>OZ010578.1:12564077-12696577 GCA_963932145.1 Acanthosepion lycidas
TATATATATATATATATATATATATATATATATATATGAAAATATATAGAAAATAGGAAAGAACGGGTTAGGTTAGTAATCCAAGGTTCTTTAGTATTTTAGTTATTATTTTTAAAAAATAGTGCTCGATACAAAAGTAAAGCATAAATGTAATTATATATTTAAAAATATGATTCCAACACGCTACATAAGAATTCTCATGTTTCATAAACAAGAGCCGAAAATTTCAATATAATTATTTGAATTTAATTGAATTAAAGTAAGCTCTGTTTCATCTTCAAGCGAAATTTTTTTTGGAATAACTTATTTTTTAAATTTACGTGTTTTATATAGGAATCTAAAATTCCCATGGTGACAGCCATCGTGAATTTTTGAAATAGGCACGGGTGTTGTCTGCTAATGATATGTATCAACATAGAGTTACTATCATAGATGTCAAGTCAGGGTAAGGTGGGGGTGTCTGAATTTAAAGCGGAAGATAGTTTCAATCAGTCAGGTTTACTTGTCTATGAAGATTTTTTTATTTTTTTATTTTATTTCTTTATGAAAGGGTTTTGTGTATATAAAAACATTCGTAAAATTTGTTATTTGACGACTTCATAAAGGGCTATCATGTTTTTGTAGACTCGGATTCGGGTTCCGACCTCACGATAATCAACCTACAGACATGGAGAAAACTTAGCAGATCAACCATGCTACACATACAAAAAATTGCCAAGTTGGTTACAGAAAAGCGAATAAAATTTGAGGGCGAAATAATCGTGAATGTTAAATTTCACGGTAAAGCAAAAAACTTAAGATATACGTCATGAAAGATACTGAAAATCTAGTAGGTATCGACTGGATACAAAAGTTCAACGTTTGGGATCTACCTATCAGTTGGTTTTGTAAGGATGCAGCTAGAATCGAATTAAAAGAAAACGTCCAACTAGTATGTAAAAAGAAGCGAAATGTGCCATTTGCTACCATAGATGAAAACAGTAAAGAGTTATACAAGGCAGTAAAGGAACTACCTGTGACTTTGCGAGAGATAAGAAGAAAAGCGAAAAAGGATTAATTTATGCAGAGGACGAATGTAAAAATACAGTCTATGTTTGACAAATTATTGCCAAACAAGAACAAAAACCAGTATACACCTATTGTACCCAAGAGATCATTTAAACCAGGAGAACGAGTGTACTTTAGGATATTTAGAAACAATATGGTTTACTGGGAGCCTGGCACAATAATTAAAAGATTAGGAAATGTAATGTATACAGTACAAGGCGAGAAGTTTTCACATAGAAGACATATTGACCAATTACAAAAAAGACGGGTTGAGGAGACAACCTCGTCACCCTCAGGAAACGCCGATTCAATGGATGCAATCTTCGAAGCGTTTGAGATCCAAAGACAACAGGAAGACACAGTAATTACGTCAAACAGGAAGAGAAAATGTACCGAAAGTCTGACTATCGACCATAAGAGAAAGAAATACTAACTCCCCAACTAAAGGGATCTGAGGAGGTGGGTGTTAGGGGGTCCACCTCTTTTTCATACAACTGGACTCGCCCAGTGTGTACTTGTACTGCTCCCGGTGAATACCCGGGAGTAGGAGTGATAGAGTGAGACAGTGGTACAGTGATAGAGTGAGGTAACTGCTTTGTAGGAGTCACAGTTGCGAGCACGTAGACTCAAAAGGAAGTCATACTTCGATACTGAATTTCCCAGACTGCATATATATTATTATTGCTACTAACCGCATTTCTGTATCTACTAACCGTATTACCAATTGTATTATTACGTCAATACATTTATTTGCTATATTTCATTCCTGCATTTGTCATTCATTTGAGACTGGATTTCATCCTGGAATCCACAACAAATTCTATAATTGAATTGGAAGTTTTTAACTTTTGTTTTTGAAACATGGAAATTCCTGTGTAGCGATGGAATAATATTTTTAAATAAAAATAATTATAATCTAGGCTCCACTTGTGTATCGAACACTGTTTTTTTTTTGTTTTTTTTTTAAATAAAAACAAAAATACTAAAGAACTTCGGATCATCAATCTAAAGGTTATTTCCTATTTTATCAATATATTTGCACACACAGCATATATATATATATATATATATATATATATATATATATATATATATATATATATATATATATATAGAGAGAGAGAGAGAGAGAGAGAGAGAGAGATAAAAAACGAACAGGAAACCTTTATAACTCTAACACGTTTTTCTTTTATTAAATCTTCATCAGAGAATGAGATATGGAGAAAAAGCAGAAATAAATTCTGGTATTTTTACTTTTGTGTTGTTTCATTGGTCAATCATTTTTTACGACTCTAATTAATCAGCGGTAGATAAATAACCGGAGTTCTGTCTGGTTATTTCTATGCACACTCTAACCCGTAATTTGGCCTTGTGCCAGACTTAGCCGGTATATATCGATATCATTATCGTCATTTCCCCAGTTCTCAAATGCCATTTTCTTCAAAACCAGTCTTCTTCGCTGATTAATTTCACATAAAAATGTCTGCCTCTCACGTTAACTTCCGTTGCCGCTGAACGAAAACACACACACACACACACACACACACACACACACACACACACACCAAAAAAGAAGTTAAAAATAAAGTTTTATTTTTTCACAAATGACGAGTTAGAAAACGTATCAAGGTTAAAAAGTTTTTGGTCCGACTCAATAACGCCTATCCCACCAAATTATTGTCCTGTTTACACTCCTCTCCTGTCTTTTGAACAAGAGTTGTTTTTTCTATACATTGTTGTCTGTTTAGCATTGGGTTTCTGGTTCTTTGTGAAAGTCTTTTTTACTATCTTTCATTCCCCGTAGCTCCTTGCGTCTTAGTGGCATTATCGCCTTGCTTGGGGTGAATTGATTAGAAAAAAATCTAATTTTTTAGGTCATTCTATTCTTGCATAGCTTTACGGTAATTATATCCGTTTCCTTATAAGGAAACATTCAGTATTTATTAATCAAGCAACAAGTACTAATTTTAGTTATATTTATATAAATCTTTCTGAAAATAATTTTTCAGGAAAACAGGTACCTGTTATCATTTTTCCAGTAGTAATGGTGGCTTTTCTTTTAACCTTTTCTTTGAAGTTTTCTTTACACTAATGTTGATCCAATAAAAGGCCAAAGAGTCACTCAAGATAGAGGGTTACTGCGTAGTGTTGTATAAAGGATGAACGGGCAAGAAGTGAAATCATTGAGCTATGCAGGAAAGATAACGGTTAACCCCAACATTGAGGGGGTCAAGGTTGTAGTGATAGGGAAATTATCCTATTGGGAGTCTGTTCCACAACACAGCAGTTCTTGGGAAGAAACTGTAGTAGTTCTGAAAGACAAGCATGTTTATTATGTTATTATGTTCTCTTCGAGTTACATATGCTTTCCATTTTAGATGTTTGTTGCTGTTGAAAGTCCTCAAGTGATGGGATTTCTGTTATAGAAAGTGAGCCATCTCTTCATACGTCAAAATTAAGGTCACACGCAGATAATAAAAGTAAAATTTTAAAAGCACAAACCAGAAAAGCGATGAGGTTTTCTTTCGTTATATTATTAAATCACCAGATCGCGTCATTGATCTCCACCATCACTGTTCATAATGCAATTTCAGATTGAAATTAGTGGCGTAGCTTTATCAAAATGGCAAAACGCTTTGAAATTCAGAGAATATCCACTATTCGTTCAAAAAGATTAAAGAGCAAAAGTTTAGCAGAGCTGCCCCGACTTCCAGCAATGGTTCCTTACCCCCTTGTTTCTACTGGTTCCCAATTAAATGTAATCACACATCTTTTAATATAACTTTACGAATAAGACGCTTTTGCCATCTAGGTTAAATATATAAAATATTGACTTAATCTCAAATTTGAAATATTGTTTGTTTTTTGTTTTTGTTACTAGGAGTCAGTTTTAAGAAGTTTAATTCTCACTGGAAAAATAAAAAAAATTCTTTATTTTTAGTTCCAAAGTTCAAATATTTTTCAAAAACTGAAAGAAAAACCTAGAATTTCATCACCTCCAGCAAGACTGCATATTAGCACGCTTGATACCTTTGTGAGCGGAAGAGTTCTAATTATATAATTGAAGATTTAATCTATACATTTCAGTGCTGATGGCGTTCACAAAGAAAATAATTAGAAAATACTCAAAACAAAAAGAAAGGTTTCCTCATTTGATGAGGAAGAAGATAACTTCAGAAGTACAAAAACGAAATAAATTTTAACTCTATTGTCCACCATTTACAATAGCAACCACAAAATTGGCTCGAGAAAAAGTTTTCATTTTTTTGTGTTGTACGGTGACCGTTAATAATTAAATATAACTCAAGACTTCAATGTTAAGATAAAACAGTATTTAATTACAACCGTAAATAAATACTTAACAAGAACAAAGAAGTAAAAGTCGACCAAAGATAATTAACCATTTCAGTGAATATTTTGTTAGTAGCGCGACTCGGCTTAACGTCCAGTAAATCTTAAATCAAATCCCAGATCATCGACGTACACACTAATTCGACTGGATAGTTCCACTCATTTGTCACTCAGTAATAACTGCAGTCAGTAGCCTGACACCGCTTTTTATGCGCCTGGTGGAAAATATATATTTATAAGTCCCGAGTATCACGCTCGAAACTCGATGTCGGTAGTTACTCATTTTCTTCCTATGATATATTTGAAGCGTCAAAAAAAAAAAAAAAAAAACAATAAAAAAAAAAAAACTAGTCAAAATGGCTGCAACTAACTGTTCATTGCCTTGGATATATCCAAGGCCTTTGGCAAGGTGTGGCATTGGGGACTGCTACATAAACTCTCCAATTATGTAATCTCTGCAAGGACTCAATTGTCAAGTGATTTCTAACAGGTAGATCTGTGGAGCTAGTTGTAACGACCAATCATCGGAAGCTCATTAAATCATTGTCGGCGTTTCACAGGGTTCTCCTCTCAGTCTAACTTTCATTCTATTATATATTAATGAATCTACCCAAGAGTGTACTCCCATAATTAGTGATTTACTATGCGGATGATACAACAGTTTATCGGTGCACCACCAAAGATCTGGAAAACCAGAACCTAGCAGGTCATCTCTCCTCTCACTTAGCCCAGGTAGCCGAATAGGGGAAAGATTTACTTTTAAAATACAATACAGAAAAAAGCAAACTAGTAACGTTTTTCCACCACCGAGCACCTCCAAACGCTTACCTATCATGGTAGATGGATATTTTCTTAGGGAGGCTCATTGTCTTGAACGTCTATTTGGACTCAGATTCTCCCCAGACCTCAAGTGGAAATAATATATTCGATCCATTGCGAAAGATGCTAGGAAAATGGTTAGTTTATTGTGCCGTCCAAGTAGGTATCTGGCTCCCTCTATTATACTCTATCTTCACAAGAGTCAGATGAGATCGAAAATGAATAATTGTTGCCATATATTAGCAGGAGCTGCCCAGTCCTCACTTGTCTGTCTCGATAGCGTTAAAAAAGCGCCTACGCGGCCTTGTGGGTGATTAATTATTTTCCGCCCTACAACCCACAGATGAAACGCCGCGAGCCTCTCGCTGATCTATCGCTATTTCTATAGCATGTGTTCTGAGCTACATTCTTTAGGCCCAACCACCTAGACCTTTAAAACTGTGACCAGCCATGCGACGTACACAAGAGTGAATCATCCTCATTCCCTTCGTATTCCATGAGTAAAAAGGAAGTTCCATTCGGTCAGCTTCTTCACAAGAACTGCTGCTTTGTGGAACAGACTCTCGGCTGGGTGTTTTTCCCAAACACTACATTCTTTTCCTCTTCTAGTCTAGCGTTAACTGTTATCTTTTCTGTCTAACCCCCATCAAGTAGATTTCTTGAATTGAATTACGCTGCTATAACATCACTCGGTAACATTTTAGTTTGAGTGGCACATGGGCATTTTCTTCGGTAAACATTAACATAAAAAATGATACAATGTGCAAGAATTTTATTTACAGCGAAGGAAAGTGTCTTCAATCATGCTGTCGTGTAGGCGTACAAACAATTTGTCATTTGTGGTTCGTTTATAAAATACAGCCTTAATCATTAATGACAAGTACTACTAAAAAAAAAATTAATTTCTTCCAGAATGTCATCGTCTCTAAAGTTGTATTTTTTCTCTGATTCAAAATTAGCTTCGTTGATGTGTTAGGTCAAGTGAAAACAACAGAGTGTCTTCAACCGACAAGAAAGTTTGAAGTTGGTGGTTTAATTGCGAAGTGCTAGGCTAATAATAAAAATGTCACTGTTATGTATTATAAGGAAGGCATTCTAAAGAAGGACATCATTTCATTCATCCAACAGCTTAGTCACCCCAGTCTGGTGTTTTCGAGTGATACGAAGTGGAACGATTATATTAAATCAACTGTTAGGTCTGCTGCCAGGAAAGTCGATTCACTCTGTTGTGCTAGGCAATTTTCTTGCCAACATCTATCTTGTACATTTATATGTCTACCATCCGTGCATAGATCGAATATTGCTATTACATCTGGTCTGATGCTTCTGCTACTCTTCCAGAAATTCTTGACAGAATCCAAATAAGAATCTCCCATGTTATTGATCTTGACCTGGCATCTCGACTACAGTCAGTTTCCCAATGCCATAACATAGCTTCCCTGTTCCTTCTATAAATACTTTTATTGTAATTGTTCTGATGGGCATTCATCGTTATTTCAATGAGAGACAAATAGTACATATGGAGACTAGTTAGGACTTCACAGAGATATCGAAGTATTGTGGTAACTGTAGTAAGAATGGTAAGAAAAAATATGTAGTTTTGGTGTCGGGAATATTGTGGTATGTTTGGGTCAGTGATTATCGCAAGTTTAGATATAGAACAGATGAAGACAACCCCCATTTTTGGCCTTGTGTAACATTTTCTGTATTAACAGAAATGAACATCGCTTTCATCTTTGGTAAATCAACTTTACAAATTTAAGCGCTGTACTAGAGTGGCAGTTTGGTCTCATCATTTTACCGGTGAAATTGCTAATTGCAAGCGTATGTTCTATACTGATGGTTTATTCTCTCTCACTTCTTGTTTGTGGAAATCCCTTTCAGTTTCTTGTTTCCTGTCAACTAAAATCTTCAAAACTGAAATGATTTTTAAAATATGAAGAATATAAAGGAATTACGTTCAAGTTCAAGAAGAAGTTTAAGAAACAAAGACTCATTATCAGATTGGAAGGACATAGTTTGAACTTACATTTTTAAAACTTCTTGTCTATATCGCTCTCCCCAAGACTGTGGTGAACTCGATTGCATTTCTAACATAGACAAGGCTATCTCTCTGCATCCATCTTCAAAAATATTTGTGAATTTAATGGCCACCATACCAAATGACTTAAACACTCTGTAACTGACCTTCCTGGCATAAAAAAAACACTTAACTTTTCAATCTCTTAATCTCTCACACAAGTGGTTGACTTTCCTACGCATTTTCCCAACAACTATGAAGGTAAGGTTTCCATTCTTGATCTCTATTTTACCTCCATCCCAGAATCTTGTCGTGCCATTCATCTCTGCTCTCTTGGCAACTCTGATCATGCCATCATGTCTGTTTTCATTGCCTTCTACTTCTCACCCAGTAAAGAACCTCCTAGCAACAGAACATCTTCCTATTATCAACGAGTAAATTGGGACTCGTTCCGAGATTTTCTTCGTGATGTACCCAGGAATACTATCCTCAACCTCCCCGTCTAAAATGTGCATCTGGGGTTTCATCCTGACTAAAAGCTGGAATCGAGGCTTTCATCATTACAAGAAAATATAAAGGGAAATTGCACTCATCCCCTTGGTTCAGCAGCTAGTGCCCACATGAATCACTACTTCCGACTATACCGTATGGACATGTCTGATTACAACAGACGTCTCTTTGTCACTGCTCGTAACGAGTTAAAGCATGTCCTCAAAGAAGCAAAGTTATTCTTTGCCGAAAGAATGAATCGACGTATTGCGTCTCGCAAGTTTGGTTCAAAAGATTATTGGCGGCTCTGCAAAGCGTGATTAACAACAGGAAACACTCAATACCCACTTTATTCAACCAATTTGAGGCCCTGACCTCCTCAGCTGATAAGGCTGGGTGCTTTGCTCGTAAGTTCTCACCCAATTCAACGCTAGATTCATTTGGTGTACCCACACCAGACTTTCCCCTTAGAACTGAGGCCCTACTGAGTGAGGTGCACATAACCCCAAAGATGGTATTGGACATCATCTCTAAATTAAACTCCCATAAGGGTAGTGGTGGGGACGGGACACCGGCCACTGTCCTGAAGAAATGTGCTCCTGAATTGGCTCCTGTCCTCTCTAAACTTTACAGCTACTGACTCTTGCTTTCCAGCCTGTTGGAAGTCCTCATCTGTTGTGCCTGTCTTTAAAAACTCTGGTAACCCTTCTGACCCGTCTAATTACCGTCACATCCGTCTCTTACCACTCTTCGGTAAAGTCTTCTTGGTTTTAAAAAACACTGAAGTAGTTAAGCACCTTAATTCACATAATCTGCACTTCGTCAAGCAATATGGTTTCCGCTTTGTCTGATTGTATGTCTAAGTACTATCGCGTCCTGATTCTATCTCTACAAGACACCTTCAAGATTTTGCGAAGGTTTCTCAGATGGAACACATCTAATCGTCGGATATTTGTTTTTTTTTTTTGTGGTTTTCACAGTTTCTTGCAGATGTAAAGTAGTTGTGAGGGCAAAAAGTTTTATAATTTGAGCTTCACTCGGAAACTAATCGTATTAGAAGACTATGGAGTCTGTTAAAGACATTATATTTTCAAATAGAATTTGTTACTTCTTTGATTATGTCATCAGAATTAGATTGAAAGATTCCAAAGTAAATGAAGTTATGAACTTCCTCAATATGGTGTCCTTCTAACTGTATAATATCATTGTCTTCTAAGTTCCCACTCTTTTGGATTTTTGTTTTGTCAGTACAAGACTCAGATAAGGCCTAACATTGAGTACTGCTGCCATATATGGGCAGAAGCAGCATAGATTTCGCTTTCCAGTGTTGACAGAGTCCAAATTCTTCTCCGCCTCCTTGTGGGTGATGAATTATTTTTCATTCTACAACCCATTTAACAAGCACGAAATGTAGCAAGCCTCTCTTTGCTCTATCGCTAATTCCATTGAAATTACTCAGACGTACTTCATTCCTTTGTTCCACCAGTTCTAACCTTCACAACTAAACTCACCATTCCACCCCCATTATCTTCAGATTCCATTTGTGAGATGTAAGTCCCACTTGAGCAGTTTCTTCCCGCGAACCGCTATTCTGTGAAACGGACTCCCAAGCGGATGTTTCCCGATCACTACAAACCTGTTCAAGTCTAAGATTAGCCATTATCTTCCCTATGTATTTGTGCCTCTTGCTCTGTAAACATCTACCTAGTGTGGCTCCCGGGTCTCGTCCAGGGTGAACATCACTGTAAAAAAAGAACTTACCTTCAATCCAAACTTAAAACTGCTTTCAGTAAGTCTCTGCATTCGTCAGCAAATATAGTTAAATCGTCTGTAAAGTCGAGATCAATTAATCTCTTTTCTCCCTGTCTCGCCAGCCAACTAAGCTAAGCCGAACTTAGTTACAGATTCTAGCGTGATCAACAATTTGAACAAAGCCAGCACGCTCAAGCCCTCGGTCACGATGACTTCGTGCTAGCACACCTATCGACGGTCCCCAAGGGTTACCTCTACCCAATTTCACTCACATGTTAGTATGCCACAGGCTGGGATCGACCCTTCCAGTTTGATAACATCTGGAAGTTCCCTTCCTGAAAAATGGCCAGGGTGAGATTCGAACCTGAGTCTCATGGTCAGAATGAGAACGGTTTAAACATTCGGCCACGTGTCCATATAGAAGCCACCATTAAATAGAATATATTTCTCCATAAGGAATCGTCATTGAAGTAATGCACGTTTGACCATTGCAGATGATGTTATCTTTAAGTGACTAGAAATTGATCCCAACAGGCTAAGAAACACCCGCAATTTGCTAATCACTCAACTCTAAGATGCAAAAATCATAACAGAAATTATTGATAACGACTGTACGCTAAAATACTTGGATGAATACAATGAATGAAACCTGGAAAGTTAATTCTGACATTAAACAACTTAGTCGAAAGTTTGAAAAATAAATAAATCTTCAAATAGACAGACATTGTCTGTATTGTCTAATAAAACTTTGATATATATATATATATATATATATATATATATATATATATATATATATATATATATATATATAATTATTTATTTAAAAAAAATTTATAACATAAATACGTTATAAAATCACTACAAAAATAGCCATTTTGTTTCAACACCCTCGGTGTCTTATCAAGTGATGACGTTGAATGTAAAATAAATGGTTTTAAAAGTTTCAAATTAATTAACAATCCTTCGCAAGGGGAAAACGTTGTTACAAAAGCTAGAATGACCAATCAAAATACAAGTATAGGAACATTCAAAAAGCTTGATAACGAAGTCATGTTATAATATCTATTCAGATGTTTAAAATATGGGTAATATTAAAAAAGAATTTATTCTAACCAATAATTACTAAATTATATGATAAAATTTAATATTAAAATTAAAAACTGCTAATTTCAAAATCAAAATTTAATCGCTATTAAGTTTACAACTATAAAATTACTGAGGAGAAAAGAAATATATATGTTATTCAATTTATTTCTTCATTGAAGTTACTTTAGCTAATTTTATATCCGGTCCTTTGACAATATGTATACATTTTAATCCCAAGTGTGTGAATGGGGTCCTAAACTCATGCGTAACACAATCAGATTATAATATATAAGCACCCAGACATATTTATATATATATACACACATAAAAAGGGACAAGACAGAGAACATCTCCACGGTCCTTCATGAAAAAAAATATACTTTGTATTGAGCACTCTTTTAAGAATAGTAATTGTTGGTTATTGGAATTCATTCCATATACACCAATCATATACTTGGGTATATATATATATATATATATATATATATATATATATATATATATATATATATATATATATATATATATATATATTGAAATCTTCCGTCGATTTCAACTCCTAGAAACCGACAACCAGACCAACCTCACAAATCATTTGATTATAGTGGGGAAGGCTTTGTAGAGAACCGACCAGAGTTTTTGAAGAGCCGAATACAGAGACCAGGTGCACCACATGCCACAAGGTCCCCAAAGGACACTACAGGTTTTGAATTCAGAGTCGTCCTCCTCCTAGACCGCTTGCCACCCAAGGCTATAAAAACCAGTCTGTCCTGCTATTTACCCATAGCTGGGGGGAGAAGAAGCGGATTCATACCTTTCCTAAGGGTGCTATATATATATATATATATATATATATATATATATATATATATATATATATATATATATGTATATATATATATATACTTTATAAATTCAGTCAATGGCAAAGTGATATTTGCCAAAAGAAACTACTAAAAAATGAGATTTTTCAATACAATTTTCAAAAATGAAAATGTAGATATAAAATATTTGGAACATCGACTTTTATGCTACCAAGGTTTCTACCAGAATTCTTATATCAGGAAGTTGGTCTAAATATTTCATCTAGATTCTAGTAGAAACCATGGTAGCATAAAGGTCGATGTTGCCAATATTTTTATATATATATATATATATATATATATATATATATATATATATATATATATATATATATATATATATATATATATACGTATATATACGTATATGATAGGTATATTTCGGCACCAAGAATTCTCTCAAATATGCTTTGTTAAATAAACCTGCTCTGTCTATCAATTTTTTATTAAATCTTTCAAATTTCCGAATAATTGTTTTGCTTTAGCAGTATAATTTGAATTCCGACGTTCTCACGTTTGATATAATGAATTACAACTCATTCAATTAAAGAATATTATGCCGAAGAGAGATTTGTGTTTGGCCAATCGATCTCTCTTGTTTTGCATCGAAACGATGTTGGACATAAATTTGATTTCGCTTATGCCACCCTAATTAAAAATGAATATAATTCTTTAAGGAGAAAATACATCGAAAATTTAATAATAACATTATTATCAACTGAAAACACAAGCCTAAAACATTACATTACATCGCCATCTTTCTTTGAATCCATTCTTAAAGAATCTAACTTATAACTTAAAGAATACATTCCTCAAGTGACGAGCCATAAAATCTGGACTATGTCGCTGTGAGGGTTGATCGCACAAAGGACAAGATAAAAAAAACCCTACTAGACAGACAAACGCACACAATTACAAATACACGTTACCATTCGTGGCCCATTTAAACATACAAAATTCTTCACTAACCTACATGCACTTAGAATCTTACCCACGGTTTTAATACACGCGACATGTGTTTGACCAATGACAGCTGACCCAAACATAGTTGAAAATACTATTGCTTGCTGTCTTTTAGTTTGTTTTCTCTCAATTTCTGACCAGGCTTTAATAAAAGCGAAACGTGTTACATTGATGCACGTTTCCTATTTGTTCATTTATTTTATCATCCTTCCGGATTTCGATCCCTATTTATCTACATTTGATTTTTGTAAATACATATATATATATATATATATATATATATATATATATATATATATATAAAATTAAAATTAAATTAACTTATTTAAATTTATTATAAATAAACTCATTTGAAAAGATTATAAATTAACTGATTAAAGAATTATTGTAAATTAACTGATTTAAAAATATGGTTCCATCGCTACACAGGAACCATATTTTTAAATCAGTTTATTTATAATATTTATGATCTGTAAATTTACATTGAGCACTGTTTAGTAAAAATAAAAATATCATTAAGAACACCAGATTATATATCTTACTGTTCTTTTTACTAACATATATATATATATATATATATATTTTATGTGAGTCAATGTCTTTGCAATGGTATTATGCAAGCGATGGGGATAAAGTTTTAGACCATACTAATATTTATATTCTAAAGTATTTACAGTAACGGTTGTTCTTCACTTTACAAATAGATTTAATAGAATAATGATTTATAATTTTGGAAATATAAAAGACAGAGGACTTTCGGGACTACTTTTTTCTTGGGCCCTTCATAAAGCGAACGCTTGTCTACACTGCGGATTCTCAACGGGATTTACACGTTATTACTTCCTTCATTCAATATTGTTTTGTTTTGCTTCTTTTTGTGCGTCTGTGTTTGTGTGTATTGGTGCATCAGGAGATTGATGTCCAATTTCATTGTGCATTTCACTGTGACAAGAAGAATATATAAATAAAGATTTCCATGGCTCATGAAAAATATGCTAAACCTAAATAGGAGAAAATTGTAGTGTTGTTACGCTGAGAAATATCCTGTCAAACTCTCCACTTTTTAAAGGAATCCCTTGTTCATTGTAGAATTTCAAAGTAACAGATCCTGGTATATCACATGAAGCAGTAATTTTTGAATGTTTCCAATTCGAAATTTCTTTTTAGTTTCTGTATCAGCGAAGAACTGAAAACGCCATTATTATCTGGAAAATATAAACTATAACTATGAAGCTCTGTCTATATCTCTGAGATGAGGTATTATGATTACTTGCATTATTCGGACTGTTATCCTCATCTTCATTGCCACATTCACAACGTTTCGGCCGTTGTACGCTCCTGGCTTCTTCAGGTGATTGGAATTTCGAATCGATCCATTTATTTCGTTCACCGGGGTAGATTGTTCTAGTTCCACGTGCCATGCCTCTTCCGGATGTCTCAGTTATTTCCATTTAACTCAATTCTTCAATTTTTGCTTCACCACTGCTGTGGCCTGGTACTGAACTCACATCTCTGCGGGTCAAGTCACTGGATTTAACAAACGTCTTTATCCACTGGAAATAAAGCGTTCGAATCCAAATTCCAATCATCTGAAGAAGGCCGGAGTGTACAACGATCGAAACGTTGGGAATATGGCAATGAATATGAGGATAACTGTACGAATAATGTAAATAATGCAAGTAACTATAAAACTGGCGATTTCTTTGTATGTGTCTTAATGTCGGCCAAACGGCGTGTCTCTAATGAGTGACGACACCCCTATAAGAGTATCTTGACTTGCAGATGAATATAAGTAGAGCTGAACTCCGAAGTTACTAAAAATTTCCAACGATCATTTGAAGGTTAAAATTGAAATTACCTACCAAACTGTAAAAATGGAAATCTTGTTATATAGCATCACATAAACCGGAAATAGTATAAATGTTTGTGTTCTTAGTACATATTTATTTTTAAGAATCAAACAATGCCGTTGACCACGGGAAAAGCCATGGCCAAGGCGATTTCAAATTCTTACTCAATAGAGATGACAAATTGAATAAATCGACCAGACGCAGAAAATAGTAAGTTCTTAGTAAAAATTACAAGAGACAAAGAGAAATAACCAGCAAGAAAATATCTGAAGTATCTGGTGTTGATAATATAATCCGAATAAAAAGAAACTGAATATTAAGAATATTAGCAAAAATAAAAACGTGTGCATAGAATGAATTCGCAACTGTAAAATTTACTGATGAATGTAGAGCTACATTGGAAGTTTATTTATGAAAATTATTAACCAAAACAAATGACAATACCGAGGAGATGGAATAATGTTTTGTGTTGGTATTGTAAGCAGTATTATAGGTTCTCTCAAAATGGATAATGGTATCAAGATAAATGCAGAGAATTATAGTTCTTTGTAAAGGCTACAAGTAATAAGCTAAAGAGTATTTGCATGCAAAACAAGGCACTCTTGTACTAGTCCCTCTTTACTTTGAGACTGGCACGAATAAGAAGAATACTTTATCAACATGTAAAAAAGATATATATTTACACCCAAACATGATATATAACGGTTAACATAAACACAATGTCCTTTTCTATATACAGGTACAAGATACCTAGCCCTATTTCATTCCAACAGATGGGTAAGACCACCTATCTGCTGAAATGAAATAGGCCTAGGTATCTTGTACCTTTAAAACCCTCGGAAACTGGTACCGTTGGCGACAGAGATAATTTATCCCGTGTTACTTCGAAGCAGGTCTGGTCCCTTCTCTGATGGTGGTCAGCTTTTACTGAACACCACGTGGTTTTATTAACCAATGAGAGACCTCCTATCATCATGTAACCAATCTCTATATATAGGAGCAGACGAATTTTACAAGCACTACAGTAACTTCAAATATGATTAATATCAATGCTGATATTGGTTAACATTTATAAAATCTTTCTTTTAAAATATTCTTTTTCCAGGAAGGACCAGTAGTTGTTATCGCGCTTTCCATTACTGATCGGGCTTTCCTTTCTTGCCTTTTGTTTGAAGTAGTTTGAAACATCGACATTTGTCATATGTGCTATTTAAGTTGTTGCTTCTGCTGGAAGTTCTGAAGTAATATGGTTTCTCTTATTTCTTGTTTTGTGTGTGGTTCGGAGTAAGATTGTACTTGCTGACACCTCCACGCATTACTCGTTCGAAGCTATACAAAGTAAAGATATACATCAATGATTCAGGAAATAAACAAATAAAGAGAGAAAGATGATGTAGCTGCTGCTACTCTATTTCTCTATTTCTCTCTTTCTTTCTTTCTTTCTTTCTGTTCTTTGAACGTTTCTCCGTCTTTCTTTCTTTCTTTCTTTCTTTCTACCTGGTCAATGGTTTTCTTTCTTTCTTTCTTTCTTTCTTTCTTTGTGTGTGTGTGTGGTGGGGGTGTGCTGTCTTCCTTCAAGATACGGGCGAACATAGATCTATTGCTCTCAAAAATAACATTTTCTGTGACCCCTCTGTTTTTGTGTTTCTTGTTCCATCGTCTATTTGCTCAAATTTGTCAAGCATTTTATACGTTGCTCTCGACTCCTTCTCTTACCTTGGAGGTGTCCTATAAGTTTTACATTCAGCAAGCTTTCTTTTCTCATGTGTCATGATGGACACAAGAATGATAACAAACATTAAAACTCTTGCACTTAAATTTAGAAAATCCTTCAATTCAAAACAATAGATTAAACAATAGATTAAGGGCTGTAATACTGGTAGTAAAAGTTGATTTGGGCTTTTTATGGTTGACTTCCCGGACATAGGAGAAAAATTATTGAGTTCTACCTCTTTACATCAAATTCCTACCTTATCATGTTCAGGACGACTATCCTTATCACATACACTTTTTTAAAGTCTGATGACTTATAATACTGCCTTAAAGACCCACTTCTGTCTCTCCCAAACTACCTACAAAACGAAGTATTTTTTTTTTAATTAAAACGTTTTTGATTACTTTGAAAATGGTAAGAGGTTTTCCACTTGATCAAAACTAACATTGCTTAAAACGATTTACAAAGCGATAAATACAGAATGATGGATTGTATAGTCTAGTTGTTTTCCCGTGAATGATTAACCCTCATAAAATCCCATAAACTAGGTCACAGCAAGGCCATACGATTTCTATTTCCTGGGCTATCTAACCAAAATGATAATTGAACAATCATAGCTCTCTTAAACTAATGCCAAGCTGGACACATCAAGTGAAGTCGGCGATTAAAACCAATGATACACGATAGTCCTCAATGAATAAAACTGTAAGTCAATCTGCAGTTCATTTGTGTCAACCAGGCAGATTCAAGTACATCTGATATCAACAGAGCAGAGACACAGTGTCTCCGCTGTCTACTGAGTTTAGTTCGATGACTAGTTACAGCCAGTGGCATGTTATTATCTTTTCAAAATCGAGATAAGGTACTAGAAGATAACAGAAAGGGATAATGTCCAGTAATGACACCCCACACACATATATTTGTATATCTGTAGATAAATAATAAATATTCACGTAAGTTCCTTATATTATACAAAAAGTGATGACAAAATATCCTTTGTATATTTTTGTATTTAGCTTTTTTTCTTTTTTTTTTTTTTTTTTTTTTTTTACTTAGCTCACATTTGGGAGAACGTTTTGGAAAAAGAACAAAAGTTTCCGCTATTCTTCGTCAGTCTCTTTGAAAAGAGTTTTTTTGAACTCGGATAATTTTCAAATCCAGTGATCATTAATGGCGCCAGTGCGAGAGTTCGCAATCTTTTTGTCGGAACACTTGATAAAGATTTTTATTCTCTTTTCCTTACCCTTTTTGCTTGTATGGGTTTATCCCTCACGTTGGTCAGATGGTATATTTGATCTCCCAAATATAAGGGGAGAGTGTTGGTGGGTGAAAAATCTTTTTCAATTTGTCTGATTAATGTGTTGTAAATTTGTTAAAATTTGCCCAGTTAAAAGAAAAAATCATATCAATCACTGGTGAAGGATACAGTAGTAACCGAATAAGTAATTTCACAAAAAACTTTATTGTTCTCTCACATATCAACTAAATAACAAACATAACAAAAGTATACAAAAATCACTGTTTATATACATCTATAAGTCAGCCATCAATCCTTGAATGGAGTATTGCTGTCATATATGGTCTGGTGACCCCGCTGTACATCTCGAGGTCCTCGACAAAATCCAAAGACGAATATGCAATGCAATAGGTCCTGATCTGACATCTTGTCTACAGTCGCTTTTTCACAGACGTGCCGTGGCTTCCCTCTGTCTCTTCTACAAGTATTTTCACGGCAACTGTTCCGACGAGCTACTTTTGCTGGTTCCCACACTGCATGAATTTAAGCGAACTACTAGGCTGGCATCTCGGTCCCACCTTTTCCCTGTCGAAACGGTTAAATGTAACTGTTTCTTCTACTCAACTAGCTATGGGTAAAATAGCAGGGAATATTGGACTCTTTAATCATGGTTGGAAAACAATCCTGGCGAATTAAAAAACGGTTGGATGTTGTAAAACCGGCTAAAGACTTTGAGTTTATATCTATACTAAAACAAGTAAATATATTATAAACACCAATACAACACCAGAATAGCTGCAACAAAAACAGTCTGGAATATACAAAATATATTATACATTATTGCCCGCTAATATACTTCGGCGAAACATCTAGAAATCTCAAAACAGTCTGTCACAGAGAGACTGCATAACAACGCTTTAAATGCACTGATAGTTCACTGTAACTCATTTGACTTCTATTTCGACCTAATAAAGGCTCGTCTAATCAGAATAGTAAAGAATTCACTAAGAATAAAATAATTTGAAAGTGTGCTGATCTCATAATTCTCCACGGTTAACCTCAGGCAGAGCTCAAGCACAATATCACTGATCATCACAGCGATCAAATTCCGCAGATGTTAATTGCTTAAAAAACATTTTTCTGACTATAATATTTGTTTAATTATTACCCCGGCCTCAAAAATTCAAAAGCACTTTTCTTACACATAGTTGTGTCTTCCAATCTGATCTGGTGCTCTCGAAAATCGACAGAAATTCCACTATTATTTAAATGTTCCTATATTATTCTTGAAAAGAAGTATTCGCCCAGCAGAAGTTTCTGTGCTTTTCATATGGAGTCCCATAGTCTATATATAAAAATAAAGACTTATTAACAACTGTAAATCTGAAATTGGTGCGTTAATCCGTACCGTCATAGTATAAAATGGCGAACTTTGGGTGATATATATGGCTATTTCCTAACTACATTCCTTTGTACCTCCAATTCATACATTTACAGCTAAGACACATCATGCCACGTACACAGGGTCGAATCATCATCATTGCCTTCATGTTCCATTAGCCCGAAGGAAGTTTCATACAGCTTCTTACCGAGAGCAGGTACATTGTGAAACATACTTTGAAGAGGATGCTTCCGCAATCAATACAAACTAAACCTATCTACGGACAACTGTTATCTATCCTACATATTCTCATAATCTGCACTTACTTTTTACTCTTACACCAGTAAAACAACTTCATTTAGTAACCCGCTTCCTTGATTGAATCTTAGGCCTTACGTTAGGTGGATATCTAGTAAACAAAACAAAACTAATAATCTGCTTCCTAAAATAGCTTCTAAGCTACTTAGATTTCCAAAAGACCGTAACAGCAAGCACCCAACGGAAAATTAACTCAGTAAAATAATATTACCAATAATTTCGCAATAGAATGCTGTTAGAATCGATTTCCGGAGATCAAAAGACGACATTGAAATCATTTTTTTTTCATTCGAAAGAAAAGTTTTGAATTTTAAAAAAAGTGGCAAAATCAGAAAAAAAGTTTTTAAAATTCCTTAAATTATGATTATTTGATTTCGACTTCAAACAAAAAGTCAATACAACAAGCTTTTTTTTATCCAATTATAAAGAAAGACACTTATTTACTGCCTTGTTTTTGTGTGTGTGTACGATCAAAATTCGTCGATTCTTTACAGTCGGAAAGTTTTATGGCATCGTAACTTTCAGTTTCTATGACGTCAGTTTGGAAAAAATAATCAAATCTTTTTTCAGTGGATCAAAAGAATTCCATTAAAATCGATTTCTATTTCCTGCTTTTGCATCAACCTTTCGGTTCGATATTTATATGCATAAATATACATATATATTAGGTCGGTGAAAAAATAATGTCGTTTTCTCACATATGTTACTATGTGAGAAAACGACATTATTTTTGCATTTTTTGGAATTTCGAACCGAACCCTTTATTTCGTCCACTGTGGTAGATTGTTCTAGTTCCACATGCCAGGCCTTTTCTGGATATCTCAGTTTCAGTTAGTCACTCAAATCCCCAAGTTTTTTGTTCATCATTACTGTTACCTGGTATTGAACTTACAGCTCTTTGGGTCAAGTCACTGGACTACTTGAGCCAACGTTTTTATCCACTGGTCCATAGTGTAAATAGTTTCAGAAATATTGACAGATCTGGAAGAAAGTTTATATTTTAAGACTCAGCGAGGACTTTTCGGGTCCTCCCCCTTCAAGAAGACATCGTTATCCAGGAATGGTGAAATCATGGATAACGATTTTTGACAAGAATGCAACACAATATTTTCAAAACGTAATTAAAATTTTCAAAGCGTTTTTGTAATTTAAAAAAAAAACTGTTTAGAAAATAAGGGAAACAAATTTCATTAATTGTAACGTACAGGGTGCGGCATAAATACTTATCACCTAAAACTCCCAGAAATACCTTCCACATAATGGTAGGACATTAGGTAAATGAAGACACCATTGCCACTCATGTTTTACCATTATATGGAAGATATATCTGGGAGGTACATAAGGGAGGTATTTCTGCCGCAGCCTGTTATATAGTTAAAGTTTACGTTGATTAGTAATATTTCACTATATATCGAAGCCCATTGGATGCTAGAAGAGGCGCAAATAATCCAATTAAGGAAAAAAAGACACAATGTTAGGTTCACCATCGTTTCAGAAAGATGCCACTTGGCAGCAGCATCATATCGTCAATATGAAACACTGTATAAGAAGAAAGGAAGGATTGATAAGGAAACGACCCTTGATAGCATCTTGAAATGGGAATTACTTCAAGAAGAGGAGGGAATTGGTACCATATTATACGGAGCGATTAAGACTCCATGATCTCAGAATAATGGCCAGATACTTGTTTCTGAACACAGGGCGTTGCAGACGGTCCTGCCCAGGGAATTAAAGTGCCGTTCATACTTCAGTTACGCTGAGCGGAACTTAGTTACAGTTTCTGGGGTAGTGCGTGATCCACGGTTTAAACAAGTCTAGTAAGCTCGAAACTTTGCTTGTGATGTCTACTGCCATAGTGTTAGCAAAATACTCAACGGCTCACAAGCAGATTCGTCCACCTAGTTTTCCCTCACAATGCTTGGGTTAAACCTTAGTATTGTTTTAAGGTCCTTCCCAGCAGTGTCTTTCGCTGAAATCGTCTTCTTCGGCCGATGTTATAGAAAGAATTTCTTGACAAATTGAGATTCGAACCCAGATGTCATGATCAGAACGATAGCGTTCTACCACTCGGATACGCACACACCAGGACCAACTAATAGTAATATTGAACCGGATGTTTGGTGTAAGTGGTAAGATAATTTAAAATAAAAATGAGATTATTTGCTGCCGACACAATCTAGATTGATATGCAGCATAGACTGTAATCGAATCTTGATTGGACAAAGTTTTCTAATCGGGAGATGTAAATATGGCTGTAACTGGCCTCGCTCCTTAACAGGAAGGGTCAAACTTTGAATGGCATTAACAGCTAGATTAGCGATAATGTCCGTCGAGACAATGAATATAATCACAGGATTGCATGTAGAATTCCTAAATGCCACTGATCCATATGTTGCCTGTATCCAATCACCATTCTCGCCTCGCCGAATGGATCAGTTTTGACTTAGAAACGAACGTGAGGATTTTCGTGGTTATTACCAGAAACCTTACACAGGAATAGTTACGTCTGAACTCTAAGGAATTCGTCAACAGCTGACTTCACTCGTTGGGGGTCAATTGATCTAAGAAACCCATGACAGAGGATGTGATTCGAGAAACGTTGAATAATTTCCAGACGTAAAAGGTTCCGAAAATATATAGATCCCACTTCCTCGTAATTGCATTCATTTTCCAATACATTTCCTCGGAGAAGTTATGTATCTAGCTTTTCACACACTTCTCAGTTATGGTTAAAGATAATGTTAGACTCTGAATTTCAAACCGTGAAGAAGGCAACGGGAAACTACTTCACTATCTTTCCTAACAAGTTATGGCAATTCATAGAAAATAAAAATAAAAATAAAGACAATTAAAGAAAAGCAAAACTCTATAGAACCAAGATCGCCCATGTCATGAAAGTATATATGAGAACACCCTATGCGAACTGTGTTACCGTAACCCAGTTTTTCTTAAATATCTTTCTCTGGGCTGCATTTTTGGAATAAAAATTTGCTCTCCTCTCACCAAATTTTATGAAATTATAAGTACATTTAAAAAAATATAAAACAGAGAGAGAGCTAAAACTGTGTGTGTGTGTGTGTGAGAGAGAGAGAGAGAGAGAGAGGGGGTTAAAGGGAGATAACCGTGGATCGAAGTGAGAGCATTATCATTGATAACTCTCTCTTCCAATTTGCGGATCATAGTTACTATATTCTCAATACAAAAATATTACAACGATAAAATCGCTCTATAGTTATTTATAACTATAATAAAGCGTTCAGTTACGGCCTAACTGAACGTATTTCTAACTAGATAACACCTGCATGGTTACGCACTGCTTTATTTTATAAAAATCTATCACCCTATCACGCATACTTGTATGTAATGCATGTGCTCATATATAAGCTTTAATAGATTAGGTGTCACTGAGAGTATATTGAGGTTCGTATATTTTTGGAAGTGTTCTAACAGAGGACGGGAAATGCGACGCTGAAATGCGATGACGCATTGGGATAGGCAATTATGGATTCCAAATGATAAGCAGAGTATTAAGCGATAGAAAACCTGAGGCCTATTTCCCTAAATCCTTTCCGGGCAATTGCGAACTACATACTCTACGGTGATGCACTTGTAACATCGCATCCGGGGTGTCCGCCTTTCCGTATGTGATTCTTTGCTCTCCTTTGCAAAATGGTTGGGGCCGTTACAACGATAGCATGTTATGAAGCGACGTGGATCCCCGGTGGGAAGCTTCCTTACCACATCCTGTGTTGTTCGCACCGCAGCTACTGCCAGACTCTCCTCCGTTAGTTCATCTTTCATAATTGATTGTGCTCGAGTCAATAGCTGGTCGATAAACAACTCGTTCATCCGGGTCGAAGCGCGAAGGAGGTGTTTAACTCGGTCTGGTAACCCTCGCAAGAAACGCACATGCCAGGCTACGGTGGCTCATTCTACAGAGTCTTCGGGACGGAGCCGTCGCTCAGCAATTGCTCATAAGCTAGAAAACCGTCAAAAGCTGTGTACAGTGCGGATTTTATCTGACTGAAATCTTCCTTTTCTTCCTCTCTCAGCTGCTGGTCGACAGCAAAGGCACCACCCATTAGCCTTAAAGGGATTAGGTTCTGGACGTTTAACCTGGCACATCTTACAGATTAGCTCAGCCTTTTCAATCCATTCGACCACAGATGGTCCAGACGTAGAGCCGTCAAACTCGGCAATAAATTTTAGGTCAGACTTCCCCTCTGTCATTTTAACCGAAATACCGTGTGTGAAACTGATGCAAATAATCGCTTTCTAACTGTCCCAGTCTCAGTCAACTCAAAAAACAGCACAGCGTTCCAAAAACGAACGCTCTTCTTCTACTTTGCGTGCTCACGCAAATTCTCGTAGCTTCGAGACATTGTTTTTCTTAACTTGTCATTCTCTTCTACATACTCTGCCTTCTACATACTCTACCTACGAACTTGAGTTTGTGGATCTCGGAACAAGGTTTAGCGGAGATAACAGAAAGATTTCTTATTTAGCGCTTCATGTATATTTATTTTCTCTTTTCTTGCTTTTTCAGTTTCTCTGTTTAACATTATGACAATTCAGACACTGTTTAAATATTTAACAAAAGATTTTAATTCTCTGTGTCCTGATTAAAGTACAATAAACCCCGTTATCGTATTGATACTCAGCGTGTTTTGAGTCACAAGTTCTTTTCATATCGTCTTGTAATTATCAGTGATACCAGCTTGTTGTCCACAGTTTTAAAAAGTGACCTTCGAATAAAAGAATATTTAGTGGTGACATAACAAGTTTCAAATTGGAACCTCAAAAGTGTAATTTATATTTCAAGCCCCGCGCTCAGTTTCTACTAAAATATTTCACAAATAGTTCTATTTATGCTTAATTCGAAAATAACAAAGAAATTTTGATAAAATCTACCGTTTTGAAGTTATCGGCAATAAGATTTCTGACTCATTCCCGTCGCCATAGGTGAAGTTGAAATTAATTCTCCACCGCATATTTGCGTTAAAAAAGGGGAAATATTACATGGTTTTCAAAATTATTTAGAAATAAAAATCTGAAAAGTGTTGACTACATATGTATTTACCCACTTTACTGTGAAACACTTATGTATAATCCGGTGTAAGTAGTCACATAATACGTAAATATGTCTGATTATGATTATTCCTTGGAATAAATGAAAGAACAGTAAAAGAGAAATGATCATTGATTTTGCACTATTCTGTTCTGTGAAGGCCTCAGAGGTTTGTTAGAAAACATTACCCAACAAACAGCAACATGAAGATCAAGGAACATACCAGACAGGTCAGGGATAAAGATGTAGGAAAATATGAAACATAGTTAGGTTATAAAAACAAAGAAAAAAAAAACTTGTTTTGGGCATCCCACGGAGGAGTACCAAATCTGCCTCCCGAAAATAGAAAGCGTATGAAACAACCGCAAAACTAGCAATACAAGCCCGCATACAAGACAGGCTAGATAAGGAGAGCATTAATCGGAAAAACAACCAAGAGAGCTGTGGTAAGCAAACAAGAGAGCCGATGTGTTGCAAAGATCCGCAGGTGAGGGAAAATGACCACATCGCAACAATTAGTCGTGAACTTCACAAATTGGCATTCATTAAAGCCTGGCAAGAAGAAAGCCATTGTTGAAAGAGAGCTATAAAATCTTTCCCATTTGCAGTTTGCCATAATCCAAGTTCCAGATACAGCAAATATGGGGAAGAACTTGGTCTGGTCATATGAGAACAAAATTAAGCTTTTTCGCTTTCATGCAAAATGCTACTCGTAGCGGAAACCTAATACTGCACATCACCGAATACACCATTCTGATCAGGAAACATTGTGGTGACAAAATAATCCTGTGGGGATGTATTTCTTCAGCAGATACAGGGGAAACTGGTCAGTTTTATAAAAAAATAAAATACAAGGCAATCCTTGAAGAAAACATGTTACAGACAGCAAAAAAAGACTAAAAAGAGCTAGAGTCCACCTTCCAGTAGGACAAAAGCCCTAAACATACAGTCAGAGCTACAATAGAATGGTTTAGATTAAAACATATTCATATGTCAGAATGACCCAGTTAGACTAGGACCTAAATCCGATTAAGAATCTTTGGCAAGACTTGAAAAATTGTTTTCACAGATGGTCTTCATCCAGTGTGAGGGAGTTTGAGATATTTTGCAATGTATTGGAAGATTTCAGTCTCTAGATGTACAAAGCTAATAGAGACATAAGCCCAAAGATTTGTAATTGTAACTGAAACAAAAAGGTATGTCCATAAAATATTGAATCAGTGAAGAGGTCAATAATTATACATCCAATAGATGACTGCTTTGTTGTCCTTGTTATTCTTTGTCACAATAAAATGCATTTTGCACCATCAAATCACCGTGCTTTTTGTGTTGATCAAATAAAAGAAAGAGCACCACGTCCCTGAACAATTTAAACCCTTCTGCCTGAGCTCCTGAGTCAAGAATCGCAAATAATTGGTATGTAATGTTCCACGGTAGATATAAAAATAGTTACCCACCGTTTAACTGGTAGCTGGGCATTAAATAATTTTTTTCTCTGCCACTGTTCAACCGGTAGGTGGGTATTACGTAATTTTTCTCTATCACCGGTAAAGCTATGTTCAAGGCTCAAAGGGTTAAGTCAATTTGAATTCTAATTTTTAAGACTAAAAAATTTTGAAAAGTTCAAGGGCGGTGATAAGTTAGATGGAATGATAGGATTTACGGTCAGTTTCGTATTTCTAAAGTGGAAAATCTGGGGGACAAGAATTCTCAACATGATCCTCAGAGACTAAGATAAACTTGGCGGGAATAATATATTAAGTTTTATATTGTATCATTTTCAGGGTAACTCTTTAAAAAGGCGTGTCCGTTCAGGAAGTAGACGATCATGTCTATCCGCAGATCCCTTTTCTTTATTATCTGAATTGTATTCTTAGGAAATATAGAATATTTTCACGATGGTTTCTCCAGGAATTCACTGTTTTTCTTGTCTTATATTGGTTACCATCCAAGGCTAGAGGTCACAGTTTACGCTGCTATTTATCACATAACTTTGGTGGGGGAGGGTAAAAATGGAATCATACCCTTTCCAAGGAATTTTTCACGAAAGTGATCGCAACGAAATTTGGACTCGTATCGCCGATTCCATTTACGCACCGATGCCCGTATATGCAGATGAGTTGGCAATTCAAAACTTTTAATTAGCCAGTCACATGTTTATGTTTTGCTATTGCCTTAGTTTAAATACCTTTCATTTAATTGATCTGTTACTGCAGCCGGTAACATTTACATGCATACAGGGTGCGATGGATGAATTATCGTTTAAATGACGTCAAAATGAAAATAATACTGATATCTCTAACATCTTTAACAGATATATTTACAAAATTGCACAAAAATATCTTTAAATACTAAAGAGTAAACCATTTCAATCAACTCGCCATTGGCTTCAACCACGGTATCCAGACAACTTCGAAATCCCCTGCAACTCTTCTGGATGGTCTCCTTGTTTAAATTCATGAATGCTTCCATAATCCTTGCCTTCAGTTCAGCTTTGGTGTTACAGGGAGTTTTGTTGGTATCTCGCTCAACTGCGCCCCACACATAATAATCAAGGGGATTGCAATCTGAGGAGTTAGGTGGCAAGATGTAAAAGTTGACATGGTCTTACAGTCATGACTGTGTTCTCCTGCTAATGTGGCAGAGTGCAGAGTCCTGTTGCAATAGACAGGGTCTTCCAGCAGCCACTCTCTTGACCTAGGGCAGCACTATCTCCTCAAGGCACGATGTAGGCCACGTGTTGAGTCTAACGCCCTCGCCAACATAAACAGGAGTTCATTTCTTATTAGAAAGATCAGAGTGAGTTTTCCGAGTTGCTGTGCCTTCGTAATCACCTTTAGACTCATCCAACTCATTCCGAATCCTCTGCACTCTCCTCAGATTGACACACAAGCACTCTGAAATGTTTGTATTGGAGCAGTACAACATGCAGTTTCAAAATTTCTGACGGAGTGAATTGCCTCATGGCACTCTTTTTTGCACAGATGGCGCCCAACTGACCCTACTATATTGTGCAGTCGACAAAATCAAAAGCAAACAACGCGCATGCGCGAAATTAAAAATATAAAATGGCGACAATTTACCCATCGTACCCTGTATATTTTAACATCAATAAAAGTTAATTTATTTTCATTGAAGATTTTACTGTTAGATGATAATCTATTAATTCTAGTGTTAACAATGTTAGGGATTTGATTAATAATTGACTTAAGGTGATTAGAGTTGACTTTAACATAGATGAGAGTTGATTTTCTTTTAAACAAACATTTATTCCACTTCATCCGTTGACTTTGTAAATATATCAATTTCAAACTTAGTTATACAATACAAGCAGGGCATTTATAAAATACATTGAAATCTGTTAAAACCATTTCTTTAATATAACTGCTTGTACTTATAACTTTTCCTTAATAGTTTTTTATTCATATGTTACTAAATGAAATTGTTCGTCAATCAATAGTTAATCTCCTGTGAAAAGGTCTTTCATTCTACAGATGTTCATCCCTAATATTGGTTAATTTTAAAATGCAATAACGAAAACATTAATCTAATCTTGGATTCGATATCTTATGAGTTAAGATATCACGCCAAAACTTCTTTAGAGAATCAGAACTTTTAAAATCCATGACAAAGATGAATGATCATTACCAGCTGAAAAGGCTGAAAAGAAAGCTTCTGACGCACAAAAATATCATCAGATCTCATTTACACGAGATCTCATCATAACTGGATTTGATTATTAATCATTTTAACTTCCGAAAATTGGAGACAACTTAATCTAATAACGCTATAAAATTACGTTAAACAAGATACAGGAAAACATGTTATAGTCTGCTTAAACATTTCTCGAAATGATTGACACGCCATGAAATAAAACAAGAACAAGAAGCAGCTTCTGACTGACCAACAAAATTTCGAAATAGATTTATTTTAAAGAGATGTCAACGAAGCAAAAATATTTTGGTAGGTCGCAAAAATAAAAAAATATACATAAATCTCTAATTCGTCTTCACTTGATCCAACGAGATTTTAATAGAAAAAAATGTCTTCCTTGATCTGAATAAAATCTCGTTCGCATTGAGATCTGTCTCCACAAATATGTTTATCACACTGTCACGTTTATAACGAGAAAACCTTTGGTGGATAAATACTTGAACGAGAACTGTGTAGTGATTTGGTTTTAAAGCTGAAGACTTGGTTGAAATACAACCCAAAGTGATATATATATATATATATATATATATATATATATATATATATATATATATATATATATATATATATATATATATATATATATATATATATATATATATATATATATATATATATATATATGGAAGTCACTTATATATTCCCTTAAGTGAAAACGATGATTTAGGTGGGATCGAACCTGCGATCTCTCCATTTGCTTTTAAATTATATTTCACTCAAAGAAATATCAATTTTATAGAGCCATAACCTTTTTGATACTTACTAAGCTTCGTGTATTACAAAGCCAAGTGGAAGGAACTGTGAGTTTGAAAGCTGTGTAGAGCTTGCTTTATCAACAAAGTATGGTCTACACCCAAACCGACGCCAGGTGTGGTGTAGGCGTCCGCTTAAGAAGCCAGAATTCGAATGCTGATTTTCAAGGAAAGCATACGCTGATTATTTGAAAGATTGATGTTACAGTCTTCAAACTCATCTTCATCATTTTTAACACCGATAGACGTCGGCTGAACTGTTAGACCTTCAACAGTCGTATATATAGCGCGGCTTTGTTATACTCCTGTGTCTGAACACTGTTTTTGGTTGGAGACGTTTCCCTGTACCGAGCAGTATCTCGAACAGTAGATATGATGAGTGTGGTCGGCTAATCCCTGCATGTTGTTGTGCCGATTGCAGAACATACGGACGATCTGATGACGAAACTTATGACCCATAGCGCAGTAAAGAATAAAGTTCATCGAGTGGTTTAGGTACATCATCAGTTCGGCTATCGTCTTTGTTAGCTGATATTTTGCCGCTGAGTCGAAGTCTCGCGTCGCTTTGTCATTCCAGAAATGAGCAAGAATTAAACTGACCGGAAGTGGAAGTGTCGTCAGCAGAAGAGTAAATGATAGCGTCAGTAACATCAGTGTTAATTTTCGGCTGCTGTCATTGTGGCATCTTCGTACCTGGGCGAAAATAGAAAGACAGAATTAAACAACAAAATTTGAGTAAAATCAAGAATAGCATATGGTGATTCTATTCCAAAGCTAGCCCACGTTCTCAAGTGAAAGAAGCAATCTCCCTACTCCATTGGTCTTGTGCCAGACTAAGTTAAGTTTAGTAAGTGATACGAGAAATATATGCTCCGATTCCAAAGACTCTCTTGATAAAGTACAAAGTCAAACAGAGGTAGAAAGATTTGTGTAACGCAAGGTTGCTACCAAAAATAAAATTGTTACTTTCTTATCCTAGTCTAATACAAGGTCGAAATACATAGGCATGTCAATAAGTTTGTAGCCTAAGGCGAAAAAATATTTTGATACAACATATATTTTGATAGAATTGCACAATATGCATTGCAGCCCAAAATAATCATTTTTGTTTTCATATTACTATAGGTTAAGTACACTACATCAAGAATATAAAAAAAATATAAAATTTTCTGAGAATTTATAGAGAGTTCAGTGTTGTTGAATTGATCTCACAAAGGAAAACAAAATATATGCTGACACAACGTGATCTCTTAAAATAAAAAGAAATAACAAAAAATTAGTTAGTTACGAATTTAATTTATTTTCTTTTTTAAGAAATTAAAAAAAATATTATATGTGCATATTTTGTTTTGGTTTCCGTAGTGGGATCATTTTACAATGAATTAGCATAACAAACCTTATCTCCTCTAATAATTATATATATATATATATATATATATATATATATATATATATATATATATATATATATTGTTGAAAATGCCTCTATACGCTTTTCATGAATAGGATAAACATAAACTAAATAAATTCTCGAAGTTATCTATAATAAAAAATTGAAACCAAACCTTAATAAAATTAATTATGAATACTGCACAAATGTTTTAAAATGTGTACACTAGATAGTTTTAAATTCCACGGTTTGCATTAATAGTTTCTTTTTTTTACTACTCATTCCGTAAAAAAATCTCCACACCATACTTAGTTAACTCCTCTTAAACGGTTTCAGCGGCCATGCACTGACGCAGCCTTCCTCACTCTACTTGTAAGAAATTTAACTTTCAGGTGAACACAATAATTTTGTCTTTGATAATAATGAACACTGCAATATTTATCTTGTGACAAACAATACTTTGATGATGACATTGTGATATGTCGAAAGTACTCGTAAATAAAGGAAATATGTATCAACACGGTGAATTTCTCTCGTTCTTCAATAATGACACCAAAAAAGCTTACCCAAAAATATGAAAGAATCCTAGGTTAGTTTTTTCAGCGATACCAGATTTGCTATTTAGGCAGAAGTAAATTGTAGCGTCATCTGCATAGATGCCTACTTGGGAATTCATGCCATCGGTGAGATCGTTAATGAAGATAAGGAACAGTGTAGGACTTAGGATAGAGCTTTGGGGAACACTTGCGTTCGTGTGAAAGGAACTGGAGGAGAATCCGTTAAGAACGACCTTTATAATACGTTTTGACAGGAATTATTGTATTAAGTCTAATAATCGTCCTGAAATATCGTATACCTGAAGCTTACAAGGAGGCCGGCATGCCAAACCCTATCAAACGCTTTAGCGATAACTAAAGCCACGGTACGAGCTTCTCCGTTATTACGACGTGGTTAGCACATCAGTTATAGATCGGCGAATCGGAAACCATATTGCGTGTCAGAGTGTAGATCTTGGGATATAAGGTGCTTAACCACTTAAAGCTTCAAAGACTTTGACGAAGATTGGTAGAAGACTGATAGGACGGTAGTTAGATGGACCAGGAGGGTCGCTATAGTCCTTAAAGATTGGTACAACATATGAAGACTTCCAACAGTGGAAAGCAGGAGTCGTTGAGACAGTAGTTGTATAGTTTGGAGAAAACAGGAGCCAGTTCAGGAGCACATTTCTTCAGGACAATGGCTGAATGTTGCCCAATACGAACGATAGGGTTATGTGCAACTCGCTCAACAGAGCCTCAGTTCTAGGGGTAAATCGGGTGTGGGTACACGGGACGAGTCGAGCGTTGAATTGGATGAGAATTTACGAACAAAGTACCTGGCCTTATCAGCTGCGGAAGTCAGGGCCTCAAATTGGTTGAACAAATGAGGTATTGTGGGCTGGCTGTTGTTTAGTACGCTTTTGCAGAGACGCCAATAATCTTTGGAGCCGAATTTTCAGATGCAGTACGTTGTTTCATTCTATCAGCAAATAGGATAGATAGACGGAGACACATCTATGAATGATCTGGAGATTTGAGAGAGAGCTCCCTAGCCAATGGAAGGTGGATAAAAGTGGATATTGAAGTTACCACCCAGAAGTGACAGTCTATTTCATGTTAAACACAATCGTCAGGTTTGCGTTTAGTATGAAACGGACTATCGTCTCTGGGTGGTGACTTCAGTGTCTACTTTTTCAGGTGATTGGAATTTCGAACTGAACAATTTATTTCGTCTACTGGGGACTGTTCTAGTTCCACGTGTCATGTGACTTCCGGATGTCGTGAATATGGTAGCAGGGTTGAGGACGACAGTTTGGACAATGTAAATAGGACAAATAATTAGAATAACCCATTTCAGAAATATAAAGACAAGATTGAAAGATTTTAACAACATTGAAAAAATTCATTTATTTTAGTAACTTTGAACCTTTTTCCTATCTAGTAATATGCTGAATACATTTAGCATTCGTTTTAATTCAATTTTTGAAGTCTACTCTTTCTTTTTGAATAACCTTGTACACACACACACACACACACACATATATATATACATATATATATATATATATATATATATATATATATATATAAACGCACTTGATAGTTTTTTTGCTCTGTCTAGGTAATCTAAGCATTCATCATTTTAATTTACTGAGTAGATAGGTGTTTGCCATTAGGTCTTTTTCGTTTTTCTTATTGCTGTACTTGTTCAAGATTTTTACCTTGTTTAAGTGTATTTAGGTTTTTGGGAAAATTGCTTCCACAAACGCTTTTAGCTTTTCTTTAATTATTTTACGCACACACCCACACAGACACGCGCGTAAATTAACTGATTTAAAAATATTATAAATTAACTGATTTAAAAATTATTATAAATTAACTTATTTAAAAATATGGTTCCATCGCTACACAGGAACCACATTTTAAAATCAGTTTATTTATAATATTTATGATCTGTAAATTTACATTGAGCACTGTTTTGTAAAAATAAAAATATCAATAAGATATTACCAGATTATATATCTTACTGTTCTTTCTTTTTACCATAATATATATATATATATATATATATATATATATATATATATATATATATATATATATATATATATATATATATCGTGATCTTGAGTACTTAATGTACGGTAATATGAAAAGAAAATTGAAAAAAAAAAAATGATTTCTGGTTGCAGTGCCTATTGCACAACATTTCTATACGTTTTAACATAATATTTTTCCTAGTCAGGGCACTTAACATTTTTCTGATAATCACACATATCGCACACTATAAAATGAAAGTTTCAGATCAAAACTTATAAATGTGTCACGTTGAAATCTTTTTGATCGAACTTGGTAGCACAAAATTAAATTAATTAATACTACAATACATAAAATTGCCATGTTTCCCAAATCGAATATCTAAAAAATGTTTGAAATAGCTTCAAACGAATAAATCATAAAGATGATAATATTTAATCTGACCCTACAAATTCATGCAAAACCCATACCAAAAACCGCATCACTTGAACACTTCCAGCAACAACAAAAATGGGTAAGACATATAACTAGAGAGTGGAAATGATATATCTGTTTGCTTTACGCACTACCAAAAGCAAAACGTTTGGAAGGAAACTCAAATCAATACCAAACAGAGGGATATCAGTTGACTTGAGAAATCTAAAGATGTTAAAAATAGATTCAACCGACACTATTACTTACTGTTTGATCAATGTCTTCTGGAGTAAAACAGTAACTTTCCCTATTACCATTTTTGTCTGCACAAATTTATCCGTGTATTCCATACATATTCTGGTAGGATTGTGTCCAGGCTATAGGAGAGAGCTATTTTTTACTCATAAATATCTAGCTTTGATAGTTTTAATGTAAATTAAATGACATACAATCTCTATCCAGTGGCAACAGCTAAAATGCATAGTAAATCGAAGCGAAAGTATTGACTTAATCAAAATGTTTACTTTCCGCATTATCTTAAACAAAAAGGTACAAAGGAAACACCCATCAATACTATAAAGATTGATAACAGTTAGTGGAAGCCAGTAACATATTTTCATGAAAATCTTCTTTAAGAGAAATATTTTATAAAATTTCAACCGACAGTAATGCCTACTGTTCGGTCAATGAATGTTTAATTATAAGGGAACAGCTAATCCTCTGTGTTTTCGTGTACAAGAGACAGAGAGAGGGATGGAATATGATTTATAAATTTTATATATTAGTATAATGATTAATGGAAAAAAAAATGTAACCCGTTTCTTCCATCAAAGAAATCTGAATAAGTCTTTTCGAAGGACGAAACGCGTAGCATAAATTTTTTTATCCATTTTGTCAATCAGTTCTATTCGGAGAGCCGAGTTCGAATTCCAGTCGGTATCGTTACATTCACTGACGCGCAAATACACTTGTGGAAGGCATTAATCTATCACCTCGACTTAGCTATTGGTTAAAAAGTGGGACTTGTATGTGGAAAGTCAACTGTTATTCTCAAAAAATTGTTAATGCAATATTAACTCAATTCAGTCATTCTTAAAATCTATCCCAAATATGTTTCGATTTTAAACAACCCACAAAGGGTCGATAAGCCGTTAAAAACAAGCCAAAATTAATCAATCGAAAATTGGGATTCAATTACCCACCATTAGATTGAGATATATGTATATGAATAACGACAAAAAGAAAACTTTTCTTTACCGACGCGTTTCGTCCTCTTCTGCATTTTATCAAGGCAAATATAAAGATTTTTATTTTTGACATGTATTTATGAACAGAAGTAAAAAAAAAATATCCTTAGGTTTTCAAATTTTTAAAATTTAAGAACGCTCTGTGAAAGTTAAAGCAAATTATGGAGGTTGTTAAGCGATATAATCTAATGCCTTCTAAACGAAAGTGAGTAAATGTTGTTATTGCTCTCAATGAATATATATATATATATATATATATATATATATATATATATATATATATATATATATATATATACACCCACACAATCCCATGTATATATACTTGTATGTATATAGGTGACCTGTTTTGTTTTTTGTTTTTTTTTTGTTTTGTTTTTTTAAATATATGTAGTTATATGTATATATCGGAGTATATATGTGTGTCTGTGGGTATGTGGGTACATGTATATGTGTGGATGTGTATGAATACAATTTTTTATAATTTCTATATATGTATGTGTGCGTGTGGATATAGATGGGTACATGTATGTCGTTCCATAGATAGTGTATGTATGTCTGTATAAATATAAGAATTTGTGAGTTCATATATAATAATATGGGAGAATATAGATATAATAATGTAATTAAGTATGGATATTGATATGTTTTTTTGCATGCACGCACATGTGGGTGTATATACGTATATGTATATATTTGTGTGTATGTGTATATGTGTGTATATGTGCATATGCATATGTGTGTATATGTGTATATATATGTGTATATGTATATATGTGTATATGTGTATGTGTATATATATATATATATATATGTATATGGGTGTATATATGTGGGTATATGTGTGTGTATATGTACATATGTATGTATGCATCTGTGTGTATATCTACATATGTATGTGTGTATGTATGAGTATATACACACACACATATATATATGTTTGTGTGTGTGTATGTGTATATGTAAATATATGTATATATATGGATATGTATGTATATGTATGTGTGTATGTGTACGGATTTGCGTATATGTGTGAATGTGTATATTTATGGATACACAGAATATTATAAAAGAATGACTTACAGTTCTGTTATTAGTGTTTTATCTCATTTTCTCATTTAATATTCTCCAATTGGAAATGTGAGTTTAAAATTATTTATAATATGAAGGAAAATTTTTTAAATTGATAATTTAATTTAAATTGAAATATATTACCCTTTAATAATCATTATTGATGATAAAATATTTAATATGGAAAAATTTTTGATATTTAGGTAGGTTTTAATACATGAAGTTACCTGTGTATATCGGTACATGGGTACCTATATGAGTGATTGGACATGTAAAGGAACGTGTATATATGTGATATTTGCATGGGTGTGTGTATACAGTATATGACAGAGCAAGATCTTTAATATTACCTTCAAATATTACCACATACTAACTTAACTAAAATTTAAGTAAAAGAGATTACCTATCTAAAAACACCCACGAGTTAAATTCATGAACAAAATTCAAACGGATACAGATGTTAACTTAATAATCAATAATAAAATTTTTTAAAGAGATTAAAAAAAGGATTACTAGAAGTAAACTTATATTTTAAAATAAAATTTTATTCTTTTAATGTACTTTCTATAAATTATTTGTAGACAGTTTAGACATTCAAATTCATATTAAACATTATAATCTTTATGAACCCCCAAAATAACACTTTCAAAGTAAAACAAAATAACAGCGTCTGTTTCTAGGCTTTTTTTATAAAGAAAATTAGTGACTTCTCTCATAACTTCCTTCTCTCTTTTTCTCTCTATGGGTTTTTTCTCCTCCTTCGATATCAATATATAACTTCCGTTAAGTTAACCGTTTAAATCTGTCAATATCTGCAAACTCACTCATGTCTTCTCTCCACCTCTCACATCCTCACTTCGTTAATTTACATATGTTTAATACGGCCCGTCAAAAATGTGTAAATTTTCTTTTCATTTTTTGTTTGGAAGTAAAGTCTGATGATCCGCAGTCCTTTAAAAGGCTGTGGTGAAATAATTTATTACATGGAACCTTAAAGTGGTCTGTTTTTATTTAAATTATATATATATATATATATATATATATATATATATATATATATATATATATATATATATATATTATAATTTTTACATATGAAGAAAAACAACTTACTACAAAGAGGGCATTCTTGTTTCGATGCGACTGCATCTCGACTGGTGGGAACCAAAATATTTGCTTCTCACGAGTCGAGATACAGTTGCATCGAAACAAGAATGCATCATTGTAGTGCGCAAGTTGCTTCTGTCCGTATGTAAAAATTATAATCAATAATTATTGCTCTATTCTTGGTACTGAGCCCTCTTTTGAATTAATGCTGTGAACGTTAGAATTTACATTATCTTCGTTCTCATTACATTATAAACCTAATGATGTATAATTACTCATGTATGCACAAATGACATGGGTCATTTAATGACCTAAATATTCTAGCTTTTTTTATTAATTTCCATTTCACAGTAGGTGTTTTATTGGTTTCTTTTAAGTGCCAGAAATATTTCGATAGGGACGTCTGATTTCGGTATTTATTTATCCTAAAAGAACTTTGATGTTGGTTGAAACATTTCTTAAATTCATGCCTTGTGCATCCAATACATTGATATTAGGTTTATAAAAAATAAAAATTTACTTAATCAAAAAAATGAAATAGCTATTCTTTGCCGACATTGTCAAAGATTTTCTTTAAATAATGTTAAAAAAAATGCTAATAAATAAAATATACATATTTATATTTGATATTTAATAGTAATTTTTAAACAATTAAAGTAATTCTATTATATTTATTCGTTTTAAAAGAAATATAAACTATTAGTAATTAGAATTAGGAATAATAATTTAAAATTGTAGTTCAATACGACGTAATCACATACAAACAACCCTTTTAGAAAAAATCTTTATGTATACAATTACAAATTTAACGGCAAAACAAAAGTGCTGAAAAACTTTTTGTCGTTGATAAAGACCAGATGACATACCATGAACGGATGTCATGATTCCTTGAACAGGAACCCCTACCCTACCTTAACTTCTTTTCGAAAGCATGTCATATTTTGATATAATAGTTTTCAGTAAAAATGAATACCCTACTACCCCTTGTCAAAATGATAGAATTTTCCGTATCCATAGAAACTAAGATTATGACAGTATGTGCTTATAAAACTCAGTAAATTTCAAAATAAGTTTTTCCAAAATTCGTTTGAAAATGAAACAGCACTAGGGACTTTAATTCTATAATTGAATTTAAAGTTTTTATTTTCTGCTTTTTGAAAAGTGGTAATTCCTGTGTAGCGATGGAACAATATTTTAAATTAGTAAATATATATATATATATATATATATATATATATATATATATATATATATACTCACAGAATTAGTGAGACTGTAGATAACGAATAAAGCTTAAGGACGATTGCATTAGATATTTCAAAGGCTTTTGAAAAGGTGTGGCATACAGGTTTCCTACACAAGCTATCAGTGGAAGTGTCTTCTCAATTATCAAGCCCTCCCTAAGTAGGTAGGTCCTTGAAACTAATTGTTAACGGCTAGTGCTGCTAGACCAATGGATTCACGAAGACGTTTCCTAAGGCTTGATTATCAGTTCAACAGTTTTTCTACTTTCTATAGATGATCTGTCAAATAGTATACTCCGATGATTTGTGAATATCTATACTGATGATTCAACGGTATATGGGTGCACTTCTCAAAAGTCTAGGTGACCAGAGCTTGACAGCTGATCTCTCCTCTGACCTAGCTCTAACAGCTCAGTGGCGAGGCGTTTAACTGGCTGGTCACATTCAATAGCTCGAATACCTCGAAAATGAAACTAGAGACATTCCATCATCACCGAACGGACCCAGAATTCTTCCCTATTACGATGAACTAGTTTTCTCTTAGGGAAGACCCATGCTTTGAGCACCTCTTGGGACTTAATCCAGACCTCAAGTGGAACATATATACGATTTATCGCTAAAGATTCTGGGGAAACAGTCTGCTCCATGTACCGCCCGAGCAAGTATCCGACTCGTCCTGCTATCCTCTACCTTTAAAAGAGCCATGTCAGGCCGAAAATGGTGCACTGCTGTAATATATGGGCTGGAGCTGTATCCGTGTATCCGCGTCCTTGTGGGTGATGAATTATTTTCTATCCTACAGCCTCTTTCTCCCAAACATAACGTTGCAAGCCTCTCGCTGGTCTGTCGGTATTTCCAATCGAACCAGACGAACCACATTCCTCAGTTCCACCACTTCTAACCATCACAGCTAAAACCTACTGTACCAGAAGCATTGTGAACCATCTTCATTCACTTCGTATTCCATTGGGGATGTAAGTTCCATTCGAGTAGCTTCTTCCTCCGAACCACTGTTTTGTGGACCGACTCCCAAGAGAATGCTTTCCAGATAACTACAATTTCGGTCTGTTCAAGTTTATGGTTTACCGTTATCTTCCTCACATACCCTCATAAATTATGCCACTTACTATTGTAACCCGACTACTCTTGGGCCTTGTACAGGGTGAACATTATTTTAAAAATATATTTAGTTTTTAATTTAATTATTAATGTAATTATCACATATTATTTAATTTAATTTTGATAAATTATGTATTTATTTATTTAAAAAACTATTTTTAAAACAAACTCACACACACACACACACACACATATATATATATATATTGAGTTGGTGCATAAATATCAGGCGTTTTTGTAGGCGTGTTATTTGTTAATAAAAAATGCTGTTTTGTTTACATTTTTAATAAAAAATATTATTTTATTTTCAGGTTATAGAAATGCGTATCGATAATCATTCGCTCCGGAATAAGCATTTAAGAAAGTTATTGTTGAATTGTTATGTTTATTTTTTCATAATAAAAATTGTTTAAAAGACGCCTGATAATTATGCACCAACCCAATACATAGGAAATATGCAACTACGAAAAAGATAATGACATCAATATGAACAATAACAATGAAAATAAACTAGATATAAACAAACATATAATCCTATCTACTGAGTCTTTTACATTTAATATCCAAAAAATAAAATAATTACAACCACATCCCAATATGGATCTGGTCAGAAATAAAAAATATCCATAACAATAATAATTCTGAAGTAAAAGTTTATATAAAATAAACTCACAGGTGTTCCTTACATATGATAAGAGTAAGAAAGTTTGCAGAAATTAAAAAAAGTCTCTATGTACACAAAAAGGATCTTATGCATTAAAATTTATCAAAAGAAAACTCATTAAATTAAAATCGTGCAACATCATGTAAAAAAAAAAAAATTTCTGCCTGCTGACGATAAGAATATCCGGGCTTTGTTAAACGGAACACTACTAAATACGTTAAGCATTGAAGACAGGCTAGCCACAAATGCACACGAAAGACAAATGTAACTTAGTCCACATAGTAACACAGCGCCATCTACCGTAAACTTTCTTTAAACTTAATAACTCAAAAAGGAAGGATTAGCGGATATATGTTTATATGGATTTTGTCCTTGTTTTGGCGTGAGGAACCCGCCCCCAAAATTTATAAAAGTATTTCGATACACTTTGTATGCACACATATACACACGCACACACACACACACACACACACACACACACATATATATATATATATATATATATATTCAGTTGTGTGTATATGAGTTTGTGACTCTGTCTGATGATCGCAAAGCGTGAAACCCAGGGTCACAAACTCATAACCATACAACTGAAAATGTAGCTCTGTTATTGATATTGAGCAATTTCCAATAAGTACCGCGCATATATATATATATATATATATATATATATATATATATATATATAGAGAGAGAGAGAGAGAGAGAGAGAGAGAGACAGACAGACAGACAGACAGAGACAGAGAGTTTCTATTTCACATTTATATATAGAGAGAAAGAGACAGAGAAAGAGATATAGTTTTATTTCACTTTTATACATACAAACACAAGCACAGACACACACACACATATATATATATATATGTGTGTGTGTGTGTGTACGTGTGTGTATGTGTATGTGTATGTGTCTAGGAAATCTTATCTTTTCTCCAACAATATCGGAGAAGGTGTGTGTGAGCACGTCTGTATATCCATTTCAGTTTTGAGAAAACTCATGAGACTGGTGTTATTCATTTTATCCTGTCAAGATGACATCTTTGTGCATCTCATATGTTTCAAGCCGCCCAAATGCTCTGCTGGGCTAAAGAACTCCCTTAGCGCCCACACTCGTTTGCAAGTTAACAACTAATTCAACGACATACAATTAATGTGATGTCAATCTCTTGTAATTATATTGCAATCGTCATTCATCATATATACAAGACAAATGCAACACGTAATATCACATTACATTTATTAAACAAATACATCATCTCCCTTCCCCAATAACTGAATATATAGCGACATAGAAAACGTGTTACTCTTCTTTATTCTACGACTCCTTTCCGAAATGCCTGTGTTACTCTTCTTTATTCTATAAGAACCCCTTTCCGAAATAGCTCTATGTGTTACTCTTCTGTATTCTATAGCGACTCATTTCCGAAATACCCGTGTTACTCTTCTTTATTACATAAGGACTCCTTTCCGAAATAGCTCTATGTGTTACTCTTCTACATTCTATAGTGAGTTATTCGAAAGCAACTCTTTTTCCAAAATGACTATATGTGTTACTCTTCTTTATTCTATAACAACTCCTTTCCGAAATAGCTCTGTGTGTTACTCTTCTGTATTCTATAGCGAGTTATTCGGAAGCCTATATGTTTATATATGTTTATATATCTGTTCTATAGCGTGATTCCTTTCCGAATTACCAAATTCTGTTACTCTTCGTTACAGTAGTAAACCGCTCTTAATTCAAAATCCAATCCCAGCCGTGGTTATCATCATATAAAATCAGATGTTAGTTCATTTCGATCGCAATTGATGATTACAGTTTCCTTCAAGAAGAAACAGTGTGTGCGTGAGTGGATTTTTACTTGAGTTGCGCAAGTCCAGAAATTCCCTTACAGAATGCAAGACGCCTTTAATACTTTGCTTAGTTTCTAGAAGGCATCTTTATCCACTGTGATTAGGCATCTGAAGTTTGTTGCTATTCTGTCATCTATTACTACACGAGCCAAATAGTAAATTTTCCATGTCTGATTGATCTTGACGTCCTTAATACATAGTTCATACTATGTCATGGTGTCTCTTTTGTTTACGATCATACATAATGTTTTATTTTGGCACCTCGAAGTGGTGTAATGGTTAGCAAGCATGTCTCACCAGATTATTTTACGATTGAATAGTGAGTTCGATCCGCACTGGGTGCCCCATACTTTCGGCCTTGTGCAACATCTAAGCTACGCTTAGAAATTCACCATACTATCTTCCTACAGTTAAGGATCTCTCCACTCGATTGCTTTTATTGCTTTGTTGAGTTCATGCCCGCCGATAATAAATAATAGTTAAGTCATCTAACTCTGTTAGAAACAATTCGATGTATAAGTTAAATAAATCTGATGAGTAAACACATCGTTGTCGTACTACTTTTTCAACTGAATTTGTTCACTATCAGTTTCGGCTGTTTGTAGCAACATATACATATTACTAAAAATATTTTTACCATATAAATCAACTTTTTCTAGTATTTCAAATATGTCTTTATTTCGTATGTTAGTACAAGATTATCAAATTCTGATCATACAGTATTTCTTGTTCCACTCTTTTGAACAAAGCTGTCTTCTCTTCCAATTCTTCCGCGAATTTTGTTAATTAGAAACTTAATTATAAGTTTTATATATTAATTGAACCGTTAAGTTCATTATTCGATAGAATTCGCATTCATTTCTGTTTGTATTTTTTTTGCTATCGCTATGTCAGTAGATCTACTGATGTCTTCAGGCATTTAACTGCGGTTATATATTTTCATTCGGATATATTATCGATCTAGAAAACATCTAAGGCTGACAGAAGCTTTGTTACAATCCAAGTAGTTCCTACTGTTCTGGCTCTGTTCGTCTAGTTCAGTGCTGATCATAATTCTGAACTTAATGATTACAGGTCATTCCGTCATTCTATGTATTATGTTTCTCTCCTCAGTTCTAGAACACTAATGATGTATTAGTCACAACATTCAGGTATTTTTTCTATTACGAGCGCCTCCCAGTTGTAATGCATCCTGTCACGGAGCACGTCTTCTGTCATGTTATTCTGTTATATTTTTATGCTTATTTCGTCTTTGTTTCACAATTATTCATTATTAGCCAACTTACATTTCATTCTCATGTGTTTGCTTAATATTCCATGTTCTGTGCCATTCCTTTACGTTGTTTGTTGTCCCTTTTTTTTTACTTCTAGATTTTCATGTTATTCATTGTATTTTTTCTTGTGTCGCTTTTCTTGGAATGATTTTGTTTGCCGATGTCACCAATATTTCCTTTAATGCTTTCCACTTTTGATTACTGTCTTTTTCTAAGTTTTTATACTTCACTATTTACATTATTCGGACTATTGTCCTCATGCTTGTCGCCATATTATTACAACGTTTCGGCCGTTGTACGCTCCGGCCTTCTTCAGGCGGTTGGAATGTCGAACTGAACCCTTTATTTTCCTCACTGTTCTAGTTCCACGTGCCATGTTTAATGGATGTCAATTGTCAGTTATCTTCTGCTAATTCCCGATTGGCCACAGAGATGAGGACAATAGTCCGAATAATGTAAACAGTGTACATAATACCTCATCTCAGAAATATAGACAGTATTTATTCTTGTTTTCATCTTTATCCATATAAGTGTGTTTACAAAGTGAGTCTTCAATTGTTCTGCCAGTCGGCGCTTGCATATTTTAAAATGTAGAATTAAATTTCTGAAGCTTCTACTGCTTCTTAATAGCCTTTCTTGTAATTTGTGTTTCTCCCGGGCTTTTCCATGTCCTTAAACAACTCGAAGTGGCCGGGCATTGATTATTATTTGATCGTCTACTGTGCATTACAGAATCCATCCGTGTTTCTTGAGCGATCCAGGTAAATATTTGTAGCCTATTACACTGCCTCATCCTTTTTCCTACTTTTGCGTTTATAGGGATAATAATTAATTACGATGTGGAGTGGCTTGTGCATTATCTAGTGTTATGAATCCATATCTTCTTCCGTGTCTTTTGAAGTTGGCGAATATACTGCTGTAATGGCTACACTGAAATGGCTTCCCTTTCAGTTTCCGTAGACGAACTTGTTTCTTCTTGTCCTACTCCTATGCCATTTATATCTTTGCCGGCATTCATGATTCTCTTTCCATCACTTGTGAAATCTTCATCCATCTAGTCCCCCCCACCGTAACCTTTCTTTTTCTACATTGATATTTTTTATAACTTTCCACATTTCTAGAATCCCACGTCTTCATAATGAATTTCTATCCTCCTTATAATAAAATATATAATAGGCCTAAAATATTTATTTGTTTTCATCTTCTTAATATTATGATATTATTACTGATGTTATTGGATACTGTTATGTAGTTTTGTATTTTTAATATCAAGCTACATCCCACGGACATAGGTATGTTGAGATTTATTGTAAATTTATACAATTATGGCATAAGGCCGAAAAGAGGGAATGGGATGAAGCTGATCTTCACCATCTTATACCTTGGCTAATCGCATTCACGACCCATTCACTCGTTACAATTTCCTCATTAAACATAAAAACTCATTCGTTGGTGGGAATGGGTGACAAAAAAAGTTTATGCTGTGCCAAGTAGGCTTTTTGCAATTATTATTATTATTATTATTAAAAGTTAAGAGAAGATTGCGACTTAAGAAAAGATAAAGCAAAGAAAAACAGTGTTTGATAATGTCAAACAATATTTCGACAGAATGTCTGCCTTCTTTGAGTTATATTTAAACAATTTTTTTTAAGTATAAAAATATATAAATCTACAAAAAAGTATAAGTATTTGTACGAACGTTGCTTGTCTAGTAAGTAAAAACGGCTGTACTGGTAATGAACGCGTCAAAACCAATGGAACGCCGCCCGCGTGAAGGCAAGCAACCGAAACGCGCTTAATATGATGTTGAACTTGTTCATCTTGAAATTTTCCGTTATTTAATCAGTTCGTAAATTACTAATAGCTTAGTATTTGTAGACGCTTGCTTGACACTGATGGACAAATGTTATGCGATCAACTTGTGGACGCTGGCTTGACACTAAAATTGGTTTATAATCATTGTCATTATTTATTTATTTATTATTATTATTATAGTTATTTTATTATTATTATTATTATTATTATTATTATTATTATTATCATCTTCATAATTATCATTATATTTCGATTTCTGCTATGGTCACCCTACCTACCAGGTCTGCGGGAGGATCTAAGGCAGGTAGGGGTTTGTTGTTATGGCTACATTTCATGATGAATTTTTTCCAACTCCCATAGCATCACTACCGTCACATGGACAAAGTTATTCTTAGTGTGTGGGCTGTACTTATCAAGATATTTTTTGTATTTCTCTTAAGCTGGGATCTCCATTGATTTTCAATGTGTTGTTGTGTTCCTTTTTTATCATTCCAAGCGCACCTACTATGACTGGTACTATTCTTGTTTTCAATTTACACATTTCAAATTGTTTGGTTGTTATGTTACAGTCCACATGTCAAGCCATATCAATTAGTAGGCAAATTTTTTTTTCTCTTTTCGGTTTTAGACAATTATGTCCTGCCTATTTGCTTCAACATTCCTGTCTGTAAAGATGGTAAAATCCCATAGAATTATAATGACTTCTATTTTTATCACCGGTGTTGGGTGATGTTAATACCAGTGTTTATAAATATCTTTTCCAAAGTATTTGTACATTGTCCAATGTAAGTATTGTTCGACTCTATTGAGACGATTTTTAAATTTATTTCGCGCAAGTACAGAACATCCTGATATTAGATGGTCTATGGTTTCCTGATATTTGTCACAGAACCTGCATTTTGGATCCACATTATTACGTATGATATTCGCCTGAAAGTTTCTAGTGAAAAGACTCTAGTCTTGCGTTTCGCTGCAAAAATAAAGCCTTCCGTTTCAGTCTTTAATCCAAATGCTCGTAATTGTTATTTTATTAACATCAGCTTTATTAACAATCTGGATATTGGCTATGCAGAAGCTTGTCTTGCCAACACTGTTTCATCTGTTCAAGAGCTTTAGCTTTGGCTTTCTTTCTCATAATTTTTGCAACAATAATTTGTTTTGGGGTTCTGTTTTGGCTTTCTACGGAATCTACTAGATATAAATCTCGTTTGTATTTACAACTTTATTATTATTATCATCAATATTATGATTATCATTTGTGTATGCTATGTTTCTTCCAATGTATCCTGTAGAGACGGGTACAAATTATGATCCTTAGGCCCTATAGGAGAATTGTCATTTAATTGATATCTCTTTTCTTAGTATATGGGATGTTCCTAGTAGGACGATCTTATGAGCAACTTGTATGCTGATGTTACCTGGGACACTGTTAGCAAAATTGTACATTCCTTTTCTCACGAGGCCCAGAGCTACGATTTCTACTGGTACAGTCTTCATTCCCCACATACTATTACTCTCGATCTCCAGATCCTTGTATTTGGACAATTTCTCGATAATTTGCATGTTAGGCCTTCTGTCTCAGCTTTCAGCCTGGTGCTACTCAGCCACTGATGTGTTTTCTGTTGGTCCACATCTGCTTCTTTCGTTCTTTTAAGGTATTTACCATGCAACGCTCTGTCTTTTGTAATTTCACTTGAGCAAGTTGTTTTGCTTTCTGCTTTACTCGTATGGCGTAGATAGCATTCACTTCGATTTTGTTGGTAGGGTTTCACGTATATTAAGCTTTTTCTTGAAGAGTGCAGTTTTTTGTTGATGGAGTGGATTTGGTGTTTTACTATTTGTAAGAGAGGGTCATTGGTTTTTGTGAGATATGCATCCAATCTGATTTTTGTAATTTTCAAGTTGGATTCGATCTCAGCCTCCTAAAGCTCTTGGGACGTACAGCCTATCAATATCTTATTTCGGGTGGTGCGTCCTCATTTGGGTAAGCATTTTTCTGGTTTTGGCGTCCAATTTTGTAATGTCATTCAACTTCCATAAAATAACGCTGAAGCCGTATGTTACTACGGGTATAGCTAAGGTGTTGATAGTCTTCATTTTATTGGCCCCATTAAGTTCGCTTTCTAGTATCGAACGCACTCTCCTATAATATTCTTTTCGGATCTTTTTCTTCATAATTGAATGTTGTATTTCGTCTCTTTCATTCATTCCTAATTATTTATATGTAACATGTTGGTCAAGTTCCTTAATTATGTTGTTGATATCAAGGTATAAATATGCAGTTTTCGTTAGTTTACCGCCTTACCAAAGGTGGCTTTGGTACATTTGTCGATGTCGAACTCTATCCTAATGTCTTCGCTGAAGGCTTTGACAATGGTGAGTAGGTTTTTTTAATGGTTGTCGTCCTTGGCAAAAGATCATCAATATCGAGTAGGTGATTCAGTTTGACATTCTGTCGCTTGTATCCGTAGCTATTTTTGTTCAGTAAGCAGTTGAGTGGCGCTAATGCACGACAGAAGAGTAATGGTGTCAATGAATCTCCTTGGAAGATCCCGCTTTTGATGTTAATTGATCTCGATGTAAATAACCCTTTTGTGTGGTTTAAGCTTAGAGTATTCTTCCAGTTTTTCATGCTCTGCGTTATAAATTTGGCCGTTGTGGGAGAATACTCTTCATATTTGTAGGCTCTTCTCTATCCATGAGGGTGGTACACTGTTGAATGCCTTTCTGTAGTCGACCCATGCTATCGATAAGTTTCTTTTCTTTGTTTTAACCTCTTCCAATATTGTTTTATTGATTATTAATTGGTCTTTGCACCGGAGACTTCCTCTTTTACATACTTTCTGTTCTGCTAGGGGTAAATTTGATTTCTTAAAGATTATTATTTTTTGTTTTTTATTTCCTTTAATTTCTGACGTGTACACATTACTTTCCGGGTCCCGCCCAGGTACCTAAGATTAGAAATGGCATCATAACATTTTCTACTGACAAAAAAAAAAAAAAAAAAAAATTACATAGATAAAGCCCTTCGTAAAGTGTAGGCTGTACTTGTGAGAACAATTTTTTGTATCTCTTTGAGGCATGGACTTCTAGGAATCCCTTCAATTAGTCTACTGGAGTCTTTTCCAACCAATCCCAGGGCTCCAACTACAACAGGGATTGTTGATGTTCCCATGTGTCACATTTTTGAGATTACTATTTCAAGGTACTTGTATTTTGACAGCTTTTTGAATATATTCAAAGATACATTGCAGTTTGCAGGGACTGCCATATTAATAAGGAGGCCCTTTTTGTGTTCATGGTCTCGAATAACAATGTCCGGGCGGTTGGCTTTTATTGTTCTGTCAGTGTGTATTGTGTAGTCCCATAGAATTGTAACAGGTCCTATCTCCATAACCGGGTCTGGGTGGTGTTCATACCAATTTCTTTCAGTTTCCTTCCCGTAGAAGTTGCATATTTTCCAGTGCAGATATTGGCCCACTCTGTCATGCCGGGTTTTATACTCAGTGGGTGCCAATATTGTGCAACCTGATACAAGATGATCAATTGTTTCTGGATATTTATCACATAATCTGCATTTGGGGCTAGCACAATATTTTAGTATATGTGCTTGATAATTTCTAGTTAACAAGCACCGATCCTGTGCAGCAAGGATAAAACCTTCCGTTTCAGCTTTTAACCCTGCACTACGTAGCTACTGATGGGTACGGGTTTTGTCTACGTCAGCTTGTTTGGTACGGGCAGAGTATTGGCCATGAAGCGGTTTATCTTGCCATTGCGTATTATTATTATTATTATTATTATTAACAATATTATTATTATTTTATTTTTTTTCCTTTGATTACTGGTATATACTCATTTCTTTCTAGGACCAAACCAGAAACATTAGGTTAGAAATGGCATCATGACATTTTCCACTGAACATTTTTGAGATCCCTTCCCACAAGATCACACGTATTTTACATACATAAAGCATTTCGTAGGGCATTGGCTGTATTTGTGAGTACATTTTTTTTTATAACTCTTTAAAGCTTGGACTACCAGTAATCCCTTCAATGAGTCTAAAACTTTTCCAATCAATCCGAGTGCTCCAACTATAACTGGAATTGTTGATGTCCTCACGTGACACATTTTTTAGATTTCGATTTCAAGTTCATTGTATTTTGATTTTTTTAAATTTCTTCAAAGATACATTATAGTCTGTAGAGACTGCCATGTCAATAAGAAGCCATATTCTGTTTTTGTGGTTTCTGAACACAATCCTAGGCTTTGATTGTTCTGTCTGTATGTCTTGTAAAGTCTCAAATGATTGTTATATGTTGTGTCTCTGTAATCAAGTCTGGGTGGTGGTCATACCAAGTTTTTGCAGTTTCCTTTCCGTAAAAGTTGCAGATTTTCCAATGCAAATATTAGTCCACTCTCTTATATCGAGTTTTATATTCAGTAGGTGCCAATACCGGGAAGCCTGATACAAGATGGTCATTTTTTTTTTATTACAGAATTTCCATTTTGGGCTAAGACAATTTTTCTGTACGTGTACTTGGTAAATATTAGTTAACGAACATAGGTCCTGTGCAGTTAGAATAAAACCTTCGATTTCGGGTTTTAACCCTGCACTACGTAACCACTGAAGGGCAAGGGTTTCTTTACATCAGAATGTTTCGTACGGGCAGAGTATTGACCATGAAGATGCTTATTTTACCATCCTTTCTGTATTTGGTACATTGCATTTGTTTTTGTTTTCTTTTTTTAGTTTCTTTGCCGCTGCAGTAGGTGTATTATGGTTTTATTTAAACTTCACGGATTTGAAATTCCCTTTTGAATTTGTTGGCTTCATTTATTACTGAATGAAGTTTCTTATTACTTTCGTGCTCTTTGACAAAGATCATCATCCACTCTTCAGTAGTTCCCAGGTATCTTTGAAGACCGTTTCTTGTGGTTTTGTAAAGCAGTTCTAGTTGAACTAATCCTCTGCCTCCTTCGGACCTGGGCACATATAGACGATCAATATCAGTCTTAGGATGATGCTTGTGGTGGCAATTGAGAAGCTTTTCTCGTTTTGAAATCCATTCACTTAATGTTAGCTATGGTCCAATTAAAGATGTTGAAACTTTATTGCACCACAGAGACAGCTAAAGTGCTTATGTCTGATGTTCCGTTTAGTGAATTCAAGTCGGCATTTAATACCAAACGCAAACGTATTCATTTTCTTTACTTTCTTCTTATTGTTATGCCGTATTCCATTTTGAATCCTCGGTATTTATAGTTTTTTTTCTTATTCCATTTTCCTAATCTTTGTGATAAAATCTAGTCTATTGAGTGTGTTTTTGTAATACTTCCTTTCTTGAATGTTATTTTTGGGTATTTATTGAATCCGAAATCTATACCGATATCATCACTGAATCATTTTATAGTATTGAGGATACCCTTCAACTCATTGTCGTCTTTGGTAAAGAGTTTGATATCGTCAACATAGAATAGGTGACTGAATACTTTCTTTTTTACTTTCCATACATAGTTAATACTCTCTATTACAAATACCCATGTGAAAGGGGAATTACGAACAGACAGTACAGAAGGGGTGACAGGGAGTTTCCTTGAATGATTCCTCATCGGAGATTCAAACAATTTAAAGTGTTAGTACTTTTCGTGTCGTTTAGGTATAATGTGGTTTTCCACAGTTTCATGCTATATTTAAGGAAATACACTATCACCGGAAAGACTTTGTACATTATTATTATTATTATTATTATTATTATTATTATTATTATTATTTGTATATGTTATGTTTCCTGTAGTGCCGGTACTAGAGGAGAATTGTTTCTCTTTTACATTCGTCTTTATCTTCCTCGATTTGCTTGTGGAAATCTGAGAGATTATTAAAAAATGGTTTCTACTAGTTTCTCTGGTTGTGGCGCGTCTGGGTTGTTGGCAGTTAGCCTGTCGATATTAACGTTTAATCTATTTTTGATGTTTTCGCGGCTGCTTTTAAGTTTCTATGTCAGCTAATCTTTTTTTTTTTCCTGATGATGTCACGCCAGACATTGGCTAGTTTGTTGGCATCGATGTTTAGTCTGTTTGAGAGATTTTTTTTGCCAGATATTATAGGCGACTTTGGTCGTTGTCAGATTCATCGTTGCACTGTAAAATGCAAGCATTACTTCAGCATTTATCTTCTGTAGACCATTTACTTATTGACCTTTTTGTGAGATTGTCTTTTAATAAACATAGAGAGCCTCTGTAAGGACTGTTCTCAGCATGGTTTTCCTCTAGTTCTCGTTGAATATAGTTTGTTCTAGTTGCAGACTTTTCGACCCCACTCTGGTTCCTCACTAGGGTTCTTGTTGCCCTGCATCACGACCGATGCGGTTTAGCAATATTTTTCGTTTTCTCAGCATTATAGTGATTTCGTACTTACCCACACGTGTCGGCTGGTTCATAGGCGCCAGAGTATATCCATACCATGATAGGCCATGACGTTCAGGGAACCAGGCCTCTTTTCCTATTTTTCTTAATATTGCTATTATTAACATCAACGGTAAAATCTTAATCTGTAAGCGTTTGGATCCCAAGGAGACACGACGTGCTTCACGAGATAACTTCAATTTTCAATGGAATTTTCTTTGATTTTTTTCTTTTTATTCAGTAATATGAAACTATATTTAGATCTCAATAATCCTGCTATTACATGAATTGTAAGTAAATCACTAATAAATGAATAAATAAATAATAAAAGACCATTAAAAAATAACCGATAAGTCACTTTAACTGCAATCACCACAACCATTATCGCCAAAACTGCCACCACCACCACCACCTCCATGAGTGCTACTATTGCATTTCTTTTTGTTTCGCTTTCTTATCAGTAATAAGTGTTTAATAACTGTTCAATGTTCTGCCTGAATCAAGTAACAAAAAAACAAAAATTTGCGTCAAAAATTAATACAACCAGTAGGTATAGGCCTATCAACAAATAATATATATATATATATATATATATATATATATATATATATATATATATTACAATGAATCATTCATACAAAAAGTAGATTAGTATAAAAAGTAGATAAGCATATAAAATGGCGAAATCACTTCGCTAACAAAATTTTAAAGATGCATTAACCTACAAATCACTCGATGAATGTTATGATCTTCGTTTTTTTTAAATTATAACCTGTATAAGGTCTTTCTTTAATACGCAAGTACTTCAGGCATGGAAATTATTTTGGTTTTTGTAAAATTAAGGTAGCATCCGACACGAAAAAATATGCGAATCGAAATGTTTTTTTTTGTTTTTTTTACATGTGTTATTGATAACAGATACAAACTTTTGGAGCGTGCAGTCACAACGTTATGGTTGAATTTTTTTTAAATTTAAGAGACTTACTAATATGGCAATTTCAGAATTTTTTGTTGTAGAACTTTACCAATTAATGTGGCATGAACTTAATAGTTCAATAAATAGAGTAATGTCTCAGTTGTTATCCCGAAAATTTGCACGTCGGATCAGTTCTTTTAAGTCAAATATGTGGTGCAGTTCAATTTATATTGCAATGAATCATTCATACAAAAAGTAGATTAGTAAATTTAATGATATAAAATGGCGGATGTTACCTGAGTTTTACCAAAAACAAAATAATTTCCATGCCTAAAGATGACTAAATGTACAGTCGAAAGTACTTGCGTATTAAAAAAAAGACCTTATACAGCTTATAATTTTAACAAAAACAAGATTCATAACATTAATCGTGTGATTTGTAGGTTAATGCACATTTAGAATTTTGTTAGCGAAGTGATTTCGCCATTCTATGCACCACATATTTGCTATATATATTTACATACACCCACATACATATAAAAGTATACATGCATATATATAAAGTTGTATAATATTATTATCATTATTTTTGCAAAAATTATTATTATTATCATTACTATTATTAGTACATTATGCTTCATTTCTTCTTCCTATCAGCAATTTGCTTCAATGACTGCTACGAGGAGACGCTTTTGCAATTCAAACAAAGACGCCGTTAAGAGTAGCAGATTTTTGAAAAAAAAGCGAAACAGAAAGCAAAATCAAATAAGGCTAGATTTGCGTAAAAATTAAACAATGATAATAACAATGCAATTATACCAGTAAATACAAATTACATAATATACAGATCGATAACACAATAGCAATTATGGCAATAGCAATGACAATAATAGCAATAACCAATTGATCACTTTTCAATGGTGCAATAACATGTCTTTTTAAAATTAAAATATTAATTTAAAGTATAATTTACGGTAATGAGCAAATTAATATATATATATATATATATATATATATATATATATATATATATATATAGATATAAAATAGTATTTTTAAAGAAATATAATCTCTCATTATAGTTTTTTTTTTCTTTTTTAATAGCAAGTATTTAGATAAATTATGATTTATAGCCACAAAGATTTAAATTAAAATCAGTTGGATATATCCGTTGAGTTATATTTAAATTGAAGTATATATTTCAGAAAATTATTATTATTCATGTAATTTAATAAATGTACATTTCTTTCCAGTTTAACACCAGAGTAAGAATCTTGTGTTCATTTTTTCATTTGCGTCATTCATATTACTCAGGATAAGAAAAATTGTATTTTCTCTTCTCATCCGTTCCCCCCACCCACAATTTTCATATATTATTATTATTATTATATTTTCTTTGGGCTGCCAGGAATCCCTTCAATGATTCTATTGGAATCTTTTCCAATCAATCCAAGGGCACCAACTACGACTGGAAATTTTGATGTTCGCAATTGGATTGATTGATTAATTTGTTTTTACGGCTTATAAACACCTTGTACAGGTTATTTAATGCCAGCAAATATTTTAAGATTGTAAAAAATGTTTTTTGGGAGATATTAATAATTTTCTGATACAAGTCCAACTATTTAACTCATAGATGGGGGGAAAAGGTGATATCATACCTTTCTCAAGGGTATCTGCGCTCAAGTGAATATAACAAATTCTGCTACAGAAGTGTGATTTCAGGTTTCTAATCTTGACACCATTACTCCTGTTACTTTTCTTTCTCAACTACCTTTATGTCACTGGGTACGGCTATATCGACGACCCATGGTTGAGTTCTTTCTGAACATTAATGCTGCCTGACCTTCACGCTTCAGTTACAATATCACATCGCACAGAAGTTTTACTCTCTCGTTTTCCACTACTGCAAGGAATTTATGCTTACACACTTTTCTGCTCAATCCTGTTTGTATTTAACACCTAACATCGATATTGTTGTGATATTGTTGTGTCAATGCTTGTCCTCTCGTTACGCTAGCATGCCGCATTCCGACACGATACGACACTCAGTCAAATTGTTTTTCTACACATTCTGAACAGCGCAGAATCCAAGGTTTTGTCAATATAATATTTGACATAATTCGATCTCAAGGCGTGGTCTCCTGTAGGCCATATCAAATAATTTGGTCCATCATTTAACTATCCTTCCCTCGTCTATGTCCACGTTGCCATTTTATCAATTTTTCCCTCCCATTATGCTCTTATTCCATATCTCTGAGAAATTGTCCATGCATTACTTTCTCCTTTCCAGATCCTATTTTGTTTTCTATATATACCTTCTTCAACCCATTTTTCATTGAAGGATTGTATACCGGCCTCATAGAAGATTTATGGTTGCTTTTTTTCGCCAGAGGTGACATGGCTTTCATCCCTTATCATTGCTGAACCACTGTCCTCCGCTATCAGTGTTGTACAGTTCCAGAAGCTCATGCACAACAACCAGCCTCTTTTTCTTCGTGGAGTACGGCAATATGTCCGGAAGCCATTTTGTACGAGATTTTCAGTAGCCAAGAGGTTTCAGAAAACCACAAGGCTCACTTGAAGGCTTTTATTGAATATTACGATATGGATTCTTATGCAAGCTACACTGAGAGAATCAGCTTGTTTGACCTTGTTCACATTCACTGCAGCAGCTGGACTGCCACTGTGGTGCCTGTCAATAAAGTTAGTTTTCCTTTCTTTCTAAGATTGTTATTCCCTCTACTGACTCATCTCCTTAATGTGCTAAAACATTCCATAACAGTCTAAATTAATTGCAAAATTAAATAATCTATTAAAATTAAAAAGAAAATAAGTTAGGAAAAAGATTAAATTTGAAAATCCTTTCCGGACATTAAAAACACATTCTCGTGCGCATGCGTATTATATAAAGAGATACCTGTTCACTGATTACGTCGTCGCCGATCCTGTACACCTTGGGGAGAAAAGAAGTTACATTTACAAAACTGTAATGACGTCTAAAACAAAGGCAAATAGATAACATTAATTAATACCATTGGACATATACTGACAACTAGAATATGAATAGGGAAGAAAAATAACGAAACACACATTTCACAATATTTCCTTGACAAATCTCAGAATGATGTTAAACTCTCTAATATCGGGGTGCACGGTGCTGGCCTTGAAAAGGATAAATCGATTTTATTTCAACTTTTAACCCAATGCGTATATACGATTTTACTATAAACAACTTAGGATTCTTACGAATGAGAGTTGATTAATTTTCATACGAGAATTATTCCTCAGTATCTTTACCGTATATACTCGAGTATAAGTCGACTTCATGTCTAACGCGATCCCTGAATTTTTTGCATGAATTTTAGCCCTACCAGAAAAATATCTGTGTATAATGTAACCGGTCACTGAAAATTCATAATTTTTAACCTCTTCAAAAAATTACTTGTGTATAATGCGACTCCATTTTTTGCGTAAAAAATATTCATAAAAATTTGCACTCTACTGGAGTATATGTGATAAATGGTTGCTTGCTTTTCCTTTTAATTGGGATTAATAAATAGAAAAGAAAGAAATTTCAATTTCGATAAATTACAGAACTTCATTTCTCGTGTCCAAATAGCAATTTAATTTCTAAATAGTTTGGTCGAATATAGTTTCTATTCAGTAGTAGAATAATTCTTGAATACAGAATCAATTGCCAATTCTGCTATTAGAGAATTGACTCATTGTGTCGTGCTAGACAATCTTACTCATTTATAAGTCTACAATTTGTCCATGCATCGAATATTGGTACCACATCTGGCTTGGTGCTTCTGCTATATATTTAGTGATTCTTCATAAAATCCAAAGAAGAATCTGCAATGTTATCATTTCTAACCTGGCATCTCGGCTTCTATCACTTTCCAGCCGTAGTTTCGCTGTGTCTTTTCCATATATATTTTCATGCTAATTGTTCTGATGATCTTTCCTCTATGCCATAAATTCATACAGCCTAGTTACCATAGAGTATATGGTACAGAGACTGTATGAATTTAAGCATAATATTAGATAAAATGTTATCATCTTAGCGTTAAAATGACTAAATGTAACCGTATGTTCTACGCTAACAGTTTCTCCTTTCGCACTTTTCGCATGTGGATCTCTCTTTCGACTCCTTGATTTCCAGTCAACTTTGATCTACAAAAATTAAAATGCAATGTCAATCGTTATATTCTGTCTTTTTAATTCCTGTAATTTTACTTTTCCATCTCCATAATAATGGTTTTATTTTTCTCATATTCTCTCACACTTAGTAACTCCTTGCGTCTTAATTGCTTTATTGCCTTGCTTAGGGAGAAATGATTAAAAATAACTATTTCTGTTTAATGTTACATTTTGTTCTCGTTTTTTTTTTTTATTTGCTTGAACACTGGTCAGCATATGATTTAATCAAATTTTAGTCAAATTGCTGACATTCTCTATTGCAAGGTGAAAAGGTAATCAATTCGACCTCTGAACTGTAGGCTGGAAACATTCAATCTGTTGATTGGGACAAGAAACAGTTTGTAAATTTTAACGCCTCCAAAAACAAATTGCTGTTTTTTAGTCATCTCACAGAACCATTTTTGTCCACCATCAGCATTGTAGGTACCAAACTACAGAACAGCAAGTTGCACCTCCCCAGTCTCACGTTTGCCACTGACATAGAACAATTACATTTAATCATTTACTAGGTCAGCTGCTAGGAAAGTTAGTTCACCTTGCTGTGTCTGAAAATCTTTCTCCCTGCTGTTGCTACTGACGAAGCCGACCTGCTGCCACGCTTGACTTCCTTTGTCTCCGCTTCTCTTTTCTCACTTTTGTTGATGCATTGTTTTTCTTTATTAATTAGAAACTACACTGAGAAAGAAGGTCTCAAATAATAAAAAAAAACCTAGTAATCAATACAACATACATATGACCTGGACTTGCTATCAATTTTTTTCTGAAAAAACTTATACTGTCTGGCTATTTCTTCGTGGGCCAATACTGAATGTAGTATTTTGGCCTTTATACTTAATCTTATTATAGCCTGCCTTTTGCTACCTCTGCTACTGCTCCTGCTGACACCGCATCTACTGCTGCTGTCCTGCTTGACTACCTTCGCCACCACTTTCTTACTGCTGAGAAAGAAGATGGTTGATCAAATAATAAAAAAAGTAATCTGGGAAACATACGTAGAAGCTGAACGTGCTCTGAAAACCTCTTTGATTTTTTTGAAAACTAGAATATAAAGAGAAGTGGATAAAAAATATGACGAGATAGAAAAAGATGGGAACAAAAATGAAAATAAGAGAAACGAAAAAAAATAATGAAGAAAATAGAAAACTACAAAAGAATGTTATCAAAATACTGACTTCTGTTTCGTTTTATCTAAAAAAAAAAGGTTTCCCAAAAAAGACACTAGTTATTGTTAGGCGAAAAAAAAAACCCATTAGCAGTTGCCACCATATTTATCTCCAATGGTGTTCTCCCGATATTTCTGTCTTAATTTGATCCCTAATTTGCCAGTTCTCATTAGCTCGAAAGAAAGATGTGAAGTCGTTCACGCGGAAGTGAAAGAAGAAAAGAGAAGGGAAAGTATTTACTACTTTGTAATGTCAAAATATAACGCACACTTTAGGGCGAGTAAAAACGACAAACGCTATAATGCTTTATGGCAAATTACCTGGAAATTAGATGTCTCCCACATACCTCCCCACTGAACCAGAGCTTGCACCTAATCCTACCACTTTTAGTGTAATGGGAAAGTAGTGTCAGAAGAACGGATCCCCTGTCACCAGACTTCAATTACGTTTTGTTTTGAAGAAGCAAATTGGAAAATCTTGCCAAATTCATTAATCTATTACATATCGTGACGGGTACAAAAACTGAAAAAATTAAATTTGGAAAATGGTGTGGAATATGAGTGACGATTTTCTTCCATCAATATCGTTACGCTTGGAACAATCTCGAAGAATTAAAAAAAAATAAAATCTGAATACTGCGGCTTACTGGTGTATAAAGAAGATTTGACATGTCAACCCATATATAATAACATCTATGTATTTTTTACTACAGTTGACATGAAAAATTGCTGTATAGGTTTATTAATTTATTTTGGTAAATTAAATTAAATTTATTAACACAATCACTTATACCTTGTATATTTGATCACCTACCCAATGCCATCTCTGTTTTCATTAGTTATTTTTATAAGAAATTGCTATATAAAGCACACTTACGTTTTATTTTCTGAAATGAAATGAAATTTATGTTTACATTGCGCGATGGGTAAATTGATGCAATTTTATATTTTTAATTTCGCGCATGCGCTTTGTTTGTTTATAATTTGTCGATTGCACAGTATAAGATCGGTTGGGGACAGTCTAGAAGAAAAATAGTACAATTACGTAATTCATTCAGCTAGAAATTTGGAAAAGGTATGCTGTGCTGCTTGACATTCAAGTCGGAAGCTCCAATACGACGATTTCAGAGTTTTGGGGTGTGAATCTGAGGACAGTGCAGAGGATTCAGAAACAGCTGGATGATATATCCATCAACGTGAAGGTGTTTTGAGTGATCACTTCTGATGGCGAAGTTATACGTCCATTCATCTTCCCACAGGGACTCAGACTCAATACAAAGGCCTACATCAAGTGCCTTGAGGAGGTAGTCCTGTTCTGGGTCAAGAGGGTGTCTGCTGGAAGATCCTATGTTTGGCAGCAGGATTCTGAATCATGCCACACAAGCATGAGAACACAGTGGGGCGTAGTTGGGTGAGAGACAAACAAAACTTCTTTTAACACTACAGATGAACTGAAGGCAAGAGTTATGGCAGCATTCACCAACTTAAACATGGAGACCGTCCAGAAGAGTTGCAAGAGATTCCGAAGTCGTCAAGAGGCCGTTGTTGAAGCCAATGGCAGCGATTTTATTGTATAAATTTACTCTTTAGTATTTCAAAATATTTTTGTGTAATTTTGGTAAATATATCTGTTAAAATGAAATGTCAGGGTTATATTCTCATTTTTGCGTAATTTAGACGACAATTTATCCATTGCATTCTGTATATTCTCTGTTATCTTGGATATTTCTAGATAATATGGGACATACTTCAACTATGCTGTGCGAACCTTAGTTATAATTTCTGGAAGAGAGAGAATGCATAATATGGCGTGATCAGTATTTGGGTAAGGCCGATAAGTTTTAACCGTTGGTTAGGACAACTGGTGACGGGTTTGAACTGTTGGTTTCGAAGACTTGTGACTTTGTTTTTTGTAGTAATTCTTTTGCCTTATTTTAGTCATGTCATCTCAAGCTAGGTAATAAAAACCACTAAGGTGCAAGGGGTTACTGAGAATGAAAGAAACAATAAGGGCAATAAAAGAACGGATTTCAATGAGACAGATGATGATGATTGATACTGTATTTAATTTTTTGAAGATTGTAGTTGACAGGAAAGCAGAAAGCCAGGAGAGTGTTATGAGACGTACCCGCCACTCTAGCACAGTCTTTAAAATCAGGAAGTCGAGGTACCAAAATAAGAAGCTCAAAAGAATTACCGCGAAAATATTTATAGAAAAGACAAAGAAAACTACGTTATTGCGATAGGAAATTGGCTAAAGCCGAGATGCTTGGTTAGCACCAATAACGTTGCAAATTCTTCTCTAGATTTCGTCAAAAATCCCTCGGTATGAAACAGAAGAACCAGGCCAAATGTGGCAGCAATATTCGATGCCTGAGTGAATGGTAAACTTATAAAGTTGCAAGAAAAAATAGATAGAGCCTTAATGAAGATGAAACACCGAAAGTAGGTAACCAGTGAAATGAACAATATAGATATTTACTAGTTATTTTTATTTTGATAGAGCTTTAAAGTGGATGAAACACCTAAAGTATGCAACCAATGCATTTAGATATTCAAGATGTATTCTGTTCTGACATAAGGCTCTGACAATAAAGCCTTAAAGAGGATGAAACACTGGTAATATCGAGAAAAACTGTCTAACACGATATAGTGAACAGACTTTTCGAGTAGCAAAGTTAGCAATTGATTCGATATTATCATCTCACTTCATGACGTGTACACACATTCACTGCTACTTTGGATATCTTAACCCTAACTTAATGCCATCTATGTTTTTGCAGAACTTATAAGAGAATGCTATATAAGACAAAATAAGTTTACTGTGGTAGATAACATAATATTTAATAAATACAACCCATGATATAACAGTTACATAAAAATTAACACTTTCACTGCTATCTTGGATCCTTGAAACCATGCATAATGCTATATATCAGTGTTACCAATAAAATTTACGTCCTGATTAAGACGATAAACTACATCCGAGTCCTGGGTAAGACGATAACCTGCATCCGCGTCCTGGGTAAGACGATAAACTACATCCGGCTGCAAGGCCTCTGATCAGGACATTTTGAGGAGCGTGGAACCACCTCTTAATTGCTGGTTTTCTCAGGTCCACCCTGACCCGGGATGGTAGCACCTGTTAGGGTCCCAACTATGGACAAATAGTTAACCCCCAATCTGAGGTCAAAACAATATGAACGTGTAAAAACAGGTTTTAATACCAGCAATATATTTTTTGTAAAAGATTATTACCAGCAAAACATTTTTTTAAGAAAAAAATTACCAGCAGTACATTTTTGAAGAAAAATATATTACCAGCAATACATTTTTGAAGAAAAAATTTTCCAGCAATACTTTTTTGGAAAAAATTAGCATCAATACATTTTTGAAAAATTTTTATTGCTGGTAATATACCAGCAATAAAAATTTTGTCGGCATTAAATATCCCATTGAGATTGATATGCCGTAAAACAAAATAAACTAAACCAAACCATTAAAATATCTATATAGTACTATTTATTATTTATCTTGTTAAATTTAATTGAATTACAAAGAATAAGGTCCATATGTATGTGTCCTCGGCACTCGATTTTTCCCCTAGTGTCATGCGACACAAATATGTCACCTTTATATCATAATTGTTTCTCAGCAAAAATAACTCGTTAAATCCTGATTAAAACGGGACACGAGAATTTTTTAAAAAATTATAATAAAATCGTTAAATAGACAAACGTTCTTCCTGTGTATCTACTGTTAGAGGTAAATATACAGCATACATAAAAACATACATATGTAATGGTTGTGTGGCTGTAAACGACTTAACAATCATTACAACAATAATAAATAATAATTTAATGAAAGTAAGGGTCTTACCTGCAATAAATTACTTTGAGCACTTTGCATTTTCATTGCGCCTCGACTGAGAATAATAATACGACGGATGATAAGAGTGTTAAAAAATAATATGGTGACGAACGGGAGGAAAGAATAAAAGATGGCGTCGATCCACGGCCAAGCTACGCTGACGAGGTAGTGAAAATTCTTCCGGCTGCCGCAGTAGTGTTTGTCGACACCGTTCAAGTCTAGCTGATTGAGCGTTACCGTCCAAAAGAAGTGAACATGAATAAGCACGAACAACACGAGAAGGCCCAGTACGACTCGCTTGGCGCGGGGTACCGTACAGAATTTATTCACTTTCAGCGGGTGACACACAACAATGTACCGTTCTACTGTGACGGCAATGATCAACCAAACAGACAGGTTACTGCTGACATAACCACTGAAGATGACCAGCTTGCAGAGCCAGGCAGTCTGGTTTCGGATATCCATGCCAGTTAGTTCACTTATCCACAGTCGGAGAAGGCCGATATATAGAACCATTGAATCGGCCACAGCCAGATGAATTAGGTAGACGTAAGCCGACATTCGAATCATGGACCGCTGACGCATAATAAAAACGGAAAATATATTACCGAAGGTGCCCAATACGAGCAAGAGCGGCGAGACGTAGAGAAGGAGAATCTTGTGGAGCCTGTATTCCGGATAGGCAAATAGTGTCTGTGAATCGTCCAGCAATGCAAATACATCCCTTTCTTGGTTGAGACCGAGCATGCGCAGTAGGAGCTGTTTCTTGTCTGACGGAAGTTGGCCAAACAGACTTAAGACTTGCGATATGTTGTCTGCGTTGAACGACATCAGATTCCTATTATCTGTCGCCATTCTGGAAAATAATATATAAAAACTATGAAGATAGTCGGGGCATTTTTTTTCTGGTAAGAAAAATTTCCTGTCAAAGAAATTGGAGATTTCTAACCAGGAAGCTTTAATAATAAGTATAAAAACCTACTTTACAAGGAAAAGATGTACGGTTTGAAGTCAAAAACACACAAAGTCTAAAGAAAAAAAAGTTGGAATTAGACAATTTCTGAACAGATCTATCACGAGAACACGTATGAATAAATAAATATGGCGACAAAGATGAAGACAATAGTCCGAATAATGTAAATAATATACATAATACCTCATCTCAGAAATATAGACAGATACGTATGAATTCCTATTTTGAAAACTGCTCTATTGTTAAATTTTATCCTCCACAACTTTACCTTGTGGGGATATATAAAAAGCCAAAACCAGATTTATATGTGTACGGGGTGAGTGAGTGAGTGACAGAGAGCGAGCGAGAGAGAGAGAGAGAGAGAGAGAGAGAGAGAAGAGATCAACCCATAAATCGTTCCCTAAATATGGCCAAGAGAGATTAAATAGTTTCCCTATTCTACAGGGTGTCCCTAAAGTCTGTACAAATAGGAAATCTCATTAACTATATCTTTTTTTACCTCCACAGATTAAACATGGTTTTGCCGAAAGAAGAAAGGATTAACTTCTTTTTCTGTGGTATGCTAAAGGAGAAGGTATACTGAATAAAAATCACAGATGCAACACACTTGATTGAATGCATAAAGAGTGAATGGGATAAAATTGATGACAATGTGGAGTTATTGTATCGAGTTCACGTGAATCTTGTAAAATTCCTCAACCTTTCTAACACAAATGGTGGAAATTTTATTGATGATGTTATTTGTTCATATTCCAATGATGTTAAAAATTTAATTTCTTAAAAATATACATTTTTGCCCATGTGTCCAGATTTTAGGCACACGCCCTGTAGAAAAGTGTTTCCCAACGAGGGCGCTAGCACATATATTGCGGGCTCTGTTATGCTAAAAGTGGGTACTGGGAGATTTTATTTAATTTCGGAGCGGTGAACATATTCAGGGGCAGTAGGCATTTATCCATTTTCAAAAATGATTCAATATTGGCAACAAAATGTAATTTCTGAAAGGTATCTAACACTGTGGGAAGCTATCAAACTTTTCTTCATTGCTTTTCCAACTTCCTATATGGCTGAATGTGGTTTCAACGCGGCTTCTTACTGAACAAAGAAACTGACTCAAAATTACAAAACGAGATCTACGATAACTTCTAAGCAGCATGGAACTTAGAGTAAAAACCTTAGCCAGTAAGCACCAAATTCAACCAACGCGCTGAAAACATTGAGATAAGCTCTCAAATAAGTCTTTTTAGCAATTAATCATTGGCATTCATAAGAGAACTGAAACAATATTAAAACTATTTTTTACTAATACCTAAGTGTTATCTTGCTATGAAAGATGAAGTCAATATAATATTAGAAATTTAATTTGACAGGGTGGCGTTGACAAAAAGTATGTTCCCAAAGGGGCGCTGGTTGAAAAAAGGTTTGGAAGCACTGCTGTAGAATTCCTGCAAGATAATACATTATCGTTTCATCCCATTTAACAGCAATAGATTGACTGTATCTTCGCTGTTACACGAAATGATAACGCATGCTATCAGAAAATCTTAGGAATAATGCTTAACATTTCATAAGTTGATAATTGCGATATTCTGAAATGCCTAAATAATAACAATATATGCTATCAGGATGTCTCCTAAGTAATATCCGAAATTTAATAAAGATAGCTTCAATGATATTTTAGCTATACTTAAAAAACTTAAATCGTAGCACTATAAACTAATAAACGTGAATAGAATTTTAAACGAATTCGTTACTTTATCACAGTGCGATAGGTCGTCACAGTGCGATTCAACTAACATGACCCTGCTTAGATTGGGCATATCTATAAAACATATGACAGGCAATAATCTGTAAGATTAAAAAAAGCCATAATGAAGAAGATTCTAGAAACACTTAAGGTTTTCATGGTTCATTAAACGAAACTGCCGAAATTTTAAAAAAATAGATGACTTCGGTCGACTAGAAACGTCTCGAATGACGGTTTTATCAAGGCAAACGATCGTTTGATTTTTTTTTTTTTCAGAATCCCATAGAAATATCACTGTTACAGTTGAAGAATTAGCTCAAAAACTAAATTCAGTTCATTTAAAGGATCAGTTTGCTTCAACTAAGAATGGCTCCACGTGATCTGATAGAAACTAAACACGATTAACCATCTCTAATTCTCTGCACGCTCGCAAACACATCTCGATATGTTGAACTCGTTAGCGACTGCTGAGGAAAAATAGGAATAATTAAAGAATACGGACTTACCACAAATATTTTTGATTCTTTGTTTTACAAAACATTTTGAAAAATGGTTGCATTAAAAACAGTGCTAAAAACGTACGCGGGTGCATTTTTACCGACATTCATTTGCCATACCGATTAATGTATTGCTTGTGTGGAGAATTTCCATTCTAATCTTTTACCTTTTGACACAAATATAAGCTACTAATGTTTACCTTTCCCCGAAACAAGTAAATGTAATGACAAAAATAGAGCAGTTCACATGAGTGATGGAGGAGATGGTGGCAGATCAGGTTGCCTCCCCTACCATCAGGTACTCAACAGTTGGCGGCGAAATCTGAATCGGCAGCCACGCATCCAACCATTTGGCCCCAGAGAACAAAGGAAAATGAGAAGCCCATTTGGCTTCCAGCTAGAAAATAAATAAATTTTGTATATTAACAAATCAACAATGGCTGGCATCTCGTAAAATCAACCACAATTTGCAGTCAATATTTTTACGCAACTACTTTTTACAGTTTCCTACACAGGCACGCATACTCCCAGTTTTAGATAGTAAAATTCAGAAGATTCTTCTTGGATAAAAATTTGTCTTGTTTGCTTACGATGAAGTAAAAGTGTAAATATTTTTTTGCATTGGAGCTAGTAAAAAAAAGTGAGAAGAATGGACTAATCATAAGAGTGTTCTTCTTGTATTCACAGTTCCACATGTCGTGAGTATCTCGATATTTATTGTATATAAGTGTTGTAGTTTCTTCCCACTAAAGAGTCTATGTTGAACTCTTCTGCCTATTATAAGATTAATAGGAGAGAAGGCCTTGAGATAACAGTGCTAGAATGTCCGTAACTGTCGAACTTTCTGCCTTGAGCAAAGAGTAACCCGGACGAGGCTTTGCCGAAGGGCAAAGTTTCCTCCGGGGAGGTAGACAGGCTCTGAACCTGTTTATGCGGGTCCTAAGGGAATTTTTTTGGCCGAGCCTACGGGCTCAGAGAACCCACGGTAAACTCGGCCTTGTGCCGCATACATCCCTCGTGAGGGGGTGGCTGTTAAATATTAACAGTCACCTAGATTGTTCATGGCAGAGAGTTCGACAGCTGAACAATCTAGGCGAATATTTTTGGCCGAGCCTACGGGTTCGGAGAACCCACAGTAAACTCGGCCTTGTACCGCATACATTCTTCATGGGGTAGCTTTTAAATATTAACACTCGAATAGATTGAACGCTGGGTCAACTGAAACAAACTCACAAGTCGTGTTATACTCTTCTGTTGTACTTACTGTTTAATATATGATATATCTGCAGCACTTGTTTTGTTATTTATTTAACCATTAACTTTGTTACAACAATAAGAATACACAATTTTGGCACATGGCCTAGAAAGTGGGGAGTGGTTAAGGCTGGTTTTCACTTATTATCTTATACCTAGCTAATCAGATTCACGACCCATTCACTCGTTACAATTTGCACATTCACCACAAGAACTAATCCGTCACCAATCAACCCTCCATATACTCCATATTACCGCATACTCTCAGGGAGCCTAAAACACACATTGTGACATAAAAAAAATTACAATTATAATAATTTATACATAAAAATTTGATGATTTACAGTGAGAAGAGAGGGGATGAACCCCAAAACAAAACTAAAATATCAAAACAAACAAAATAAAAATAACTAATGGTAGTTGGACCCGTCCTACTCTCAAAAAGGAGAGGCCGATGAATTCTGCCTTTAGACAAAATCAAAAAGCTCTCTCACTACGCGAATGGGATAGGATAAAAAATAAAATACGGCCATAGGGGAAAAAAACACGGAACCTGCACAGATGAAAAATGGCAAAAACAAACTGGGTAGGTTAGAAATCTAGACTTGGATCATAACCAAAGAAACAACCGGGAACAGCCCGGGAAGGACACTTACTCACATTAACTAGGTACGCAAGAAGGGTCTATCCTAACCAGGGGAGGGCTCTTCAGGAAACCACCCCGATGTGACAGGGAGACCTAAAAAAAAAAATCAAGGCTAGCCTCGTTCACGCTGAAATCTGTCGAAATCAATCGATTTCTATCTTCATCTTGAGCTCATTCCCAAAGAATCGGACCAGATCCTGATCAGAAAGACGGTTACCTCGCAAGACTTCCTTCTGACGTGTCATCCAAACCACCATTCGGGCCATGGCTAGCAGCGACATGAACACCATTCGTTTCACCCCAGCATACGGGGGCGACACAGTGTCACACGCGTATGAACACGAGCTTTTCGGAAGCGATACGAGTCGTCAATTCGCCGACATTGTCCCATAAGGGGCGGACCCGAGGACATTAATAGAAGACGTGCGAAGCCGTTTCCGCTAAGCCAAGATCACACCCTTCACAGTCTGGCAAATTCACCAAATCCCATATGAAGGTCTTGTCATTGAGAGTAGCGTATTCAGAATCAATCGTCAGGTAAGCGAAAACTCAGGGTTGCTGAGTAATCTGGTGCCCAAGATCAAAACGAGAGAAACTCGTCCGCCGAAAAGCCGAGCCTGTCACGTAGTGGATCCTTCGCGACCCCCTCCACTAGTTCACGATAGAAGTCATTCATAGGCTGAGACAGATCACTGCACCAAGAAACGACGCTCAAGGCCGATCGACACTCGAGAAGGAAATACGATTGATCCCGGGGCTTACAACGGCACTCAACCCGCGAGATGAGCTGAGTGATAGTAAGGCGAGGGAATGCGGCCTTCACAATCCCTGCCAAAACCGATTACCCTGTTAATGCATGGCGTAGAAAGACCAGCCCCGAAGCAGCATCCCACCTCCACAACATAGACGTTGGGAACAGACTACTCTGTCAACATACTGCTTGTGTCTCCACCCACAAGTGGGAGAGGAGCAAGCGCTTGATCGCATTCTTATGTTCCTTCCAAAGCGGAAGTACAGACAAGCAGTAAAGGACAAGAGGAAAGACGTAAGTGGCACACGACTCAGCCCTGCCTTTCAAGGACAACCTCCTTCGGCGCCAAGTCTCTAAAATGTTATGATTTCAGTTCTACTCTTTGCCAATATTGGACAATCTTCTCATAGATGAAAAAGAGACTTGAGGCAACAGAAATTGTAAATGTTGATTATTGTGCGCGAATAAAAGACTCCACGCGTAAATATCCGATTGAGTTCATGTCAGATTTTAAAATATATAATGATAATTCTGATATTAGCCGTTACCTTATAAGGGAATATTCACCATTCATTAACCGAGCAGTCAGTACTACTGAAATTTATAAATTCTTTCTCTTAAAAACGTTTTCAAGATAATAGGTTTATCATGTCCAGTATATCTCATATGAGAGTTTTCTTCCTAACCTTTCGTTTGAAGTCGTGTAGTATGTCAACAAAATTAATTCCGCCATTGTTTTCTCTTAGATTTAAATGTGCAATCCATTTTAGTTGTTGCTGCTGTTGAAAGTGTGTTAATTATCTGGTTTCTATTATCTGGTACAGTTCTTTGTTGGTAACTCTGTAGGGCCAGCCTACAAGGTTCAAAGCATTGTGCACTTCACCAGGCTTCACTTGTTCAAAGCCGTTTTTTGAACCATTGATTTTCGAATGCAGTTGTATACATCTGACAGCTGAGATATTTCTGAATGTGTTTGGCGTCATGCCCAATACATGATAATAATTACAGAGTAGCAATAGGATTGCGACGTGGCGGCAAAGAAACTGCAGGGTGGAGAATATGTATTTCTCCTCAAGACTGCGTAGACGGTTTTGAATTCACTCAAGGCTAAAAAGTGAAGATGTTGTAACTCCAGCCCAAATGTGGAAGTAAGACACTATTTCTGGTTTCATTTGACTAAGACATAAGGGGTTACTGAGTGTGAAAGAATAAGAAAAAGGAAATATCATTAAAGTGAGAGAGCGATAGAAGAGCGATCAAGAAGATAGTAGATAAAGACTGATATTGAATTTAAATATTTGAAGCTGGCTGGAGATTATGGAACCGGAAGAGAGTTCCACAAGCGAGAAATGCAATAGAAGAAACTGATAGCATAGTACTTACGTTTAGATCTAGCCAATTCAAAATGTGAATTGATGTGAGTTTACCGTCAGTCTAGTACTGCGCTTATATTCATAAAGTCTAAGTATTAGGTTGGTGCAAAAATAATGACGTAATAATGTCGTTTTTTGACGTATTTTTAACGTCAAAAAACGACATTATTACGTCATTATTTTTGCACCAACTTAATACTATAGCTAAGAGTTCATCCGAATAATTACCATGAAAGTATTTATAGTAAAGACATAGATATGCTACATTACGATGGAAGGAATGTGACTGAAGCTAATACTCTAGCTCAGGAACAATAATATTGATTCTTGTTTGAATTTCATCAAGTATCTCTAAATATATATATAATGTGATGATCATTGTTAAACATCTTTGACAACATTTTGTGCTATTGTTTCAGAAGAGACTTTCTTCTTCGTTTTCCTTATGCATTTGCAAAAGGTTAACGGATTACATGATTACTTACGATTATTTGAGCTTATTCAGGTTTGACTTTTTACGGCTTAGCAACCCTTGGTGTCTGATTTAAAGCCGGAATATATTTTTGGATTGTAAGACTAATATTTTTTTGCATAGAGTATTCTTTAGAATATTAACGATTTTCTGTAACCATTTCTACTATCTGACCCATAATATTTTGTGGGGAGGAGATGGATTCATAGCTTTCCCATGGGTATTTATGCGTAAGTGAATGTAATGAGCCCGGCTGGAATTTGAACTCAACTCTCCGATTTTTCAAACTGGTATCCATTACACCATCTGCACATCCACATTTAGTCTTAGAGAATGTAATATAAACAACATTCTCTTTAATGATAATGAGCACGTGACCAGGTAGTTAAAACGTTAGAGTTCCGACCACGAGACTCAATATCGCCGTTGAGAAATACCTAATAACCCTACTACAGGTTGAAGCCTTTTGACGGGTAAACGGAACACTCCAGAAGTCCTCGATGGTTTGTGCTAGCTCGAAGTCACAAGTCATCATGACCGAGGGTTTGAGACTACTGACATTGTTCAAACTATTTATCACGGCATATTATATGCTATTTTTAAGAAAATACAACTAAGGTCCATTCAGAACAGTAGTAGTATAAACGACAGGTTAGCTTTCAAAACGTAGGGATTATAGCTCTCTACAGTTTCCTGTCTCTTTTTGCTTCAATTAACTCTCAACCCTTAAAACTACTTTGTCTTCATGAATCATATTCTGTTGTCCATACACTCAAACTTTTCAATTAGATGAGTCTATTTTTAAAATCATTTCACCTCAATCAAAACGACAATATTACAAAGACGCAGGTGGTTACTGGGAGTGAAAGAGAATGAGAAGACTTTAGTGAACAGAAGTGACGAAAGGACAATAAAGGAACAGGTTTCCGGAAACAAATGATGATTGACGTTGCATTTAAAATCTTTGAAGATTGTAGGTGGTAGGGGAGTAAGAAATCGGAAGAGGATTCTACAGTTGAAATGTGCGAGAAAAGAAACTGCTAGAATAGATGTGGCAGTTGCATCTAGTTTGTTCAACAGTAAAATGGTGAGACCTACTTGCTTATCTAGTAGCACGTTTAAATTCATATAGTCTAGGCATTAGGGAAAAAGAACATCATTAGAAGAGTTGCCATGCAAATATTGGTAAAAAGACAGAGGGAGCCCACATCACGTGGGAAAGTGACTAAAGCCGAGATGCCAGATGAGGATCGATTACATTGCAGATCCTTCTTTGAATTTTATAGAATCTTGAGATATACATTAAGAGCACGAAACCAGATATGACAGCAATATCTTATGCACGGGCGAATGGTAGATTTATAAATGTGCGAGATGGTTTTTGATGAGAAAAGTTTTCTGGTATGGCAAAGTGAGCCAACATTCTAGCTAATTCTAATGTCTTCAATATACTTTATAAGCGTTAAATTCTCCAAGCATTCTTTCTTCAAAAATTGTTCCAAAATTTTAGTTATGTTTGCTATTTAGTTGATATTGTCATTTCTTCACAATATTTCTAAGTGCATTAACATCGAAATCTGTAGAGTAGCGAATTAATGTGAAAAGTAAACTAATTTTCGTGCTACAGAAGGTACCTTAATCAATAATGAAACTTAACACCGCCTGCCAAAGTAAAGAGAATCAGCTTAAGCCACAAGCTAGCTAACCACGAACTTTATCTTATTTCCAAGATATATAGTACAGCAACAATCCATCGATAATGCTATTGTCTCAAATTAAGATTTATATTGCTTTCGATAGTGTTCAAGCCTGGATCATATACGCATTTTACTAAAGGTAGGTTTAACGTAATTGAAGTCATATTAAGCTCATCTTAACAAATATAAGAATATACCATCTAAAAACGAATTCTAACTGCATACTTGCTAATCTGCCACAAGGTTTTATTTAAGGGGTATCTATAGTTTTAAATTCGACTAAACTGCATTTAATGGAACCACTTGAAGGCTAAGTTGGTTTCATACTTTTTTTTTAAATTTTAGTGTAGTAGATCGGAATCCGATTTCTATTCGCATCGTTTCACTTTACACAAATGCTACGTACGATTTTCCAACATGTGCAAAATATTGCCGGCCATTTTCCAAATCCCTCCAAATATTGCTCACCACTTACTAATTCCAACTGAATATTGTCCACTACCTTTCAGTTCCCGCCAAACATTTCCCACCAATTTCTAATAGCTTCAAACTAATATCTGTCATTTTCCACGGCCCTCAAACTATTGTCGCCGCTATTCTCTCCAAATATAGTCTGTTACATTTCCCATCCCGCCAATTATTACCCGCCATATTTCACTTCCTGTCAAATACTGCACGCCACTTTTCACGCCCCTCAAACCATTGCCTGAAACATTCCACGTGCCTCCAATATTGTTCTAGTGTTTTAAGGTTATCTGTTAATCTCACTTGAAACTTATCTAGCCAGTACCACCGGCAGAGAGAAAGCTGGTTTATGTTCAAAAGCATGTTCATTTATAATCATAAATTGTCTTTATCTCATCAATGTATGATAATAAAATCAGTCATAGGTCGAAAACGTTTGATATTTAAATAAATTCGCCAATGCCTAATAAATTTAATTAATCTGGTGTCGTAGGCCAGCCGCTGATGTAAGGAATTCTATCTTTACTGAAAACTTCATTATTATATTGCTGTTTCAAACCTCGTGAAATCATTCGGTAGCCATGGAAATTTTCAATAGAAAAAGGGCTCGAAAGACAGGATTCATAAGAAAAAAAGAAATTTGTTTAGAAAGTAATGTTAGCGATTCAGTACTTGTTAATATTATTTATTTGCCGTTTGAGTATAACACCCCAAATGCAAAATGAATCGCCTTCTGTTCGAGAAAATATTTCCCGAGGCCATTTCAAGTCAGTTAAACTTATATGCTTTCATATTTCTTTTACTCATTTCAGTCCAAGCGGGGAAATAAAGAGAATATGAGAAAAACAAAACATTATTAAAGAGAGACAACAACAATAGAACGTATATTATAGAGATTAAAAATAGCAATTGACATTGCCTCTAAATTTTAGAATATCAAAGCTCAGTACTAAGCAAGAACCAGTGACTTCCACAAGCGAAAAGTGCGAGAGAAGAAACAGTTAACAGAGAAATTACGGTTGTATCCAGCCATTTCCACTGCAAGATGAGACCTTGTCACTAATAAAATTAAATTCGTAAATTCTTGGTTCCAAAGAATAGATCTTTTAAAAACATTACCATTAAAATATTTATAGAGACAACACAGAGTAGCTACAGTATGGCGGTGAGAAAGTGACCCGAAGCTGTGATGACAGATCAGAACCAATAATATTGCAGTTTCATCTTTGGGTTTTTTCAAGAATCTCTAAATGCAGAGCAGAAGCACCAGACCAGATCTGACAACAATATTCAATGCATGTAGGAATGATAGACTTATTAATGTGTAAGCTAGATTCTGGTGAGAAAAAAAACTGTTAAACACAAAACATTGAAATCATCCTTCCTAGCAGCAAACCTATGAGTTGATTCATTATAATCATTTCATTTCATGCTAACAGAAAATGTTAGCCCGAGAAGTCGCAAGGAATTATCTCTGCCATACTGATGGAAGCCAAAAAAGGTTCTCTTAGACGATTAAAAAAGAGCAGTTTTGTTTTTGAGGCTTTAAAATTAAGAAGCTATTACTTGCTCCAGTTACCAACAGATTATACGCCATTTTTCAGCTCACCTGCCAGTCTGATCTTATCGGACCGAGCAGACCTACTATGTAAATAGTTTCATAATTATTCTTATTTTAGTTGAATAAATCCTCCAACAATCATGAAGGATTCTATCATGTCCGTTCTGCCATCATTTCTACCCTTCTGATATGTACTGATGTTCAAGTATTTGAGCCAGGTGGAATTAATTGCAGCACTGCTACATTTACAATTCGTTATTCGTGCCAGTTTTTCCTATCGTCTCAACTGCGGAATATTGTCAAGTGCGTACAGATTGAATAAGTTTTCTCACTTTTATTTTAGACTAAAATCATCGTCAGTATTGTCATCTTTTTTGAGATGAGAATAGCAACGCATAAAATAATGATAATAATAATTTCTCGTCTTAAAAATTCCTCTAAAATTTAACATTCGGAATTTTACTGAAAACACCTAGATATTATGGCTTTGAATTAGTTTAAGCAAAGTTTGCTAAATATTTGAAGGCTTCTGACAAAGTGATTGTAATTTCGCAACCTATTAATAGTGCAGCGAGTTTGTTCTCCACTGGTTATCCTTCTTTGTGCCAGAATAAGTTATGTTTAGCAAATTATCAAAAACAAAGACACTATGGTGTGTACCGTAGAGCGAGGGTTATGAAGTTAATCATTAAAAGTTATCTATTTAGTTTAACGTGGAGATATTACTCCATACATTAAGGCAGTCCATTCGATAGATTTCAGAACTGTGTGCAGCACGGAGACCAAATAATACAGTAGTCACCGAAGATATTTAATAGTTAATCAATCGAGTTTACTGATTATTGATCTACTAAAGGCCTTTGATCTGAAGGGTTTTAGGAGCTCATAATTGCTGGTGTTCCCAGGTTCACACTGACCCGGGGTAGTAGCACCTGTCAGGGTCCCAGCTATAGGCAAATAGTTACCCCGCTAAAAGGGGTCAATCACTATGAAAGCATAAGAATAGGTTTTAATGCCAACAATACGTTTCTAAAAAATATCTTACCAGTAATACATTTTTGAAAAAAAATATTACCAACAATATATTTTTGAAAAAAATATATTATATATATATTTGAAAAATAATTACCAGTAATAAAAATCTTTTCGCCATTAAATAATCCCATTGAGGTTGATATGCCGTAAAACAAAACAAAACAAACTAAAGACCTTATTAAACTTAACTTAGCCTGGAAAAAGGCCCCAGTATAAGGCCCTTTTGTATATTAACGTAACGAAGCATATATTTCTGTTAGTTGAAAGTAAAATAAACTAAGGTAATCCAAGGTTATTATTCACCATCTTTACTGCGCTTATCAACTTAATCAGACATTGGATTTTGAACTGACTGAACAATCTACAAATTAAATGTTTGTAGTTAAATTCTTTTTGCTAACTGGTCATCGATAAGAACCAAGGACATGTGCCAAATTATTCACAAGCGAGATTCTTAAATAGAAAAAAAAAACTATATTTTAAGACAGCAGAGAACTGGGCGAAAATTTGGCATAAATATATTTTAAAACCCTAGATGTGAGATATGTTGAAGTGTGATGAAATATTCCATCTCGATGGCAGTGAATGCTGGACGATCTCACAAACTTCGTCAAAATCAGCCAGCTGCTGATGTAGCTAATTTCTTACAGCAGTTTTCATATCTTCATCAAGATATGATTACCATCTCTTAATTCCAATGAAGGAGGCACTGAGAGGCAAACGTGATGGTGATGATGAAGAGGCAGAGATACATGCCTTCATTCGAAGGTCGAACATTACCATTGAAAGATGTGATAAATATGTTGAGAATTAGGAATGTGATCCTGTGGTGTCTAACTATATCTTGATGTACGATATGCTTCATTGTGTCCCTTATTTCTTATATAATAGAAGAAATTGCACTACATTTGACTCATCTATGTATATTCTGCGAAAGAAACTTCGGGCGAAAACTCGTCGGAAGACAAATTACAATTGCAAAAGACGAAATAAAAGAATTCTACATAGAAATCAAAGAGGCCCAGGACGGATGAAAAGCCGGAATGGACGTAACAGAGTATGATAGTTTTCAAAGAAGGCTAAATGAAGTCATTAATAAAAAAAAATCCTTAACAAAGAACTCACGTTGATATTTAACCAATTTTGACGACATGAAATATATATATATAACGGAAAGGAAATAGATGTAATTTATGTCTTGTTGAAAAATTAGTTATCTTAAAACACTTAAATAACCCTAGCTTATAAAAGATGAGAAATGAATTGATCGCTACATGCAGGCCTAAAAATAAATATCTGCTTAAATACGTTGATCTAGATTAATCTTTAATGTAAATGATGGTTTGTTTGTTGTTAAAAAAAACAATGCATAATCTCCTCTTATGCTTAATATAAAAATTGATATTCACAACTTTAAAATATTTTTCTATTTATTTACAACTCCCATTCATTTTAGATTCTAAATATATTCTTAATTAAAGACTGTAGCCACAGTATATTATATAAGTGACAAACATTACGATAACCAGACATTTTTGTCAAAATTTAAATTACGTAACGGTCAGTCTATACTCAGCAGATTGCGTTGTGCATGAAACTCCAAGTCGTGCTATCCGTGAGGAATAATATGTATATTTATTAATATATACTTAATAGTTCTGTTGTATTACACCGAGCATCCATTCTGACATTTAATTTGTCCTCGGTATCTTTGAGTTTCATGAATCGAAACACGCACACACACATGCATATATATATATATATATATATATATATATATATATATATATATATATATATATATATATATAAAATAGCTGGCCACGCGTATTCGAGGATACTTGTCTACTAGGGCGGTTGGACAATCTCTATTGCAGACTCTCGCTCAGGCACATTTGACCAGACCTGTCGCTTATACTGTAACTAAGGCCTGCTCAACAGACCTTAGTTATAGTTTCTTGGAGAGAGCGTGTTATCTAAAATAATCAACAATCTGAACAACGCAAACACTCGGTCACGATGACTTTGTGCTAGCACAGCTATCGACGGCTCCAAGGATTCCGTCTACCTAATTTCACTCACAAGGCTTGGGTCAACCCGTAGTATGGTTATCAGACAGTTTCCAAAGATGCTGCACGCCATACCGTTAACATCAGGAAGTCTCCTCCTTGACAAATCGACCATGGTGAGATTCGAACCCGGCTCTCATGGTCAGAAAGCGAACGTTCTAACCACTATATATATATATATATATATATATATATATATATATATATATATATATATATATATATATATATATATATATATATATATATATATATATATATATATGCATTGTTCATTGTTCTCGAAAAAAGAAGCAACTTCTCATTGTATTCAAATCCCTTCATATTCCAGCAAAATTAACTTACACTGTTAAAAAATCACATACATTTCATCCACTGTGTACAGTGATTTTATTGTTGCATGTCTTTTCCTATAAAATAGGCGCGGTCTGTAGAAAGCCTTGTGTTATTTTCTCAGTGCGCGGTAAGCCCATTGGAAGTGTGGGACACTTTAGCATTCGTAAAGGTATCCAAGCAGGAGAAAGAATCCTCTAACGCCTGCTGATCGGCAGCATTCAATAATATTGACTGGGTCTTCATTTTGAGCACATGCTTTTCTTGCCGAGTAAGTAGGATTGACTCAATGCAACGTCTTTTTCCACTTTAAATATTTAATACGCTAACATTGCTTGATATCATAAATCACAACTGATTGTCTCAATGATATCTTTCGATGGTCGTACTCGACAACAAGCTGCCATACTTTGCGAGGAAGGGCAACCAATTAAAATTTTGATTAGTTAAGGAGAATGGAAGTAAAGATTTATTTCTCTTAAATAAAAAAAGTGCACCCACGGAATATAAAAATGACGTTTAATATCTAATCTTTCGCAGTTATTAATATTGTACTTTGCACATTTATGGAATCAGTCTTTTCAATTCCCAGCTTCGCAAACAACTTAAAGTTTTACGGCACTAGAAATATAACCCGTATTCGACCGGGTGTTTCATGACTGGGAATATTTGCCGTTCATTTCGATCAGTTTAAGTTTAAAGTTAGCAAACCCGAAAATCAATATTGGCAACAACAATTGCCATATCCCCAAATGGGAGGAGTAACAATTTGAAGGGGGGGCTGAAAAGAGCCGTTTTTGCGTTCCGAATCTTGCAACGAAAGAACCGTCATAATAATAATCTACGATAATTTTTATCTCTAATATAATTTCTTTTATAATTCTAATAATCTTTTGCGTTAGATTTCAACTCGCTAAATTGATTGTACGCTTGTTTTTACAGACATTAAATTTTGAATTTGATTTTTGCGCAAAGTGTAAAAAATCAGTTTTTTCGATTTTTCACCTTCAAGGTTGCAATTATTTCGAGCCAATTTGGACTGAAAACCGGCACTGAAAAATTATCTATCAAACAAAAAAAATCGAATGAAAACTGTGAAAACGCATAAACAATATCTGATCACACACACATACGCACATACATGCACACACAAATTTTGAGAATTATAAATAAAGATTCCTGCAAGTGGGGAGAACTCTAGCAGTGCAATATTTAACAAATATTTTAAGCAAAATTACTTTGCGTGCGTATGATAAAATATCTAATGAATAAACAATTTTTGTCAGCCAGTAAAATATTAGTCACTTGCTCTTATTTTCTCTTGTACTGAACCATCCGTAGGAATGCTTGGGAATTTTGTTTATTTTTTAACACTACCAGATGGTGCATTAACAACTCTAAGTAAAAACTTACGAAGAAAACTTACGAAACCTAGTTCAGCTTTAGCGTTGAAAAACGTTTATTTTATTTTGATGGATTGCTAGATTCAATTCACTTCATGTCAGTGGAAATCGTAAACCCAAGAAAGCGTCGAATGTCGCTCTCCTGGAGTCTATCATCAGCCAGGCTGATGACAGAAAGAAACGATTCTCTGTGGGGTTTAAATGAAAGCGTTTTTTTTTTTTTTGGAGGAGTGGAAATATACAAGCCATTTCTTGTCCAAGCTAAGCACTGATTGAAGGACCTTTTCGAAAGTAGTTGACAGTTTTACTTTGTCGAACTGTAAGACGGTGTCATCTGCATACATATCTAGTTTGTAACTGATGACATCGGGGTCGTCATTGATGAAGCTGTCATGCCAGGTTCAATAACATTGTTTTTATTACATTACAAAGAAAGAAAGAGTCAACACACGTCGTGTCAATGTTTTTTGACTGCCTTTAAATTAATGCAGTTATCGTATTAATAACAAGATGTTGCGCCTTGGAAGACGCACACTAATACTGGAAAGAAATTTCTACAAAAATAAAAAAAAAATTTTCACACATTCACCATGCGTCCCTCACATACTGACGCCACGTATTATTTACATTAATCACTCGTCCGATTTTGTTTGTAAGGCAATGAAAAGAACAGAAAGGATCGTAAACAGAGCATGTTTAAGCTTGTGGTTTGGCTCCAGGAAGGTTTATAGTCTTGGAAATACTTGTAACGGCTAAATACTGAAGTTAATAGCGCAATGTTTCAGCATACAAATCCACGCCCCTATAAGTCAAGCTTATTAGGTGACCATCCAAGCTTACTTGAGCCTAGGCGTTGCCTTATATTCGTCTTGAAAGACGCACACGTATTTTTCATTTTATTTTTTATGAAAAAAAGTCTGCCTTGTAAACCGGAAAATACGGTAATTAGTTTTTGTTTTTTTCATTTTTATTATCACGATCTTTAGCTTTATATTCTTCGTCAGCTTCTAAGATCAACTAAAGCAACGAAATTGTGTTTTTTTTTTCTCTTTCGTTTCGCCCTGTAAACGAAACTCCTGAAACAGCTTACATTATATACATTATCCTCATCTTCATCGCACATTAGGTTTATAAGACCCACAAATTCACACGCAGATGTCCTCAAGGTTGATAAACGCGTTGGTTAGATCCAGTGACTAAACCCAAAGAGTTGTGAGTTCAATCACAGGCTACAACAGCGGTGAGTTGAGTTAAAGGGAAATAACTGAAACATCCGGAAGAGGCATAGCATATGGAACTATAACAATCTACCTCCCCCCCGTGGACGAAATAAAGGGATCGGTTCGAAATTCCAATAACCGGAAGAAGGCCGGAGCGTACGAAGGCCGAAACGTTAAGTGAATATGGCAATAAAGATGAGGATAACAGTCCGAATAATGTAAATAATGTAAGTAATTTTAATACTTGATCTCAGAGATACAGACAGATCCTGAGACACCATTTAGAAAATTAAATGCACGAGAAAACTGTTAATTCTGCCATACAGCAGTAATGTGTTTCAATCTAATGTCAGTTGAGGCGATAATTATTTCTTGAAATACCGCTAATTTCCATCTCTTAGAATAAATGTCGCTGTTAAGATGTTGTTGTTGTGATTATTACGTCTTCAGGCAGGCACCTGATGGGGCAAACAATAGGAGAGTAGATATTTACTCAACCCTCACGAGGTCAGGTTGTGACACAAGGTCGGTTTAATGTGGGGAGCCCGAGCGCGAACACCCGGGCAAGGAACAAAAATTCCCCGAGCCGTCGGTTGCGCTGGCCTCGGTGTGTACACCGATTCTTCTCTCTAGTGCAATAAGAAGGCGCGGCCTCGGGCAGCAAACAATAGGAGAGTAACAGTATTTTAGTATCTGCAACATCGTCTGATCCGGAATGTATCCAATAATTTAATATTAACAAACAGAAAAGCCTACCCTTTCTTTTACTCAATTCACCGCAAGCAAGGCGATAATGCCACTAAGAAGCAAATGGTTTACTGGGAGTAAAAGTCTATTAGAAGAAAGAACCAGGAAACCATCTGTAAATCCTACCTAGGACAATAGTGACTAAGTCATCTTCAATGTACTCCCAATAAGATTTCTCCCTTTCACTCTCTCTCTCTCTCACACGCATAAATCTCTGCGCACCTTCCATTTTTTCCAAAGATCTTCAAAATCCTCTTTGGGGATCGTAATCGACTAGTTTATCTATAATCTCGTCTAGAGTTCTTAATGACGACGTTAGCTTGGAGAATAGTCGGAAGATACTGCGAGCCATAGTCTAACTGACAAAATAAGAGACTGACATACATGAGTGAACGAAAAAGGCTATAACTTTCTATATGTCGTTTCCATTCAGGAGGTAGGTGATTATGGATCTCCCATCTTCCTATCTCTTATAGATTTTAGTAACTTTTATATTTGTGTGATCATTTACACTCCCGTTGTTCAATCATTCACATAAGCTCCTCAGGTAGGTGTTACGCATCCCACCCGCTGTATATCTTGCCTTCGATATGTCCTGTGAGTAAAAAATTCTCCAAGACCTCTTTGCTTATGATGTGTCTAAGAAATTTTAGCTTTCTCTTTCGAAATATCCGTTTAGTTTCTATTTTCCTTAATATTTCTTCATTGTTTACGCGCTCTGTCCATGGTATTCTCAGTATCCTTATGTCGAACCATAATTATATTGCTTCTTTTAATTTGCGAGGAGATTGTTCAGCATTCACTGAGTATAGATATTAAAGAGCAGCTCAGCACACTTCTTTTTTCTAAAAAAGTTTTTTCGTTTTTTAAAACATTGTTTTGTTTTTAGAAGACATCCTGTGTTCTTTCAGCCTGCGTTCGTATTTCGATATAAAATTTTCAATTCTATGTGAAAAGACTTTCCAGATATGTAAACTTCTGAACGAATTTCATTTGAACACCTCCAGATGTGAAGAATAGGTAGGACCATTTTCATGTGCTAATACGGAACAAAACTAAGTGCCATTCTTTACAAGAGATTTCAAAGATGTTCAATAAGCATAGGCAAATACCGCCCACCGATTAGTTGCCAAGTTACACGCAAAACGCTCAAGCTTTTTCAGAGATATTTAAAATGGCCGGATTCTTCCGAAATAGATCACATATTTCTTTTTACTTTATTACTAGACAACTATATAATCTCTTAAGTTGCTCTTCAGTAGAAATTTAAAATGGAAAGAAAAATTTTCATTGAAATCTCTCCTTCGCAGATTACTATTACGGTGTATCATATGTAAATATGGAGATTTTTTATTTATTTATTTATTATTTTTTTAAAATCATTTCATCTCAAGCAAGGCAATAAATCCACTACGACACAAGGAGTTACTGAGTGTGAGAGAATAAGAGAAAAAGAAGACATTATTAAGGAGATAGATTAATAAAAGAGCAGGAATTAAAAAAAACAGATGACGATAGACATTGCATTTAAATTTTTGACTGGAGAGCAAGAGGCTGGAAGAGAATTCCATAAGCATGAATTGCGATAGAGGAAACTCTTAGCATAGAACTTACGGTTAGATTTAAACATTTCAACTGTAAAATGATGATACATTGCTGCCAATCTAGTAATTCGCTTAAATTCATAAAGTCTAGGTACCAAAGAGGAAAGCTTATCAGAAAAATGATCATGAAAATATTTCTACATTATTGCAGTGGGAAAGTCACTGAAGCCGTGAGATGCCAGGTCAGGGACAATAATATTGCAAATTCTTTGGATTTTATCAAGAATCTCTAAATACAGAGCAGAAGCACAAAACCAGATTTATTCATTGCCTCCCAATTTTTGCTCTTGTGCAGATAAATGAATAAGAGATAGTATTTATGAATAGCTAATACTTGACAGAATTTAATAGTTCTTTTCCTACTTCAGTGCTAAGGAAGAGCTGCACAATATATCATCCACTTGCAAATCATCTAGATTTTGTACCTTTTTTACGCTTTTTAAATTAGCATATTTGGCGACAATGGACAGCTTTGTCTATCCTGTTTCATACAGGAATACACAAAACCTTTTTTAATATCAGATAGATATATTTCTGTCTCACCAACAATTACTGGCCGGGACTGGTTAACGGGAATAAATTCTTAAAGAATTTTACATTTGTTGGTTTTATTGTATCGAACAGGTTCTAGTTTATATACAAGACCTTTGTTCGGACGTCCAAATCAAAAATCTGTTTTTATTACTTTTTAAAAATTTTTTATCTATTTATTTTTTATTCCTTTGGAATACAACAGAAGTATCTAGAAGGTAATATGAAAGATACCGAACAGAAAATACAAATAAAAACAAAAAATAAGTCCCAAACTTTTAACTCAGACATTTTTCCTGGAACTGCTACAATGTTTAAAATATTCCTCTATGAATGTTTACCTGAACGCTACACGATCTCATGCTCTTCAATTCCATATTTATCTAACCTACTTATTCTCATAATCTACAATTCCTACCAAATACTCTTTCGATCTGGAGTTACCCAATCATCACTTTTCAGATTTGAATCGAGTTCAAAGGCGGCTTTGAGCGCTTTTATTTTTCAACCACAATCCTTTTTTCCCACAGACGAATCCCAACACTGTTGCGATTTTCATGGCAAACATTCAAACGAGATCCATTGCTTAGTTCTTCCAGTTCAGTCCTCTACATTAAAGACCCGCCATGTAGAGAGGATCGATTCATCCTCACCCCCACCCAGATATCAGTTATCTCCTGTTAATTTCCTTCTCCAAGTTCTCCACCGCCTTAACCAGGTATTGAACTCACACTCTTTGGGTTCTGTCACTGGATCTAACAAACGCGTTTATCTACTGTGCCATGTGTCCTGATAACTGACATCCATTACACATGGCACGTGGAACTAGATCAGTCTACCCCAGTGAGCGAAATAAAGGGTTCAGTTCGACATTCTAACCACCTGAAGAAGGCCGGAGCATACAACGGCCGAATCGTTGTGATAAATATGGCAACAAAGATTAGGATTTTAGTTGATACATCTGTTGAAAGTCCTCAGTTGATGTGTTTTCTGTAATCTCGTACATATATGTTTTTGTGATTCTGTATTTCTAGTTGACGAGATGCGAAAAAGAATGGTCGTCGTTGTGATCTCCAAGCTTCAGGTTAAATCAAACTGAAAATGGAAAGGCGGCGAGTGGCTTAATCGATCCGGCAAAATGAAACTGCTGAAACAAATTGTCCAACAATGCATGGAAAATACAAAATTGTTCGAAGACGAAATTAAAAAATAATAAGAAAAAAAAATGAGGGATAAGAAGGAAAAGAAAATTGGTTGACAAAAACGCTGGACAAAGAATTTAAGACTCAACGAGAAAACATTGTAAACGGACGCCTGAATAGAAAAACGGAATCCGTTATCATTGCAATAATTACAAACGACGCTCAAGCGAAGACTGACGAGACTTTGACAAACATTGCGTGTATCTGTCTATATTTCTGAGATGAGGTATTATGTACATTATTTGCATTATTCGGACTATTGTCCTCATCTTTATCGCCATATTTATTACAACGTTTCGGCCCTTCAGTATCTGTCTATATTTCTGAGATGAGGTATTATGTACATTATTTGCATTATTCGGACTATTGTCCTCATCTTTACCGCCATATTTATTACAACGTTTTTCGGCCCTTATAGGTTCGGCCTTCTTCAGGTGGTCGGAATGCCGAACTGAACCATTTATTTCGCTCACTGGGGTAGACTGTTCCACGTGCCATGTTTTTTTAATGGATGTCAGTTATCAGCTATCTCCTGTTAAGGCAGTGGAGAACTTGGAGAGGAGAATTAACAGGGGATAACTGATAACTGACATCCATTAAAAAAACATGGCACGTGGAACTAGAACAGTCTACCCCAGTGAGCGAATAATGGCTTCAGTTCGACATTCCGACCACCTGAAGAAGGATGGGGCGCACAAACGTTGTAATAAATATGACGACAAAGATGAGGACAGTAGTCCGAATAATGTAAATAATGTACATTAAGTGCTGCCTTCCATATGAAGGGAAATCAGTTGAACTCAAAATAAGACATAGCAGAGTAGGAACAATTATGCACTAGGAACTGTGCAGACGAATTCGATACCACGATGTAAAAAAAGTATGCTGCACAAATCAAATTATTAAGACAAATATACACCGTATCTGTGAAAGATAGAGTGAATGAAGGTTAGAGGTGTGCCCATGAGGGTAAGCGTAATTACAACTCGACTAAAAATACTGGAATCGATCTTAAAAATTGAAAGCTTTCAGAATGTATAGGACATTGCTTTGCTGGCCATTACGATGATACTGAGGAAAGTGCTGGATATATGTCACTCACTCTCCAGCAATAATCACTAGACAACTGATGTAAATAAAGGAGCTGAGCAATCTAAGAAGAATTAAAGTAGTGCCAGTAATCATTGGGACATACAAAATAGTCCTTTGCAACAAAACTGGAGGATATAGAGATCTATAAAAGATTTAAATCTACACAGACCATAATATATCTAAAACTATAAGAATATTGAGGAGAGTGCCGTTTATTTGTGAAGAAACAACGATTATGTAGCGACAGTCATACACTTGGGCTCGATTACGTAAAGAAAAGTTATTAGCGTAAACTAGTGATTGTCTTGGTAAACAAAAATCTAAAATTAAATTAGGATTCCGACACTGAGGCTGATTATTCCATCCAAGCAAGAGTAACGGGTATACTGACGACAAATTAAGAGAAAAAAAGAACCTGCCATATTGGGGATTTAGATGAGCTAGGAGGCCAACAAATAAATAAAAGCGGAGGTGAGAAATATATCAGGACCTTACCCCCGAACTGAGAAAGATAATACGAGTTTAGAGTTGTGCCTGTAAAAGTCAGTGTAGTTGGAACTGTGGCAAAAACACTGGAATCGAACTTAAATGAACTAATCATCGAAAGAAGGGGTGAGATTATATAGACCGCCGTGTAGCTGGGGTCTACAATAATGCCCAAACATATAATTTCATTGAAGCAAGAAGATCTGATTTGATAAATCACGATTAAGAAAAAAGTACTTTCCAGATGCCCAATGCAGCAGTTGAACACAGAATGACCATGGAAGAGAGTGAACAACTGAAAAAAATTCCAGGACCTTGTTTGAGAGCTGAACGTGGTGTAAAATACAATAGAATTGTATCCATGTCCAAAACCCTGGAATCAAGTACAGTGTAACCTGGATATAAGAGACCCGGATATAAGAGAGATTTTATCTGGTCCCAGATTAGAGCCATACTTACCTAAACAAAATAGACCAAACCCGGATATAAGAGAAACCCAGTTTAAGAGACTTCTTCTCCGGTCCCGACAACTCTCTTATATTCGGGTTACACTGTACAAATGAATGGGTGCAGATTTAGTGACCACGATGTTGCTGATGTCTGCGAAGATACTGAGGAGGGTGCTGTAGATCTGAAGTGATTTGTTGCTAGTTAATTTTCACCAATGGCCATAAAACACCTGGCGTTGACAATAATTATCCAGACTTCGTAAGGGGTGGCGGAATAGAAAAACCGAATGAGGTTTGCTGATATGGTTAACATCACGCTAATGTTAACAAGGCAAGCAGATTAGTGTTAAATAACACGGCTCTATTCTGTCTAAATTTCTGGAATGAGGAGTTATCCTTATATACAGTCCGGGTAATGTCCTCATCATTGTTGCGATTATTGCAATCGTTTGTCTGTTGTATTTTCTAACCTTTTTCAGGCGTCCGTCAACCCGCCACCTTCAAGAAATTTCGAACACAGTACTTTCTTTTATCTACGGATTAGATTGTTCTCGTTCCACTGTATCTATGGATATCTTACCTTTTTCAGGGATTAAAAGCCCACATGATTAAAGCATTGGCTTTTAAATTTGGTGGTATAGTAAGTGTGAGTTCAATCCCTTGACTAGATAGTATAGACTCGGTAGCAACAGGACTAGTACTAAGTGAGCAGTACTAAATAAACAACAAAACGATATATGCCTAGATATAGACAGTGGAATGAAAACAATCTGGTACTCCGACATTTGGCCAACGGACATATTAGGTTGGTGCAAAAATAATGACGTAATAATGTCGTTTTTTGACATATTTTTAACGTCAAAAAACGACATTATTACGTCATTATTTTTGCACCGACATAATATATTTATGTTTATTTACTGTATTAATTTATAATTTTTCGTTTTTCTTAGTAGGATGTTAAAAAAATCTGTCCTGTATATATTATATTTTAGCACATTTTACTACAGCAAAAATCTTAATCTTTTACGATATGAAAGATCTTTCAATTTCGCTTTTAAAGATCATTATCTTAAAACGATGAACTAGCTTTTATCTTTTTGTTAAATACGAATTTAAATAATTACTTTTTACCCAAATACACTCAAATATTTTTTTAAAATACTAGTTTCAATAAACAAATATTGAAATAAGAAGACTTAACTTTAAATTAAGATATATTAATTTAATCACTTGAAATTCAGTGGTAACTGTTAGTCCTATTCTACCTTATAATATTGCTAAGTAAATTACTTGAAGTATGGTTTGTTACTATTTTTACTTGTACTTTTTCGATGAAATGTCCGTCGACCAAATGTCCCTTCGGCCAAATGTCTCTAGGCCAAATGTCCGACCACGAAACAATCTACCACTGTATATTAAATAAAAGGCCCTGTTCTATATTCCTTGAATGTTACCTTATCAGCAGTCATCTGAAGAATGTCGGAATGCACAACGGTTTAAACGTTATATGATAACAACAAATATTAGGAGAATTATTGTTGTCAGCACACGCTCGCATCTGACCATCGGGATCGTCATCCTCTCTCCCTATATCCTTTCATCTGGTGACGGTGGCGGAGATGGCTTTGAATCAAAAAGAGTTTGGCGAGGCGATTCGCGTGAATTTGTTTTTGGTGGACAATTTTGAGCGACGGAGAACCCACACACTTGGCCAGAAGCGCCTCCTTCCGCGGCGGTTCAAAGGAGATAGGCTGGATCTGGCAAATCTAGTTACATCGTTATGAGGGAAGTTTGAATGTAAATAATGTAATTAAGTCAACTGAAATTAATTACTTCAAAAAGGGTTCTGATTCGATTACCTTCCATAAGTATGGCTATACTAACCTTCAAGAGAGTGATTCATTTCGCCTTCTTACGGTTAACGTTTTCAGCTGACATGAAGTAGAAAGAGTATATTGAATCAATTGCTGAGTTTGCAGCTAAAAAAGCTAGTTCACTATATCTACCATTCGTCCTTGATTTGAATGATGCTGCCAAATACGGTTGTGTTCTCCTGCAATATATCTATATTATTGGTTCTGACTAGACATCTCGTCTCCAGTCTCATTCCCACTGCTGAAACGCATCTTTTCTGTGTCTTTTCTATAAATAGTTTCATAGTAAGTGTTCTGATGAAGTTTTCTCGATGGTACCTATATTTAAGAATTTGAACACAGTACTAGACTGGCTGCAAGGTATCATAATTTTACGATTAAAATAATTAGATTGTAACTTTTAGTTCTATGATCACAGTTTCTTCTGTCGTACTTCTCTCTGGTGGAATTCTCTTCGGGATTCATGTTTCCCAGTCAACTTTGAAAGATTTCAATCCAATGTCAATCGTTATTTTCTGTCTTCTTAATTTTATTCTTTTACTGTACTCTCTTCTTAATAGTATTTTTCTCATATTCTGTAAAGTCAAATTGGCAGCTGATCTCAAAAATACAAGGTGTTGTTAAATGGTACAATGTGTTGCTTGTTAATTTTAACGCTTCAAAAAGGAAATTGCTCTGAGAAAACACTTTCTAATTTCCATCGGCATGAATGATACTAACCTCCAGGAGTGACTCCTTGCACTTTCTTGGACTAACGTTTTCGGCTGTCATGAAGTGGAAATATTATATTGAATCAATTACTAAATCTGCAGCTAAGAAATTTGGTTCACTATGTCGTGATAGACAATTTTTCTATATAGAATTATTTATAAATCTACCATTCGTCCTTGCCTTGAATATTGGTACCACATGTGTTTTGATGCTTCTGATATATATTTAGAGATTCTTGATAAAATTCAAAGAAGAATATACAGTATTACTGTTCCTGGTCAGGCATCTTGGCTTCAGTCACTTTCTCAGTGCTGTAAAGTATCTTCACTGTGCTGTTCTTGTAAATACTCTTCATGGTAACTGTTTTGATGTACTTACTGCTATGGTACATAGACAGTATGAATTTAAGCGCAGTACCTCCTTCAACTCCACCCCCTGCAAAGAACATCCTAGCACTAGAACTTTATTCTACTATCAACGAGCTTACCGTCCAAGAATGTGCTTCTGAGGTCTCATCCTTGGTTAAAGCTGGAATCGACGCTTTCATCACCTCAAGGAAATATAGGGACAAGTCGCGCTCCTGCCCTTGGTTCTCCGCTGCTTGCTCAGCCGCCATTGCCCATAGGAACCATTTCTTTCACCTATTTCGTTGCGACATGTCTGAATGCAATAGACGTCTCTTTACCTCCGCCCGCAACGAGTGTAAGCGTGTCCTCAACGATGCTAAGTCACTATTTCTGCTCGGATGGAGGAGAGTATTGCATCTCGCAAATTTGGCTCCAAAGATTATTGGCGTCTCTGCAAGAGCGTATTGAACAATTACAAACCCTCTACACCTCCTTTTTTCAACCAGTTCGAAGACCTGACCTCCTCTGCCGACAAGGCTCAATGCTTTACTCGGAAATTTTCATTCAACTCAACGCTCGACTCTTCCGGTGTACCCATACCCGAACTCCCGCTTAGAACTGAGGCCCTATTGAGTGGGTTACACATAACCCCGTCTTTGGTATTGGGCATTATCTCCAATTTAGACTCCAACAAGGCTAGTGGTGGGGATGTGATACCAGCCATTGTCTTGAAGAAATGCGCGCCTGAACTGGCGCCCGCCCTCTCTAAACTATATAACTACTGCCTCAAGGAATCTTGTTTTCCTGACTGCTGGAAGTCCTCTTCGACTGTTCCTGTCTTCAAGAACTCTGGCGACCCCTCTGACCCTTCTAATTACCGTCCTATCAGTCTTCTACCCCTCTTCGGCAAAGTCTTCGAAGCCCTAATCAATACCGAAGTGGTTAACCACCTTACATCCCATGATCTGCTCTCAGACAAGCAATATGGCTTCCGCTTTGCCCAATCTACAGCTGATGTGCTGACGGCCATTACTGAAACTGTCCACCAAGCTCTTCAAAATAACGGGGAAGCTCGTGCCGTGGCCCTAGACATCTCCAAAGCGTTTGATAGGGTTCGGCATGCCGGCCTTCTTCGCAAGCTCCAGGGTTATGGCATTACGGGTCGATTGTTTGACCTAATACAATCATTACTGTCAAACCGTGAATTGAAGGTCGTTCTCAAAGGATTCTCCTCCAGTTCCTATCCCACGAACGCAAGTGTTCCTCAAGGCTCCATCTTCGGCCCCACTCTATTCCTTATATACATAAATGACCTTCCTGACGGCATAAATTCCCAAGTTGGCATCTACGCGGATGACACCACAATTTACTCCGCTTCAAAAACAAATCTAGAGTCGCTGACAAAAGTAACCTAGCCGTGCGTCTCGAAAAGGACCCCCAATCGGTTGTGAACTGGGGCAGCAATTGCCTGGACAAATTTAATGCCTCAAAAACAAAACTGCTCTCTATTAATCACCACAGAGATCTTTCCCTGTCCTCCATTAGAATGTCTGACGCTCAACTTCTCGAGAGCAACTCTCTGCGGCTGCTCGGTCTCACGTTGACTGCTGACCTGAGATGGAACAAATACATTGAGTCAATTGCTTCGTCCACTTTTTTCTCCCCGGAATCGATCCTTCAGATCTACAAATCAACAATTCGCCCTTGCATGGAGTATTGCTGCCATATATGGTCTGAAGCCCCTTCTGTTTGCCTCGGGGTTCTTGATAAGCTCCAGATGCGGATATTCAATATAATTGGCCCTGTTCTGGCATCTCGTCTACAATCGCTCTCTCACAGACGCGCCATCGCCTCTCTCTGTCTGTTTTACAAATACTTTCATGGTAATTTCTCCAAGGAGCTGCATTCGCTGGTTCCCAGACTTCATGAATTCAAGCGCCCTACGAGGCTGGCATCCCGCTCTCACCCTTTCACTATCGAAACTACTAAATGTAGCCGTCTCTTCTACTCCAATAGCATCATGTCTCGTACCTCTCGCCTGTGGAACTCCCTTCCCTATTCCAGTTTCCCTGAGAGCTATAATCTCCAACTATTCAAATGTAATGTCAATCGACATCTCCAGTTGCCTTTGATCTATCCACTATCCTTCTCCTCATCCTTTCCTCTATCACTCCTATCTGATCTTCCTCCAAATCTGTAATCTCTTGCGTCCTAGTGGCTTCCCGCCTTGCTTGGAGTGAAACGCTTAAAAAAAATACTAGATTGGTGGCAAGGTCTCATTATTTTAGATTTGAAATGGCGAGATGTAACCGTAAGTTCTATGTTAACAGTTTCTTCTATCGCACTTCTCGCTTGTGGAAGATTTAAACGCAATGTCAATCGTTATTTACTGCCTTCTTAATTCTTGTTCCTTTAATTCCGTTTCTCCTTAATAGTACATTTTTATCATATTCTCTAATACTCAGTAACTCCTTTCGTCCTTGTGGTTTGAAATGATAAAAGGAAACTCTCTGTTTACAAAGAAAAAGTTTCAGAAATAGTTTCAATGTTCGTTTTCCTTTTGCCTTCTGTCAGGGTTATAGATTCTCCTCTCACAGAGAAAAGACCCCGGACGCACAATATTTGAGATTAGATTTGATAACATTTTTAATCAAATTTACAAAAAGTCAAATTTCCATGTCAAAATATCTGTCAGCTTAAATCGTTAAACTTAAAAGATTATCGCGTGTTCAAATATTCCCAGCTAACAAGTAGTTTTCATTATTGCTTTTAAACTGTAGTTTTTAAAAAAGATCGCTGAAAACTTTTGCACGCACCGAATAAAACTAATAAATCTGGAAAAAAAAACGAAAATAGCCTTCAATATTACTCTGCAATCCCTAGCACACAGAAGAAACGTTGCTAGCATCTTATTACTCTATTATCTCCATTGCTATAGTTGATGTTTTGGCGAGTTACATTCCTAAGTTCGACGAGCTGAAGATTTTCACATCTAGGACACGCCATGCAATGGTCACGATGATAAACCATCCCCATTCTCTTCGTGTTACTTTGATGAGGAGCATGTTCCACTCAGCGTCTTCTCCAAAACTGGCAATTACATTCTTGATCTCTTTTAGTCCAGGGACAACCAATACCTATCCTACACGTCCTCATATGCATTTCTTCTTACTTCCTCCAACCCTCTCCGTTACAACAATCTCACTCAATAACCCTCTTCATTGAGAGGCTGTTGGGTCTTGTATTGGGTGAACTGATAGTAATAGTAAATAAAAAATATTATTATTGAAGAAGAAGAAAAACTACAATCGTTTTTCTTCTTCTGCTTTTTATTATTATTAGGTCGCATTTATTTTTTTATTTTTAAAATTTAGCAATAACTTCAGCTCCTAATATGCAGTGATAGTGATGCTGGCAATTCGCATTTACCAAACAGAAGCTATAGAGTGCTTAATTTAAGTGGAAAGTTGGCAGTGCTCAATTTCATAACCAAAGAAACATTTTTTTCCTGCCGTTGCTTATATCTACGGTAAGAACATATTTTTGGTCACAGGACTTTTTTTTACAGCATATTGTTATATCTTTTCTCTTATAAGTTATTTTCATTTTTCATTGTATTTATAGGACGGTACTATAAGAAAGAAATTTTCTACCCGTCACATAAATTTTATTGGTATAATTATTCTCTTTTTATCACTTACAGTTGTTATTAATCTTTTATCATGAATCCATCACGTAACTTTTATTCAGGTCTATTGTCATAATTGTTCTATTTAATTATTAGTTATTGTTGTTAAACTCTTATTGTGCTTAATAAGATCTACGGTAAGAACGAATCTTCTATCCGTCACATAACATTAATTTAGGTATTTTCAATAATTCGCTAAAAAAGAGAATACCCTGGGGAAAAAATATAACAAAGTGGGACATTTTTTCGAAAAATTGTTCTTGATATTTCAAACTGTCTGTCTATAATTCTGAGATGATGTATTATAGCTATTTACACTACTTACATTGTTGTGACTATACCTCATCATTATTGACATATTCACGACCTTTCGGCAGTTGTACATTCCTCATCTTTATAGCCATATTCACGACGTTTCGGCCGTTGTAAGTTCCGGCCTCATCAGGATCTGTCTATATTTCTGAGATAAGGTATTGTAGCTATTTACACTATTTACATCGTTCTGTCTGTTATCCTCATCTTTATTGCCATATTCACGACGTTTCGGCCGTTGCACATTCCGGCCTCATTAGGATTTGTCTATATTTCTGAGATGAGGTATTGTAGCTATTTACACTATTTACATCGTTCTGTCTGTTATCCTCATCTTTATAGCCATATTCACGACGTTTCGGCAGTTGTACGTTCCGGCCTTCATTTGGATATTTCTATATTTCTGAGATGAGGTAGCTATTTACACTATTTACATAGTTCTATCTATTTTCCTTATCTTTATTCCCATGTTCACGGCGTTTCGGCAGTTGAACGCTCCGGCCTTCGTTTGGATCTGTCTATATTTTTTAGATGAGGTATTGTAGCTATTTACACTATTTACATCATTCTGTCTGTTGTGCTCATTTTTATTGCCATATTCACGACGTTTTGGCAGTTGTACGTTCCGGCCTTCATTAGGACGCGTCTATATTTCTGAGATGAGGTATTGTTGCTATTCACACTATTTACTTCGTTCAGACTGTTGTCCTCATCTTTACAGCCATATTCACGATGCTTCGGCCGTTGTACGCCCCGGTCTTTATCAGGTGATATGCGTTGAACAATATACCCTCGTGGACTAAATAACGGGTTAGGTAGGAAATTTGAACTTGTATCATATGAAGATGGCCGCACCATACAAAAGCTGATGAGAGCAACAGTCCGAATGATGTAAATAGAGTAAATATAAAACTGTACGTATCATTTTCCCATTATTGACACTCGAACTTTTGTCTGTATCTTTATTGTTAATATTACAACCGTTTGCACTATGACCTTCCTCAGATACTTATTGACCTGAGTAAATTGACCGCGTAGGTGTTCCAATCACGAACGGGTCTGATTGTGTTACAAGCTGAACTTAGTAAATACATTCTGTTAGCGTTGCGGATTTAGCTAACGAGTATCGAACTGTTTTATTTTTGAAAGCCAAGCGCTGATAAATTTTAAACATGCGACTCTTGAAAATTAATTCCAATCCAAGAAATGGCTTGTAAATTTTCACATCAAAACGAAATTGCTATCATTTAATCATCATAAAAACCGTTTTTCTCTCTATCAGCATGGCTGATGCTAACCTCCAAGAGAGAAACTTTTTGTGCCTGTTTGGTCTCACGTTTTCTACTGACATAAAGTAGAGCGATTATATTGAATCAACTGCTAGATCTGCTGCTAGGAAAGTTGGTTCAATGAGTCGTGCCAGATAATTTTTCCCGTCAAAATCCATCTTACACATTTATAAATCTACCTTCGTCTTTATATTGAATACTCTGTTGCATGTGGTCTGGTGCTTCGTCTACATATCTCAAGATTCTTGACAAAATCCATAGAAGGATCTGTAATGTTATCGGTCCGAACCTGGCATCTCGACTTTAAGTCATTTTCCAACCGCCGTCATGTTGTTTCCCTCTGTCTTTTTTTTATGGCATTTACTCTAATGCTCTCCCTGCTCATGGTAACACGATCGCATGAATTTAAGCCTATTACTAGATTGGCAATTAGGTCTCAATATTCTTAAAATGTAACCGCAAGTTGTATTTTAATAACTTATTTTCTCCACTTCTTACCTCTGTAACTTTCTATCGTTTTTTCTTTCCTGGTGTATTAATTCGTTTTCTGCGGATTATCAACCATTTTCAGGTTATTTAAAACCAGAAAATATTTTAGATTGCAAGAATATTCTTTTAGAGATAATAATGGTTTATTGATACGTTTCTTACTAATTAACCAGGGAATAATAGCAGGGGAAGAGAGTAGATTCATAGCATTCTCAATTGAATTTTCGTGTAAGAACCCAACGGGATTTTGAACTCGGTTTCGATTAAGAGTTCTATGGCATTATCCATTACGTCACCTACACATCCAACAGCACTTGGTATTACCATGCGGTCACCCATCTAGGTACTGATCTGTTTCTACACTGCTTAACTTCAGTGATCGTAAAGGAACTGGTGTTTCAACCTGATGTGGTCATAAGCCTTGCTTCCCTACCACTCTTAACCTTCAAAACATTAAATACGTCAATCGCCATTTTCTGTACTATGGAAACCTATTCTTTTATTGTTCTTTCTCCTCACTAAAGTCTTCTCATTCTCTTCCACTCCCAGTAACCCCTTGCGTCTTAGTGGCATTATCGCACTGCTTTGGGGGTGAAATGATCAAAACAACAAAAAAAGAAGTTTTTTTGTCTACGATCAGTGTTGCATCTGTGCACTCTGTCAAGGATCAGTGTAGTATCTGTGCATTCTGCCTATGATCAGCATAGTCTCCTTGCGATATGCTTTAGTTCAGTGTACTATCTATACACTCTACCTTGAATGATTATCGTATCACTGCGATTTACCAATTTTAGAACTTAATTTCATCAAGGTGTTTAATCATTTAAGAATGTTGGTGTAGTGGAAATGACACTTGCCTGAGACGTAATCAGGAAAGTTCGAATCCCAGCACGTTTCATTTGTTATTTATATCTCTTTGCTTTATTGCAATAAAATAATTATAAACGAATGATATACAACACTACATAGCGTATTATATAGATAGACTTCAACTCTTTTCCATCTTATTTTCAGGACCTTCCTCTCCACCTTGCGAAGGTTTACTGTCAAAATGTCACTGTCATGAAGAAAAGAGTTGAAAGCTGAGGAATGAGATGATAAATTGTGCTCGTCTTTTTGTGAAGTAAACGACGTTGGCAGTTTGGGTGCCGAGAAACAGGAAACGCCAAATATTCAGAGACATTCGGTGAAAATGGTCACGTGTTTGGTCGCATATTTTATTGCTGTAATATTGAATTATTTTAAATTATTTTCCTAACTCTCTCTCCCATCTTAACTCTCCCATGCTTTTATACTCTTTTTGTTCTTTTTCTTTCTTCATTTACCTCTTCTTCTCCGTCTATTCCGTACTTTTTATCACCTTATTTTCTTTAAAGCATCTTCTTAAACTTTCCTCTTCTACTCGCTAATTTATCTTTCTACCTTCACTTTCAGGGAATCTTTAACCGTTAAACAGCCTTGTATATATATATATATATATATATATATATATATATATATATATATATATATATATATATATATATAATCGACTCTCCCGTCGAGATTCGACGTATGAGGGTCAAGCAAATCAGTTTCCAGGAAACCGACAGCCCGACACCGGCACATGAGATTTGATTATAGTGGTGAAGGCCTCGTGCAGGACCATCCACACTTTTTGGAGGGACGAATACAGAGACCTGGTGCACCGAATGCCACAAAGTTCCCAAACGACCCTACGCAGGTTTTGAATTCAGAGTTGTCCTTCTCCTAGACCAGTTGCCATCCAAGGCTATAGAACCCAGTCTGCCCTGCTATTTTACCCATAGCTGGAGGGAGAAGAAGAGGATTCATACCTTTCCCAAGGGTATTAGCACGTAAGTGAATGTAATGGATTCGACTGGAAATCGAACTCGGCTCTCCGATTCCTCAATCTAAGCCGATATCCATTACTCCATCGTGCCTATATATATCTATCAATCAATCTCTCTCTCTCTCTCTCTCTCTCTCTCTCTATATATATATATATATATATATATATATATATATATATATATATATATATATATATATTGTCATCCACAGACAGACTGTTTCGCTGTATCACAGCTCATCAGTGTGTCTAGACGTCCGGTTGCCTCTAGCTAGGATCGAAACTTAGTTGAATAGGCGCCTGTCGGAGATTCTACCCCTAAGCCGTTGGTGCACCACAGGGATGATGGTGAATTTAAGCGTATTTATTTTTTAGATAAACACACAGTAAGAGAGAACTCGATTCGCTTTACCGAAAATTATTGCAATTCTGTCCTTAAATTCACATATTAACTCAATACTACTAATAAAATCCCCTTCCTTAACATATTGATAAACACAAATAATAAAAAATTTACTATTTCGCCATACAAAAACCTACAAGCATAAATTCATGTACACTTAACTACAAGAGTGAATGCCCATATTACTACAAAATAGCAATTATAAAGAATCTAATACATCGTGCAGAAACTAATTCATCCACAAAACAGATTTTTTACAGTGAACTAAAGAATATAAAACAGACAATTATTAATAATAACTTTCGAAACTATATAGTTGATGAACAAATAAGATGCTTTCTTAGAAATCTCAGTACTAAGCAAATTGTACATAATACTGCTTCTACTGATCTCAAACATATTAATCTCCTATATCGTAATCAAATGCATACTAATTATAAAAAGATGAAAATATACTAAAAAATTTAGTAAATTCTAATATATCAACTACAGATCCTAGCCAAAAAATTAAATTAATCATATACTACACTAAATCTAGTATACCTAACTTAATTCTTCGCAATGATTCTTCTCCCCCTGTTAGCGATTTGCAAAAAACCAACATAGTTTATAAACTCAATTGCCCTTTGGGAGAGTGTATCTCCAACGAATTAAATAATATTTATGTTGGTCACACCACAAACTCGTTTTCACGACGCTTGACACTACATTTGAATGAAAACTCTAACATTTTAAGGCATTTAAAACACAAAATTCCGCATGCCCGCACACACAATTCCGTAAAATACTTGTCGGAAACACAATTATACTTCGACATGAAAACAATAGACAAAAACTAAAAATCCTTGAAGCATTATACATCAAACAGTTGAAACCCAACCTAAACAAAACCAATTATGGCATCTCTAGAAATATTCTTAAATGTCTATAATTGGTAACAGAAGCCATTGGTTTATACCAACGGCTTCCCATACTTCTAAAATTCACTCTCGTGTGGTCATGTGTGACGTCATGAGATGCGGTGCGATTTTCGCTTCTTGCCTCTTATATGCACGTGTTTATCGTTGCTTAGAAATCATCTATGTAAACAATGACAGATTATCATCACTGCCGTGTCCGTATATTGCTTAATATATTGTAACTGACATCTTTGATAATGGCTTAAGTAAGCCGAAAGCTTAGATTCTATTAAAAAAAAATATGGAACAATATTGTGAATTTCTTTCTTCGTTCAACGATAATGTTATTAAAATTATCAGACGTTACGAAAAAAATTTACATAAAATAAATAGACCACACTTGTCTATATTATTTAATGAAACGTGCATGAATATATATATATATATATATATATATATATATATATATATATATATATATATATATATATATATTCCTTTAAATAAAGTATTGGCGCGGATTTTACAACTGGACGCCACTTTAAATATACTTAAATCGACATAAAAATGTTTTTGTAAAGAGAGAATTTAATATTTTTTCCTGTTCTATATGCAAACACAAACAGGCTATCTTCCTTATTAACTGAAAATTAACAACCACCTTCCCGTCCTGGGTAAGACGATAAACTACATCCGCGTCCTGCTTAAGACGATAAAGTACATCCAACACCAAGGCCTTTTATCAGGTTTTGAGGAGCGTGGAACCACCTCTTACTTCCTGGTGTTTCCAGGTCCACCCTGACTCGGGGTGGTAGCACCTGTTAGGGCCCCAGCTATGGGCAAATATTTGACCCCAAATCTGGGGTGAAAATGCAGTGAAAGTGTAAAAATAGGTTTTAATACCAGTAATACATTTTTTAAAAGGTTATTAACAGTAATGAATTTTTGAAGAAAAAATTATTACCAGCAATACATTTAAAAAAATATTACCTGCAATATATTTTTTGAAAAAATATTAGCAGCAATACATTTTTGAAAAACAAATACCAGCAATAAAAATTATGTCGGCATTAAATAACCCATAGAGACTGATATGCCGTAAAACAAACCAAACAAAACCAAATACCTTCCTGCATTTTTAAGCGCACTAAATGGAAATAATTTGTTAAATTTTCAGGTTATTCTTTGTCCCAATTCCGAGAATTTTGGACAAGTATATCTGTCATTATTGTCTCATGATTGTATATCATTTGATAATACATACATATACAAGTGCTGTCTAAAAAGTAACAGGACTTATGTCACAAACTATTTATTTCAATTCCAAACAACAGACTACACGGTTTTCCTTTCAAAGTAATCCCACTTGAGTCTAATGCACTTTTCCATACTTCTCTGCCATGCTTCTATGCACTGCTGAAAGGTCTGTTCTCGGATAGCCCTCAGCTCCATCATTACAGCCCTCTTGATGGCCTCCACGCCTTCAAAACGGGCCCCCTTAACGACCCCCTTGAGTTTGGGGAAAGAAAAAAGCCACACAGAGCCAAATTAGGTGATCAGGTTCCAGTCCGTCGATGTTTTTCCCTCCAAGGGAGTTGTGAGCAAGTGCGTTGTCGTAGTGAAGCAGCCACGATTTGTCCTGCCACAATTCTCACAACTGAAAAAATCAATGATTGCAGAAAGCTAAGATTACAGTTATATACCCCCATGATATCATGTTAGATGATAACACAATCCACTAATCGGTCTTTCGCCCATAGCTCTCACAGCACACCCAGTACCGTTACTTTTCAGACAGACCCCGTACTACTGGAAGCATTAATTCATATGTAATTCGATTTCTTTTTTATGAAAAGGTTCTCTACACTGGATGGCGAAGTATACAATTAAGGACACATGGCACAGTGGATAGATGAGTTGGTTAGATTCAGTGACATGACCCAAAGAATTGTGAGGAAGTGGAGAACTTGGAGAGATAAATTAACAGGATATAATTGATAACTGACATCCATTAGACATGGCACGTGGAACTAGAACAGTCTACCCCAGCGAGCGAAATAAAGAGTTCAGTTCGACATTCCAACCACTGGAAGAAGGCCGGAACGTACAACAGCTAAAATATGGTGATAAATATGGCAACAAAGATGAGGACAATAGTTTGAATAATGTAAATAGTATACATAATACCTCATCTCAGAAATATAGACAGATACTGAAGTATACAATGTTGAACATTTAATAAAGTGTGTTAAACAATCATGTGCAGGTGGTGTAGCAGCTTCGAACGAGAACTCGACGAATTTGTTACATACGATATCATAGCTAAATATATAAATCTATGTTTTCTATGGACAGACTCAGCTCTTCAGTCTTGGTTGACAATTAATCTAGGCGAAGGAGAAATCTAAATTCAAAACCGGTGGGACATGAGTTTAACAGCTTCCTCCGGTAAAGCTACTGACTACCTAACCCACAGCAGAAATGTGTGTCTTGTTGAAACTGCGGTTCCACAGTCTACAACAGGCATGTCAAACTCAGGGCATATAAACAGCCGTATCGGCCATATCATTCAGTCTCGAAGGCTGCACCTGCTTACATTAATCACAGCTAGTTGTAACTAAACTTTAAATACAAAATACTTACAATACAATGTAGTACAATCTAGTCATTTTTATGTTGTCCTGGTGATTGACATCACGTTAGATAAACTATACTCGATATATCAGGTTGGAATGTCTGTGTGGATCGCACCTTGATCAAAGATGACAAATGTACATAAGTTAATCTGGTTCTGTGAGACATTTTTTGCCTTCATAAACGAAAATAACTACTCACACACATATGTGGAACCAAACATCGCCATAATCTTGGTGGCAAACTTTCTGAAGTTCTTAAATGTCTGAGGAAGGTATGACAAATATCCTGGTACCCCTACTTCTAGGTACTTTCCCTTGAGTGTTGAGTCAGTCTGCATTTCCATTAGTTCCATCTGTAGACTTACCTCTGCCTGAGAAACATCAAAAATGAATGGTTCTGAGAATAATTCAAACTCATCTTCACAAGATGAAAAATCACAAAATCTTCGCTGAAATTCCTTTGACAGCAATTCCAGGTAATTGGTGTACAGACTCGGTATTGGCATTTTTTCAACTCCTTGCACATAGGAAAATGAATCAAGTTTTCATGTTACTATTGGGACTTCAATAAAGCTAATTTTGCAATGAAACACTTGATATCATCAGATACCTGAGTGATAAACTTATTTTTACCTTGTAATTTCAAATTAAGGTCACTTAATTGTGCAGTAATATCCACTGAGAAAGCTAGATCTTGGAGCCAGCTTTCATCTTTCAATTCATCTTTCATCTCCAAAAACATAACAATTTCGTGTCGCAATAAAAATCTTTTCAGTGCCTTGTGACATGAAAGCCACCGAAATTCTGTGTAGAATGGGATATTTGGGAACTGATTATTTACCTCTTCCAGTAACTGATGGTGATGCAGAACACCACCTCTGATATAAGTCATTGTTTTGTGACAAAACTCAACAAATGATCTAATTTTAAAATCTCGGGACATAAGTTCTGTTAATGAATTATACAGTAAAACTGCTTGAATTTTGAATCTGGATATGTTTTCTATTTTTGTACCTAATTTGATAGGAACATCATTATGTCTCTCAACCATATTGGCAACACCATTATGTCTCCCAACCATATTGGCAGCACCGCCAGTAGATTAACACACAAATTTATTCAAATCAAGGCCATAGTCCTGGAGAAGCTGTTCAACTTTCTCAAAAATTGTCCTGGCTTATTGTAGTATCATACATTGGGAACAGTTCAATTAGTTCTTCATAAATTTAAAAGTCATTATCACAAGCCCTAATGAAAATGGCGAGCTGTGCTATTACAGCTATGTCAACAGTCTCATCCAGAGCAATAAAAAATGTTCAAAACTTGATGATAAAGTCTTCAACTATCGACTCAAATCACCTGCCATTTCATTAATCTGTTCAGCAACAGTGTACCTGCTTAATGAAATGTCTTGAAATAAGTTTGGGGTGAAATGCTTAAAAAAAGTGTGGTTTCTCCAGACAAGAGAAATTTCAGCTGTTTTTAAAAGACATTGCAGAGTTCAAAGGTTGCAGTAAAAAAAATTAACGTTGACTTTCTGATTTTTGTAAGGCAACTCTGTTGCTGTGTTAACCTTGAATTCCTTCACTTTTTAAACATGCATGTATCCTTCATATTTATCATAAGATCGATGGTTTGTTTCATAATGTCTTTTCACGTTATATTATTTTCACGTCGCAATGCAGTGGTTGCAAATCAAACAGTTTATCTTTCCATTAACAGTGACACCAAAGTACAGTAATTCTCACTTTTCTTGAAACACATTCTTCTTCAGATAATTTTCTCTTTTTACGAGTAGAATTCAGCATTTTTAAGTCAAATTATTACAAAATTACGAATGTTTTCACTTTACATTTGTTCTTATTTAATTGACAAGGATGACCACATGATTAACCAGAAGTTAAAAATAGTCGCTGATATTGAAAAACAAAACATTTTGATAGAATAAACAATCTAATCATTCCAACTGAAAAAATCTCACTGTTTTTAATTATTTGCATTACCAACATAGACAAAATTCTCAATGTACCACAGCTATAGGTACCTTTGTGAGGACCGCTGCATATAAAGGGCCGCATGCGGCCCGCGGGCCGCCAGTTTGACACACCTGGTCTACAAGACTTGAGTGAACGAGTACATTAAATAAAATACTTTAAGTTATTTTAATAATTTGGCATTTTTTTAATTAGGTATTTTGAGGTGCACAAGTGGATTGAAATTTCTACCCTAATTATTCAACAACAAACTCATATCCACAAGAAGAAGAATCTGGCTATCTAAATCTGATATATGATAATATTCCAGCATGAAATAAACCAAATTTATGAGACGTTTGTTTCTCGAAGATTATTTCGTCATGTTACTTTCTTTTCAGATGATGAACTTTCGCATTCACTTACCAAAATCTGACCAAATGTCTAAACGTCAGAATTTATTTTAGAATCTCTTCTTCATCGCGCAGAAAACTTTTCAATATCCCTACTGCGGTGACAGTGTGTTTCATGCTTAAGCGTAATCTTCTGGCCATGAAGATTGCATTTAAGCCTGAAACAGAGTGTCGCCGCAAAGTGTTGGCGACAGTGTCTACTTTTATATTTACATACGCTCTATCCCTGTTATTGAGTAAAGTAATCTTTATTTTTATCTTACATATATATATATATATATATATATATATATATATATATATATATATATATATATATGTATGTGTGTGTGTGTGTGTATATATATATATATATATATATATATACACACACACACACATACATATATATATATATATATCTATATGTAAGATAAAAATAAAGATTACTTTACTCAATATATATATACATATGTGTGTGTGTGTGTGTGTGTGTGTTGCACATCGAGTCCTGGTGGTAATAAAATAGTGCTCGAAGTATAATACCTGAGATATGCTTCATATTAATAATATATACAGTTAAAAGCCCTCACACACACACACACACACATATATATATATATATATATATATAAAGAAATATAGTCTTAACGTGTGCTCTATTTATGGGATAAAGTGCTCAATATCAAAGATAGAGCGTGTGTAAATATAAAAGTCAACAGCACTTGTGGCCTGACGATTGCGTCTAGCATAAAACAGACTGTCGCCTCTAAGTGTTGACTTCAAAGTTCACTTTTATATATATATATATATATATATATATATATATATATATATAGAGAGAGAGAGAGAGAGGGGGGAGAGAGAGATTGTTTCTGTGTGTGAGAAAGTAAAGCATTTCGGATAGTATTATCCCGAAAATGCCTTGCATAATATGATTACGAAAACAATGAAACGAATTTCCCGAACATGTACTCTCCACAATATCCGTCGAAGTCGCCCTATTTTACACTAATCAATTCAATTCACACACACACACACACGTTCAAGTTCACTGCACTTTCGGATAACTTCAACTATAAGATATGCTCAAGTCTTTTTGGGGGGGGGTTGTAATCATTTCATTCTAAACAAGGCAATAAAGCCACTAAGACGCCAGCTCTTACTAAGAGTGAGAAGATTTTAATGAGAAGAAAGAAGAATAAACGAACCGGTTAAAGAAGATAGATGTCGACTGATGTTGCATTTACATTTTTGAAACGTTAGGAAATAAAATATTAAAATAGCACTTACGCTTATATCTAGCAACTTAAAACTATTAAACCTTTTTGCTAATGTAGTAGTACGCTTAAATTCATGCGGTCGAGGTAGAAAACAGGGGAAAAAATATTAAAAAGACACAGAGAAGCCACATAAGAGTTCAAAAATGTTTTCAAATAAAGAGCGCTGGAAATCTTTATACACATCAAGTGTGTATATGTGAGGGAGTGTGTGTGTGTGCGTGCGTGCTTGTGTGTATGTGTGTGTGTGTGTGTTAAAGTGTTTTTGGTCTCTCCAAGAATCCATTTAAAAGAAATGAATGTATAAATTCAGTCAAAATTGTGCAGAATTGCAATGTCATAACAACTGTTCAGAATGATTGGACATTTCCTGAAGCTTTCTACTCGCTTTTGAGTTCTGAGTCATTTAGATTTCTTGACTTGAACTGAGGACTAGCGAACTATCTGCTATTTAGTTCAATTTTCAAGAGAGATATGCATGCTTTTTTCATGGAAACTACTGGGAAATGATCTCCAGTTAGATTTCGACCAGTTATGGTTTGCAGCGGACCCATGCCAATGTCCGAAATGACGTCCGTACATTATGTCTGCAGCATGTGAGATACTTCCCCTGACAGCTTCCAGTCATGATTGTTAATCATCAGTCCAACATTCTCGTTCTCACGCTTGCAGTACAGGGCGTTGGTGTGCGGTTCGATACTTCTGCATTCGGTGGTCGCGAGTTACCCTTTGTCAATCTTGCGCATGGCTTCAATTGACAGTACGGTGTAAAGTTTGAGTGCAATGTTTATTCTGCTAAAATACCAGATAATCTGTCATATATGTCAGGTGTGTTTTTTTTTTTTTTAAATAATTTAATGACTATTCTGGTCGTGACATACTCAGAATGAAAACTCCTCTGCAAGTTAGCAAAGGAAAGGGAGAAAAATGGACTAACTATAGGAAAGCATAATGTATTGGAGTCAGCATGAGAGCCATCTGAAGTTATGAGCTTCGAAATGGGAATATAAGAATCAAGTAGGTAATGAGACTTAACGATGTGGGAAATATTTTAACAGAGGGGAAATGTGAAACAGAAATCCGAAGACATAAAAATACTCGCAAAAATAAGAAAAAATATTAGAAACAAAGAAAAAAACAACGGAACTGCTATATCTCATTTATTACCCTTTAAAGATTAAGAAACAACTTGAGGCAACCTAAATGAGATTCGACAGAATGTTGATTGATTGATATGCCTTTTACGGCTTAACTCTTTGTGGGTTATTTAAAGCCAAACAATATTTTTGGATTATAAAAATAATTCTTATATTTTTGCCAGTGAATATTGCATTTACAATTTTGTTGTGAAGAAAATGATTTTTCTAGATGCAAGTACTACTATTTAATCCTTAACTCGTGAGAGATTGGTTGGATTCATACGTTTCCCAGGGCTATTTATGCGTAAGTGAATGTAACGAATTCGACCAGAATTCGAAACTCGGCTTTCTGATTTCTTGGTCTGAGTGTGTTGTACAGAAGGACGCTGAGAATACCATAGACTGGACATATGTGCAATGAAGAACGTTTACGGAAAATTGGCGCATACAGAAAGAGACAGTTGACATTTCGTGGGTACATCACGAAGAAGGACGGTTTCTTTCTTTTATGTGCCATGTCCCTTCAAGACGTAGGCGATCATGGCCCTCCACTTCCACCTATCCCTTCTAGCTCTCAGTAAGTTTTGTCCCTTTGCTACTTCCCCCAGACATTATCCTGTCATCCACTTGCTTAAACCCGCTAGGCATATCTTGCCTTGCTTTCTCTTGTTTCTCTTTCCCTCTATTCGACTTGTGAGTATCAGATTCTACCAAGCCCTACTTTCACATTACGTGTCCCAGAAATTTCAGATGCCTCTTCCTGATGTTAAGTATAAGCTTCCTCCTTGTTTGCATCTTCTCCAAAACCTCATCGTTGCTCACACACTCGGTCCATGATATTCTTAGCATCCTTCTGTAGAACCATACCACTGTTACCTCGAGTCTCACTGGATTAATGAAAGAGGGCAAAGCATGGTGCAACATCTAGTAAGTTACCTCATGAATTCGTGTGAATAGATGGCTGAGCTGGAATAAGGTGGGATGGTAATGAGTGAGCCATAATAGCCCACACCCTGAAGAGACACAATACATAAATGATGAATATAAAATGGCCCTTGACTCTTGTTAATTGAATATTGATCCTCGGAAAACCTTATTTATTTATTTATTCATTTCTCACTTTATACTTCCAATCTGAGTGCGGGACAAAGTTCCTATGTATATAAATTATGGGGTTTTATACAGTGACAAGAGATTAACTCGTAAACGTATCGAATGAAAAAAAGCAATTTTTTTTACTAGACATTTAGCTAATATGTTCAGCAGCAGACTTTCACTTGTGTCCCTTGATAGATTTCAAAGGAGACAATCTGTAAAAAAGTTGCCCCAGTGACTCTGCATTAAGCAGAAATACTCGGCTATTAGCGGAACCGGCTTAAACTTGTCTGGGTAAATATCGAGACCATATAATATCTTACCAGTTAAACCACCGTTACAAAAATGATAACAAAAATTGATAACAGAGCAGACAGTATAACTTTTCATACAATTGTGTAATGAAAAGTAAAGGTGCAGAAAAATTAAATAGCAATAAAAAAAGAATTTGGGAAATTACTTTACTGCAATAAAATATCCAAGTGGGAAAAGTTTTCTAAATCATTTTCCACAAATAATCTACAAATGATCGGCAGCCTAACAAAAACTGTATTCATACTTTACCAATTCCATAGATATAATCAATTGGGACCCGGGTCAAACAAATTGCGGTTCACGTGTGACATTCTATAATTTCGTAATATTGAAGTTTCTTTCTAAATCTCATATTTCTCTAGAGTTCAGAATAATGTCATACTGATTATGAAAAAATATCCAAATGAATTTATTTATTTAAATTTTATTCATTTAAAATCTGATTTTTTCCTTTCATCTGTGAATACGTTTAAAATAATACGAATTTACTCTAGTGATGAAAATTTTAGCAGCCGCTGAGTTATGAGATTAGATGTCAGGAAGTGAGCACATAATCATCTAGGTAACCCGCCGTAGTGCAATGGTGGTAAGACTAGTCTAATTAACCCTGAGTAGTCAGGTCGATCCCCAATGGGTATTCATACAAAAATCGGCATTAAATAAACCCAAAAGATTTAGTATATCGTGAAAACGCTATTAAATTTTACTTTTTATATTGATTGGTTCAATATGGTGTAAGGTGGGGGGTATTACAACTACTAAGTAGCGAGTTCGGTTCTAACTAGGTGCTTCATCCCTATAAGCCTGTACTAAATCTAAGATTAGTAAATAATAACACTGCAAATAACCCTGTGATTAATTTTTTGCGTTAAACGCAAAAATTTAATCACCACAGTCCTTTATCAACAAGAATCCCCAAAGACATTTATAAAGTGGGAAACACCAAAACCCTTCACGAATACGAAACTACTTAAGCCTTTTATCAATAAGACCTTTATCAATAACAAATCATCTAAATCCTTTATCAAAAACGAATCACAAAAGCCATTTATCAACAAAGAATCGCTAAAGTGTTTTACAAACATGAAACCACGAAAGATGTTTATCAAAACATTATTAAAAAAGGAACCATCTAAGCCTTTCTCAAAAAATAATCACGAATGTAATTTGTCAGCAATAAATCAGCAATGTGGTTTCTAAACATGGAACTACCAAAGCTCTTCATCTAAGCCTTTTAATTAGCACTTTATAAAAATGGAATCACCTAAGGCTTTTATGAAAAATGAATCACCTAAGTCCTTTATCAATAAAGAACGGCCAAAGTCCTTTATTAACAAAGAATAAACTGCTATTTATCAGTAAGGAATCACTAAAATATTTTCCAGTAAGAATCCTACATATCAAATATTAAAAACAAATTCTAACTTCATATCTACTAAATGAGAAGTTCTTATGGTCAAGATATTCTGAAAGTAGAAGTTAAGCAACGATGAGGATGATCAGGGTTCCGAAAAAGAGTATTGTTGCTAGAGATGGACTAGATCTGCTGAACCCTCACTTTCCAGCATTTATAATGTTCAATACCGTTTACGCAGTCTTACAGCGAGCAGACCTATTCTCCACTCTGGAGCCTCTTTCCCAAAGGGGCAACATCACAAGCCTATCGCTATTCTATCCCTATTTCCATGGTAAATGTTCAGATTACTGCATCATTCTTTAGTACCACCAGTTCAGACATTTACAACTAGGACACGCCATGCCACGTCCACGAAGTCGAACCACTGTCATTTCCTCCGTAATATAATTGTAAGTAGAACGTTCCATTCACCATTCAGAAAGTCTTTAATCAAGACCTACTATTCTATGGAACAGACACTCGCGTTTTCATGGACGCTATAAACTTAACGTTTCAAGTCAAATATTAATTATTATATATCCTGCTTATCCACATAATCTTCAATTACTAAACTCCTCTTACATTCATATCACAGACGCCATTCATTAATTCTCTATCTTGAGTGGCCCTTGGGCCTCGTACTTTTACACAAAAACAACGGTTGACCGTAGATATTGTAAACAGCCCGAGGATGAGCTTACTAAGAATGATAAAGTTGAAAGATGATATGAAGTTATAAAAAATGTATTTTCTTTTTCTTTTATTTTACTTATCGTTAATTTCAGACCAGTCGCCTCTCTACTTCTTTCAGGACGTGGGCGATCATAGATTTCCGCAACCTCCTATCAATTGTAGCTCTTAGCAACAGCTGTCCCTTTGGCATCTATCCCAACTCCATTCCAACATCCATTCCTATAAGGTTGTTAGGTATATGGCCCGCTGCCTCTCATATTCGTTTTGTCTTCAATATGCTCTGTGAGTGTCAAATGTTCCAAGGCTTCCTTCCTCAGAAAGTGTTCCTGAAATGTTGGTGGTTTTTTTTATATTCCTTTTTATTTCTATTTTCCAAATTCCTTTTCTTTTCCATTTTCCTTAAGACTTAGTTGCTTTCACGCACAGTCCACAAAATTCTCAGCATGCTTCTGTAGATCCATATTTCTGTTGCCTACGATTTTCTTTTAAATTGTGAGTGTCGAGCATTCATTGCTATAGGTATAAATTAATATTACCTAACGTTTTGTGCTCTTTTAGTTATAAAGAGATTTTGATTATAAAGAAATTTTCCTGTTTCTTCGAAATTTGCTTAACTTTTGGAAAACATCTTTTGCTATTATTGTATACGTTCGGATTTTTGTGTCACGTTTTTTTTATCTTCTGTTCTTAAAGTAAGATTTCACAAATAATATTTAAAAATGTTTAACAATGATTCATCTAATTAATTAAGTCATTATATTACTATAGAGAATTACAATTACTACTATCACCACAAATATATGTAAGTAAAAATGATAGCGACGAGCCATTCTGACAATAAGAATAGCAATAGAGTTAGATTTTAATGACAGCAGCAACCAGGAAGTCTCCCTGGAATATTTGGTTAAAGCAGGTAACTGCGACGTTTTTATAAATATTGTCATGGTAATTTCTTTCATGAGCTTTCCTCTATGGTAGCTAGACTATGAATTTAAGTTCAGTACCAGATTCGCGGTAAGGTCATCATTTTCCAGTTAAAATGATTAGATGTAACGACATTTTCTATGTTAAGTTTTTCTTTCACACTTCTTAATAATGTTTTCTTTTTCTCGTATTTTCTCACACAGCCAAAGCATGAATACCATGTGTCCTAACCAAGGAACATAAAACATATCATCGGAGCTAGCAGTGTCCCTCCTAAGTCTATTACAATAGGGACCAATTTATACGTCCCTTCTCATACAGTTTGATATACTTGTATATTCGTTTGCTGTATAGCTTACTTGTGCTATGTTAAGGTGTTAGTATATCACAGATATATTAATGCATTATGTCGGCATTGAAGAGTGAAGAAAACCAAAATATTCCTGTATTATTTTCAACCAATACATAAAAGGAAATAGAAATTCAGAATTATGTAACAAAATTCAATAAACAATATATAACATCTTTGTCTACAATTTTATCATTTCGATCGTATAGTTATTGATCTTTTTGACTTCGAATATTATTACAAAGATATCAATATTTCTATCTTAAAAAAACTTGAGAAAATAGCATGGAAAACAAGGTAGACAAGTTTGGATATTGAAAAAATCTGTATTGATTGAATATTGATGAATATTGATTAATGCGCATGAGCATTGAAAAAAACTGGATATGGAATAAGAAAAAATTGTCAGTAATTTCGAATTATACCTTATTGAAAAACTTATGGAATTAATAAGATCTTTTTATACTAATTTTCACTCAATACAAGGGCCAAGAGCCATTCAAGGGAGAGAGAGAGAGAGTTATTTCATTGTGAGAATTATTACATGAGTATAAGAAAAGGCAAGAAGTAAAGTTCATAAGTTTATGGTTGACCCTAGACATTTTTTTTTACCAAAATTTTCTAAAATCAATTTAAAAATAATTTCATTCATTTGTAAATAAGTCCTGAAAATTTCATTAAAAAAATTGATTTTTACAAGAATTTCTAAATGAATGCGGTTTCAAAGGAAAAAAAAAAAACGCTAAAAAGTCAATGTAATTATTATGCCACTCCGATGACGAAAAACAAATCAAGATTACAGATAAAATTTCGAACGTTTTAGAAAGAATTAAAAAATTTCCCCACCAAAAAAAAAAAAAAATACTTCGATCTTTCATCTTAATAACAAACATTTTAGCGATACAACTTTATTTCTATTAAGTTTGTGGCTTTTTATTACACTATGCAGTTTTGCGCAAAAAGTAGAGGTACTTATCTTAGGCTATCTATTTCTTTATTGTAAATGCAAATTGATACCATTTCTCCCCTTAGGTCCCTGATTGGGACCCGGAAGTAAATGAGTATAAAACAGAAATCAAAGAGAATAATAATAATAATAATAATAATAATAATAATAATAATAATAATAATAATAATAAATAAATAAATAAATAAATAAATAAATAAATAAAATGAATATACCCTCAGAAAAGGTAGCGACAATGCACTGGCAGATATGCAAGAAGCACAAAATCGAAAGAAATAACTGAGAGACACATTTATCCAAAACAAGGATATAACTATTCTTTAGGACATGCCAATTCAAATTGATATGGAAATAAAAGCCAACAAACATGATATTATTATAAAGAACAACAAATGCAGGAAGTGGTATGCTTATTGACATAGCAGTTTTATCAGAGAGAAAAGACATCCATGAAAATTATAGAGAAATTTTTCAAATACAAGGACTTGAAGATGAAGATGAACAAAACGTGGGGAAGGAAGACTGAGACTGTAGTACCAATAGTAATCGGAGCTCTGGCTCCTCGTTAGAAAAGGAATGGACAATTTTACTAACAGTGTCCCAGGTAACATCAACATGCAAGTGGCCCAGAAGATCACCATACTAAGAACATCCTATACACTAAAAGTGCTATCAATTAAATGACAATTCTCCTATAAGGCCTTTGGACCTGGCTCTACACGATAAAAAGCAGGAAGCATTATATGCATCAAAGAGAATAATAATAATAATAATAATAATAATAATAATAATAATAATAATAATAATACCGTACACACATACCAAAAGAAAATGGAGAAACTGAAACATTTAACAATTCTCCTCTGATGACCCGATACTGAACTTATCTCATCAAATGTCAAATACAGAAAAAGATCTTTTGAAATACAGTAGAGCAAGGTTAATGAAAACAAATATTTTTACAGACTTCAAATTAATCATTGATTACGTAACATCAGAACCTAACGATAAAACTAATAAACGAAACATTTACGTCATCGAATTAAAGATCGTTTGCAGTCAATAACGACTGGACACATCAGTGTAATTAAGAAAAGCGTCCTGTGAGAGCAATTCATAATAAAAGGCGGAACGACCAATAAATTTTCTGTAAATATCAGATAAGGAGGTTTTATTGCCAACTCGTCCTTGGCATACCTCACTCGACACGGATTGTCAGCAACAGGAAAGTAGAAATATATTCAGATATTTAAATCGGACAGAGATTATAGATCTTACACTCCCAATCTTTAACAGAAAATCAACAAAAATTAGTGGTATCAGAAATTACTATTCGAGTACACTGGGTTAATGGTAATGATCCTTTTGCCTGGAAACAATGACTGACATTAGGGTCAACATCTGACGAAGTGTTGCTGAAGGTACCGCTTCAATAGGGCGTGAATTTGGGTGGATAATTTTCTAGCTTTATTGTTATTACTAGCCGAAATGCCCACGCCTTAATGCGTGTCACACATTATTTGTAAGAAAATGATTGATTTTAAATCATTGGTATAATTTGTGGAGAAAAATGAGGCATTTCAAAATCTTTCTATTAAAACCTTTACCCCCAAAATGTTTTTCTCAGATACAGTAACTATTATCCCTTATTCCAATATTGATGGGGCCTTTCTTCCTAGCCTTTTCTTTAAGGTAGTTTGAACCTTTATTATGTCATTATTTTTTCAATACAAGTTACATTTGATATCCATTTTCTTGCTTCTATTGAAAATGACTTTCAAGTGCTGTGATTTCTATTCTGTGGTTCAGTTCTTGATCTGCAACGTCACTTAGAAGGTTGGTCCTCGCCAAGACATACAGGTTTCTTTCACTCGAGGCCTATTCTACGTTCAGTTTTCTTATATCCAACACTAAATGTGTTATAACTAACATATACGCCGAAATATTTGAAGTGTTTATTATTTGATAATACTACATCCGGAATTTGTATGATTGATTCAGGCTAGGTGCCATAAGACTGGAAATCTAATATACTTAAAAATGTAAAATAATCAGTGAAAATAGATTCCTTGAAAAAGGTGTTCAACTTCAAGTCAGTTGCATTCGTTTCAAACTAATGCCTTTGTGAAGGGCATAAATCTAGGTCCAATGTGGAATGCGAACTTTAGTAATCAGACTAGGAGAAAGACAACTTTAAATTCAAAAATTTGGCAACGGGAAATCATCCCACTACCCTCCTAACAAGAGTTCAGCTTAGAGATATTAAAGAAAGGAAGCCTTTTAGCTGTGTATGCGGCCAGGCCGGTGAGTGCTTGTCATCGCTAGGTGGAGGGCATAGCAGACTCAATTCAAAGGGTACGAGCAGAGGGTTTCATCGATTGCATCAACGTCCATGTGACAAAGGAGCGCTTTGAAGTTGGAGAACATCATCTATGGTTTAAACTGGAGAGGAATTGGCTAGGACAAGTCCGCTTGCACAAGATACGCAAGGTATGAAAATGGGCACCTCGGCTTGGCGTAATGGTTAGCAAGCTTGTCTCACTAGAACAATTACGACTGAGCAGTGAGTTCGATCCTCACTGGGTGCCCCATAACTTCGGCCTTGTGCCACATCTAAGCTACGCTTAGAAAATCAGTACGCTAGGTATGAAAAATATCTGCTAGGCTTTCGATATTCATGATATATAGAGGGAACTGCTGAGGTGCTCACTTACACAGCGTTCCTAGGACCACACACGGTCACAGAACTGAGGCTGATGAAGCAAAAGATGAGTTTAAAAAACAAAATATGAACATCCGTGTTTACGCATATGAAACTCATTCCCAGGTTTTTTTTTAAAAAACTAACAGGTAACCCGTTTTCGACCGGATCTTTCACTACTGGAATTTTTTACCGGTCAGTTGGAGCAGTTTAAGTTTAAAGTCAGCCCTCCCGAACATCAATATTAATAACAACAATTGGGTGCAACTGAGGCACATCTCCAAATGGTGGTTAACAATTTGAATGGGGGACCTAAAAAGGGACGTTTTTGCGTTCTCAATCTTGTTTCAGCCTCACGCGCAGCAGCAGCTGAAGAGGCGTTTTTCCTCAGCCGTGGAGTTCTTTTGACCATCATTTTCAGCTTCGCGCGTTCAGGTATGCTCTTCTGGAAAGCCGATGGCTACATTGATCTTCGGACTTAGTGGCTCTGATTGGAGCATTCCGAGAGGCATTTTGAGACAGGCAAACTGAACATTCTAAAGACGATTCGTTATCTCTTATTCGCATCACGTACCTGGCGGCAGCGATTTTGCGACCCAGGCAAGTTCTTTTCTTTGGTGACAAGTCTTTGGCAAGTATGAATTGTCAAATGCCTGCGTGGACAAAGACCAGAAGAGAACGCTTTAAAACTACAGGGATCAATAAGCTCGAATAACTTAAGGAAAGGTTGGAAAAATAAATGTTGAGTAATAAAAAATCAAGCCTACTTATTAATGCGGTGAATGCAGTGCAAAAACTGGCAGGATAATAAAAAATTAAATTGGGGCGGCTATAAATGACGATAAAAGCAACGCCTTAAAACTGTAGTAGTAGGCAACGACAAAGGTAAATTCACTTGAATGTGATTGAAACCTGGCCAATAGAAGGGGGATGTGTAATTTGGACTCAAATCCAGCACTGAAGAATTATCTACCAACAAAAAATTTCATCGAAATTGGATGAAAACTGTGGAAACGAATAAACAACATCCGATCACACACACACACACATTTTGAGAATTATATATATATGCATAAAACCGTTAAACTTTATTTTTAGTCGATACCTGTATTTGATTAAAAGCTCCTTATATTTATTATATATTATATTTATTTAGTACTTTACTTTGTCTATCAGCTTGAACATTCGAGAAATCCTAAAAGCCCCAAGGCCCTCGGGGAAGGGGGTTATTGAATGAGGTTATTGTAGAAACATAATTACATATTGTGAAGATATGTCGCTCTTTCCAGTTGATGAGGTTAAGATCGTAAAATTCCAATGTGCGTCCTCTTTTACAGAAAAAAACTGTTGTTTCAAGTTTCGGATAAGAAACGGGGCAGTTATGAACTTTCGAAGATCTGCATGAAGAAAAGTGTGCTGAAAAGACAAAATAGAACCTCTCTTAATCACAACGCTCTTCGTAACTGAGATGCTTAAAGCAGGTCGTTTTGAGAACAGATTCTCCTGCAAAGAAAGACGAATCCTACTGGAGAGAGCATATTTTCTCTATGAGGATTTCTAGAATGTTCAGAAGAAGTAAAATACTGTTTAAAAAATAAACGGAGTATCTACTCAAATATAGGTATCCAAATATAGGTATGTGGGAGATTAGGACACAAAAGTACGTGTTGCAGATACAAAAAAGGCAGAAAAATAAAACGTATGTGAACATGATAAGAAGCCTAAAAGGGAAATTAACAAGATACCTCAAAAGAGGAAAATATATAACAAGATATCTCAAAATAATGCGAAAATAAAATTGCAATTAGATACATGATCTGATACTATCATAAAAAAACAGAAATGAAGAAAAATGGGTATTGTCTTCTGATAAAGTTGCGCAGGGAGTCTCAGGAAAGAGATTAAACTTTTGAGGTAAATTCAGCTGTAATGTTTCTTTTGTGGGAAAAACAAAAAATAAAACGGTGGTGTTTGTATTAAAGGATACTGCTAATTTTTTGGAACAGACTTGATTGCATTGTTTGATCTTTGGGACCCTCCAATTAACTCTTTTTGCAACAAGATAAATATTGTTACCACTGATATTGTTACTAATACGGCAAGTGAAAAATTGAAAAATGAACTGAAAAAAAAGTTTTTCAGAAGTTTTCTCAGAAGATCTAGTGACATGCAGGAAAGCAAAAGCTAAGTTTGAGTTAAAAGACAATGTACCACCGAAATTTAAACCAAAAGGTGTATTTGCGGCCTTAGATCCAATTAATAATGAATTGGACAAACTAGAAAAATTAGGTGTGATATCAAAAACAGACTATTCCGAATGGGCATCAAAAGTCTACGTTAAAAAAAAGGAAAAATAAAATTCGCATATGTGCTGAGTTTTCAACGTGGTTAAATGAAAGTTTAAAACAACATAACTACCTGTTACCAGGTCCAGAGGAAATTTTTGCCAAATTGAATGGGGGTAATTATTTTTCTTTACTGGACCTGTCAAACGTTTACCTACAAGTATTAGTGGACGAAGACTGCTCAAAATTATTAACAATTATCTCTCATAGAGCGTTATATAAATTTAACCGACTTCCTTTCAGTATAAAGGTAGCACCAAGCATATTTCAGTAGATAATGAAAGCCATGCTTGCCGATTTGGATTGTTCTCAAGCATATATGGATGACGTACTTATTAAAAGTAAGACCCGAAAGAAACATGCAGAATATGTAAAGAAAGTATTTGAGAGAATCAAAGAATATGTTTTTTAAGTTTAGTGAAGGAAAATGTGAATTGTTTATGTCCAGATTTAAATATCTAGGACAAATTATTCTTGAAAACGGTAGACGACCTGATCCTTCAAGGCAAGTGCGATAAAGGACGTGCCTGCTCAAACAAATGTAACAAAGTTAGAAGCATTTTTAGGGTTTGCTAACTGCTATCATACATATATAACTAATATGCACAAATTAAGAGCGCCCTTAAATAACCTGCTGAAGAAAGATATGAAATGAAATTGAACAGATAAATGTCAAAGTGTTTTTGAAGAGATCAAGAAACTCTTAACATCGGATTTGTCACTAGCTCATTTTGACCCTAAATTAAAGATTGTGGTTGCAACATAGGCAAGTGATTCGTGTATTGGAGCAGTGATACTAGACAAATATGAGGACAGAACAACTAAACCAAATGCTCATGCTTCAATGTCATTGATTGCATCTCAAAGAAGCTACAGCCAGATAGAAAATGAAGCATTAGACATCATATTTGCCGTGAAAAAGTTTCATTAATTCATATATGGTAGGGGATTCATACTACAGACCATCGTCCATTATTGCCCATATATGATTTGAAAAATGGTGTTCCCACACATAGAACAAATAGACTGAAGCACTGGGGAACTATTCTATTGAATTATGATTATAAAATGGAATTTCTACCATCTAAAAAATTAAGTCCTGCAGACGGATTGTCTAGACTAATACCAAGATTCTGCGAACCACTTGAAGACACAGTAATTGCAGCAATGAAAGCCGAAATTAAATTAAGAATGTATTATACAATACTGTAAGAGAACTACTCATAAGATTGTGTGAAATAAAAATTAAGGCGGAAAAATACGACTTTATAATGAAATGGAAGAAAAATTAAGATCTAAAGGAAAACTATTATTGGATATAATGCATTTTCATGATGTAATGATGTACTTATTTACGCAGGGAGAGTGGTGATACCAGTTTCGTTTCAAAGAGGTATGCTAAAATAATTTCCCAGAGGACATCCGGGAATTTCTACAATTAACTCCTTAATGAGGTGTTATGCTTATTGGCCGAAAATGGATAAGGATATCGAAAATTTAGTGAAATCATGCAGAGGTGGTGCTCTGGCAGCGAAGTCACCGCCTATCAAAATTCAACCTTGGCCAAAAACCGATATGCCATGGCCAGAATACATATAGACTTCGCAAGACCGTTAAACGGGGAGTACTATCTAGTGGTAGTTCATAGCCACACTAAAAGGCCAGAAATATTAAAATGTTGAAGACCGACTACTGCTGTAAAGATAAATTTCCTACACGAGATTTTTGCAAGGTTCGGTGTTCCTGACTCCATCGTTTTAGATAACAGGACTTTTTGCAAATCATTAGCAATAGAACATATTATAACTCCCCCTTATCACCCAAGATCAAACGGACAAGCGGAACGGATTGTTGATACGTATAAAAGAACACTTGGGAGGAGAGAAGTCAGATAAATTAATGATTCAGCAATTTCTGAGTGTTTACAAGATAATACCAAACCCGAACACCGTGTCTGGAATTTCGCCTGCAGAGTTGATGTTCGTCAGGAAGATTAAGTCCGTTTTCAATAAGTTATTACCAGAACGCAAGGCTAGGACATCAAGAAACCTGGAGATAAGGTATTTTTTAAGATGTATCATCGCGAAAAAGAAATTCTTGGAAGATAGCGTTATAAAAAAAACAGATCGGTAAAATGATATACATGGTACAGGTACAAAGATGGGAACATAAGCAACACCTTAATCAGTTAAAACATAGATTCACTGCTTTAAAAAGTTCCCGAAAAGAGTTACAAATGGAAATTCTGTATGAAACGTTTAACATACCCACGCTATCGGAAACTTTTGAACCAAGTGTTTATAGCAAAATAAAAAGAATACCAACAGAATTTCTAACTATTGAACCGAAGCTGAAGTAGTATAGACTCCAGGGGAAGTCATCTCAAAGGGGAGGTGTTATATAGGAATAAAGTGTCGCTGCCAACACTGGAGTTTGAACACAAATCACCAGAAATACACTGACAATCCCATTTTGAATAAGTAGATCACATGAATGGTAAAGGAAATGTATATATGGGAATAGGCGTGGCGTCTAAGTGATCACTATACGGATTATTATGGGGATAACTATTCAGTGATTACTAATCGAGCGAGTATAATCGAGCAAGTACCATTTATGCGAGTGTTATTCGAAGGCGTCTGACACCAGTATTGTTCAACGGCGTTACTACAGTTGTATCTGCGATTAAAAAGTCTCTACCAAAACGATCATTCACTGACATCACAATATATATATATATATATATATATATATATATATATATATATATATATATATATATATATATATATACGGGAGAGAGAAAGAGATGCTGATATATATATGGGAGAGCGAAAGAGATGCTGAATTTGTCTATTTATTCAGATTAATTGGAACCAGTTTTCCAAGCTTCAATCTTGATGCACTTTAAGAGTCCAATTTGCCATTTTCTTTATTATTGGATGCATGAATTTGAAAGCAAAAAGTTCCATATGCTTATAATCCTTGAGGCGATTTTATCTGGTGGTTACAAATATTTTCAAAACATTTTTACTTTCTATATCGTTGAGTTGCTATTTATTTGATTCATGGTGTTAAAAGATATCTAGCCGTGCTCCTCTCCAAATACCCCGATTTCTTTTCGATATTAGAAATACTGCAAGCCATAATTTCCCAATACCTTATTTTTTCTCTATTTTTATTATCATCAGTGAATTTTAGCTTGGTCATGCTTAGCGAATTCTATCGTCTGCGTACCTTAAAATATGACCCCAACGCGAGATAGAAATTCCAGTTCCTTTCTATAAGTTAATGGGTTATAACTTTAAGTTGCGGGTTGACCATAGTTCATAAGCCTTTCTTTAGGTGGGGGTCTTTAGTTTATGACACATGTGCCTGATCATTTTACAATTTTAAAAAATCTCAAAGACATATGCGCAGCCCTGTAGGTGATTAATGATTTTCAACTCGACAACCCTTTTCTTACAGACGAGATGCTGCTAGCCTCTCATTACTCTATCGTAGTTCACATGGCAAACGATTTACGTTCCTTAGTCCCACTAGTTCAGACCATCACAGCTAGAGTCCGCCATGCCACGTCAACTTTTCATCAATCTCTTCGTATTCCATTCCATATTTCGTATTCTTATTCCATGTCGCTTCTTCACAATACCCTTTACCTTGTGGAATAAACTCCCGAGAAGATACTTCCACTATCTTTCCAATCTTAACCTCCTCAAGTCTAAGGTCAACTGGAAAGAGCTACATATCTTCATAATATGTACTTTATAGTTTATATATGTCATAAGATTCGACTCAAATTCAACCAAATTCAAATCAATTTTATGTGCGATAAGAATCAATTCAAAATTCAAATTCAACCCAATTCAAATTTAAATCAATTTTATGTTTGATAAGTATCAATTCAAATTCAACCAAATTCAAATCAGTTCTATGTATAAGATTCAATTCAAATTTAAATCAATTTTCAGTGATAACAATCAATACAAATTTCAAAGTACGAAACGCATACAGTAATTGAAAGGTGGCTGAAAGAGGTGAGCTTGGTTCGTTTGAACAGGGCTAGCCTTGATTTTCTCTTCTAGGTCAACCTACGTCACATTGGCGTGGTTTCCTGCGGAGACCTCCCCTTGGTCAGGTTAGACAACCTTTTGTGTGCCTAGTTAATGTGAGTAAGTGTTGTTCCTTGCCTGTTCCCGGCGGCCTCTTTGGTTATGATCCAAGTTGAGATTCCCAACTTCCCTAGATAGTTTTGGTCCCCTTTTCGTCTCAACTAGGCCAGTTTTATATTTCCCATGTCCGTCTATATCTTCTCCTTTCCCACTCCCTTAGCGAGAGGGCTTCTTGATTTTGTCCCCTGGGCATAATACTGCGGCCTCCCTATTTTGAGGGTTGAGCAGGCCCTACTAATATCAGTAATGTTTTATTTTTTTTTTTTTATTAATATTTTTTTCAACTCCCTTCCCTCTCAATTTATTCATCCATAAAGTGTTAATTACACATATATAATCATTACATTTTTATGGGATGGGGCGCGTTTTGTAGGACCCCCTTGAGAGGATGCGATATTATGGTGCATGGAGGATTGATTGGTGACGGATGAGTTTTTGTGGTGAATGGGCAAAGTTTAATGAATGAATGGATCGTGAATCGGATTAGCTAGGTATAAGATAATTAGTGATGACCAGCCTCAACCCATCCCCATTTTCGCCTTGTGCAGAAATTGTATTTAATAATACAATAAAACTTCAGTAATTGAAAAACAAAATTAACTTCGTAATTTCAGGTGAAATCTTGGTTTAAAATAAGGTCCTCTCATAGAAGGTGGTGCTTCGTATAATGCTCAATAAAGTTGTCTTAAAAAATAAATATGTTGCATTCTTTGTCTAATGCGAGCTATGTTGATAATATTCAGAGTAATACACAAAATGGATTTTAAACTTCAAAGGCTATTGCGCTATGTGAGTACAAAAGTTGAAATGCTAATACATATTTCTCCGGGGTATTTGGGGTCAAAAGTTGTATTTACTGCTTCAATTCTAATAAAAAATATTACAAATTATTATCGACAAAGTGCAAATCTCCAAGGAAATCGTTTTAAGTGACGATTCGGATAAGAAAAAATATTATTTAAATACAAATGTTTTATTCAATATATATATATATATATATATATATATATATATATATATATATTGATAATATATATATATATATATATATAGATAATATATATATATATATATATATATTGATAATATATATACATATATAGATAATATATATATAGATAACATATATATATATATATAGATAATATATATATATAGATAATATATATATATAGATAATATATATATATAGATAATATATATATATATAGATAATATATATATATATATATATATATATATATATATAATATAAATATATATATAGATAATATATAAATAGAGATAATATATATAGAGAGATAATATATATATAGAGAGAGAGATAATATATATATATAGATAATATATGTATATATATATAGATAATATATATATATGTATAGATAATATATATATATATATATAAATAGATAATATATATATATATAGATAATATATATATATATATAGATAATAGATATATATATATATAAAGATAGTATATACATATATATATATAGATAATATATATATATAGATAATATATATATATATATATATATATAGATAATATATATATATATATATATAGATAATATATATATAGAGAGAGATAATATATATATATATATATAGATATAGATAATATATATATAGATATAGATAATATATATATAGATATAGGTAATATATACATAGTTATAGATAATATAAATATATATAGATAATATATATATATATATAAAGATAATATATATATATAGATAATATATATATATAGATAATATATATATATATAGATAATATATATATATAGATATATATATATATATAGATAATATATATATAGGTATAGATATATATATATATAGATAATATATATACAGATAATATATATATATATATATAGATAATATATATATATATATAGATAGATAATATATATATATATATATAGATAATATATATATATATACATAAAGATAATGTATATATATATATAGAGATAGATAATATATATATATATAGATTATATATATATAGATAATATATATATATAGATAATATATATATATATATAGATAATATGTATATATATATATATAGATAATATATATATATATATAGATAATATGTATATATATATATATAGATAATATATATATATATATATATATAGATAATATATATATATATAGATAATATATAAATATATACATATAGATAATATATATATATATAGATAATATATATATATATATATATAATATATATATAGAGAGAGAGCGAGATAATATATATATAGATATATATATAGAGAGATAGATAATATATATATATATATAGATATATATATATATAGATGATATATATATATATAATATATATATAGATAATATATATATATATATATAGATAATATATATATAGATAATATATATATATAGATAATATATATATATAGATAATATATATATAGATAATATATATATATATAGATAAAATATATATATATATATAGATAATATATATATATATAGGTAAAATATATATATATATAGATAATATATATATATATATATAGATAATATATATATATATATATATATAGATAGATAATATATATATATATATAGATAACATATATAGATATAGATAGTATATATATATAGATATAGATAATATATATATATATAGATAATATATATATATATATAGATATAGATAATATATATATAGATATAGATAATATATATATATAGACATAGATAATATATATATATAGATAATATATATATAGATATAGATAATATAAATATATATATAGATAATATATATATATATATAGATAATATATATATATAGAAAATATATATATATAGATAGATAATATATATAGATAGATAATATATATATATATATAATATATATATATATCGATAGAAATCGATATATATAGAGATAATATATATATATAGACAATATATATAGATAATATATATATATAGATAATATATATATCTATATATATGTATATATTACCTATATATATATATTATCTATATATATATATATTATCTATATATATATATTATCATATATATATATATATATATATATATATATATAGATAATATATATATATATATAGATAATATATATATATATATAGATAATATATATATATATATAGATAATATATATATATATATATATAGATAATATATATATATATATATAAAATATATATATATAGATAATATATATATATATATATATAATATATATATAGAGAGATAATATATATATATATATAGATATAGATAATATATATAGATATAGATAATATATATATAGAGATATAGATAATATATATATAGATATAGATAATATATATATATAGATATAGATAATATATATATAGAGATATAGATAATATATATATAGATATAGATAATATATATATATATAGATAATATATATATATATATATAGATAATATATATATAGATAATATATATATATACATAATATATATATATAGATAATATATATATATATATAGATATATATATATATATAGATATTATATATATATATATAGATATATATATATATAGATATATATATATAGATAATATATATATATAGATATATATATATATAGATAGATAATATATATATACAGATAATATATATATATATATAGATAATATATATATATATATATATATATAGATAATATATATATATATAGATAATATATATATATATAGATAGATAATATATATATATATAGATAATATATATATATAGATAATATGTATATATATATAGATAATATATATATATATAGATAATATATATATATATAGATAATATGTATATATATATATAGATAATATATATATGTATATAGATAATATATATATATATAGATAATATATAAATATATATATAGATAATATATATATATATAGACAGAGAAATTATATATATATAGATAATATATATATATATATATAGATAATATATATATATATATAATATATATATAGAGAGAGATAATATATATATATAGATAATATATATATATATATATATAATATAGATATATAGAGAGAGCGAGATAATATATATATAGATATATATAGAGAGAGATAGATAATATATATATATAGATATAGATATATATACATAGATAATATATATATATATAATATATATATAGATAATATATATATATATACATAATATATATATATATAGATAATATATATATATATAATATATATATAGATAATATATATATATAGATAATATATATATATATATATAGATAATATATATATATAGATAATATATATATATAGATAATATATATATATAGATAAAATATATATATATATAGATAATATATATATATATAGAGATAAAATATATATATATATAGATAATATATATATATATAGATAATATATATATATATATAGATAATATATATATACATAGATAATATATATATATATATAGAGATAATATATATAAATATATATATATATATATATATATATAGATAATATATATATATAGATAATATATATATATATAGATAATATATATATATAGATAGATAGGTATATATATATATATAAATAGATAATATATATATATATATATATATATATATATAGATAATATATATATATATAGATAACATATATAGATATAGATAGTATATATATATAGATATAGATAATATATATATAGATATAGATAATATATATATATTGATATAGATAATATATATATAGATAATATATATATAGATATAGATAATATAAATATATATATAGATAATATATATATATATATATAGATAATATATATATAGATAATATATATATAGATATAGATAATATAAATATATATATAGATAATATATGTATATATATATATAGATAATATATATAAATATATAGAAAATATATATATATAGATAGATAATATATATATAGATAGATAATATATATATATATAATATATATATATCGATAGAAAATACATATATATATAGATAATATATATATATATAGACAATATATATATATATAGAAAATATATATATATAGATAATATATATATCTATATATATGTATATATTACCTATATATATATATACTATCTCTCTATATATATATATTATCTATATATATATATATTATCTCTCTATATATATATATATATATATATATATATAGATAGATAATATATATATATATATATATATATAGATAATATATATATATATATAGGTAATATATACATATATATAGATAATATATATATATATATAGATAATATATATATATATAGATAATATATATATATATAAATAATATATATATATATATAGATAATATATATATATATATATAATATATAAATATATACAGATATATATAGAGAGATAATTATATATGTAGATATAGATATATATATATGGATAATATATATATATAGATAGATAATATATATATATATATATATATATAGATAATATATATATATATAGATAATGTATATATATATATAGATAATATATATATATAGAAAAAATATATATATATAGATAATATATATAAATATATATAGATAATGTATATATATATATAGATAATATATATATATCGATAATATATATATAGATAATATATATATATAGATAATATGTATATATATATAGATAATATATATATATATATATATAGATAATATATATATATAGATATAGATAATATATATATAGATATAGATAATATAAATATATATAGATAATATATATATATATATAGATAATATATATATATATATATAGATAATATATATATAGATAATATATATATATAGATAATATATATATATAGATAATATATATATATATATATATATATATATATATATATATATAGAAAATATATATATATAGAGATATATATATATATATATATATATATAGATAATATATATATATAGATATATATATATAGATAGATAATATATATATACAGATAATATATATATATATATAGATAATATATATATATATATAGATAGATAATATATATATATATAGATAGATAGATAATATATATATATATAGATAATAGATAATATATATATATATATATCGATAATATATATATATATATAGATAATATATATATATAGAGAGAGATAATATATATATATATATAGATAATATATATATATATAGATAATATGTATATATATAGATAGATAATATATATATATATAGATAATATATATATATATATATCGATAATATATAAATATATATATATAGATAATATATATATATATAGACAGAGATAATATATATATATAGATAATGTATATATATATATAGAGAGATAATATATATATATATATAATATATATATAGAGAGAGATAATATATATATATAGATAATATATATATATATATATATATATATATATAATATAGATATATAGAGAGAGCGAGATAATATATATATATAGATATATAGATAGAGAGATAGATAATATATATATATATATATATATATATAGATAATATATATATATATAGATAATATATATATATATATATAGATAATATATACATATAGATAATATATATATATATAGATAATATATATATTGATAATATATATATATATAGATAAAATATATATATATATAGATAATATATATATATATAGAGATAAAATATATATATATATAGATAATATATATATATATATATATAGATAATATATATATATTAGGATAATATATATATATATAGATAATATATATATATATAGATAATATATATATATATATATAGATAATATATATAAATATATATATATATATTTATATAGATAATATATATATATAGATAATATATATATATAGATAATATATATATATATAGATAATATAAATATATATATATATATATTTATAAATAGATAATATATATATATATATAGATAACATATATAGATATAGATATAGATAGTATATATATATATAGATAATATATATATAGATGTAGATAATATATATATATAGATATAGATAATATATATATAGATAATATATATATAGATATAGATAATATAAATATATATATAGATAATATATATCTATATATATAGAAAATATATATATATAGATAGATAATATATATATAGATAGATAATATATATATATAATAAATATATATATCGATAGAAAATACATATATATATATAGATAATATATATTATATATAGACAATATATATATATAGATAATATATATATATAGATAATATATATATCTATATATATGTATATATTACCTATATATATATATATATATTATCTATATATATATATATATTATCTATACATATATATATTATCTATATATATATATATATATATATATATATATATATATATATATAGATAATATATATATATATATATAGATAATATATATATATATATAGGTAATATATACATATATATAGATAATATATATATATATATATAGATAATATATATATAGATAGATAATATATATATATATAGGTAATATATATATATAGGTAATATATATATATATATATAGATAATATATAAATATATATAGATAATATATATATATATAGATAGATAGATAATAGATATATAGATAATATATACATAGAGATAGATAATATATATATAGATATAGATATATATATATACATAGATAATATGTATATATATATAGATAGATAGATAATATATATATATAGATAATATATATATATAGATAATGTATATATATATATAGATAATATATATATATAGAAAAAATATATATATATAGATAATATATATATATATATATATATAGATAATGTATATATATAGATAATATATATATATAGATAATATGTATATATATAGATAATATATATATATAGATAATATATATATATATATATATATAGATAATATATATATATATAGATAATATATATATAGATAATATATATATAGATAATATATATATACATATATATATAGATAATATGTATATATATATATAGATAATATATATATATATATATATAGATAATATATATATAGATATAGATAATATATATATATATAGATATAGATAATATATACATAGATATAGATAATATATATATAGATATAGATAATATATATATATAGATATAGATAATATATATATAGGTATAGATAGTATATATATAGATATAGATAATATAAATATATATAGATATAGATAATATATATATATATAGATATGGATAATATATATGTATAGATATAGATAATATATACATAGATATAGATAATATATACATAGATATAGATAATATATATATATATATATATATATAGATAATATATATAGAGATATAGATAATTTATATATATATATAGATAATATATATAGAGATATAGATAATTTATATATATAGATATAGATAATATATATATAGATATAGAAAATATAAATAAAATATATATATAGATAATATATATATAGATAATATATATATATATCGATAATATATATATATAGATAATATATGTATATATATATATATATATATAGATAATATATATATATATAGATAATATATATATATATATAGATATATATATATATATAGATAGATAGATAATATATATATATATAGATAATATATATATAGATAATATATATATATATATAGATAATATATATATATGTATAGATAATATATATATAGATAATATATATATATATAGATAATATATATATATATAGATAATATAAATATATACAGATAAAATATATATATATATAGATAATATATATATATATAGATAATATATATACATATAGATAATATATATATATATATAGATAATATATATATATATAATATATATATATATAGAAAATATATATATATAGATAGATAATATATATATATAGATAGAAATTTATATATATATCTATATATATATATAGATAATATATCTATATATATAGATAATATATATATATATAGATATAGAAAATATATAGATATAGATATAGATAATGTATATATATAGATATAGATAATATAAATATATATACAGATAATATATATATATATAGATAATATATATATATATTTATAGAAAATATATATAGATAGATAGATAATATATATATAGATAGAGAGATAATATATATATAAATAATATATATATATATAGATAGATAGATAATAGATATATAGATAATATATATATAGAGATAGATAATATATATATAGATATATATATATATATAGATAATATATATATATAGATAGATAGAAAATATATATATATATATATGTATATAGATAATGTATATATATATGGATAATATATATATATATATATATAATATATATATAGATAATATATATAGAGAGAGAGAGATAATATATATATAGAGAGAGATAATTTATATATATATATATATATATATATAAATAATATATATATATATATATAGATAATATATATATATATAGAAATAATATATATATATATAGATATTATATATATATATATATAGAGAGAGAGAGAGATAATATATATATGTATATTTATAGATAATATATATATATATATATATAATATATATATATATATAGAGAGAGATAATATATATATACAGATAATATATAGAGAGATAGATAATATATATATAGATATATATATATATATACAGATAATATATATATAGATAATATATATATATATATATAGATAATATATATATATATAGATAATATATATATTGATAATATATATATAGATAATATATATATAGATAATATATATATATATAGATAAAATATATATATATATAGATAATATATATATATAGATAATAAATATATAGATAATATATATATATAGATAATATATATATATATATAGATAATATATATATATATAGATAATTTATATATATATAGATAATATATATATATAGATAATATATATATATAATATATATATATAGATAATATATATATATATATAGATAGATAATATATATATAGATAATATATATATATAGATATAGATATTATATATATATAGATATAGATAATATATATATAGAGATATAGATAATATATATATAGATATAGATAATATATATATAGATATACATAATATATATAGAGATATACATAATATATATATATAGATATTGATAATATATATATATATATAGATATAGATAATATATATATAGATATAGATAATATATAGATATAGATAATATAAATATATATATAGATAATATATATATATATATAGATAATATATATATATATATATATATAGACAATATATATATAGATAGATAATATATATATATAGATAGATAGATAATATATATATATAATAATATATATATATAGATAGATAATATATATATATATATAGATAATATATATATATAGATAATATATATATATATATATAGATAATATATATATATATAGGTAATATATACATATATATAGATAATATATATATAGATAATATATATATAGATAGATAATATATATATATATAGATAATATATATATATATATAGATAATATATATATATATAGATAGAGAGATAAGAGATATATAGATAATATATATATAGAGATAATATAATATATAGATATTATATATATATAGGTAATATATACATATATATAGATAATATATATATACAGATAATATATATATATAGATAGATAATATATATATATAGATAATATATATATATATATATATATAGATAGATAGTTAATATATATATATATGGATAAATATATATATATATATATATAGATAATGTATATATATATATATATAGATATATAATATATATATATATAGATAATATATATATATAGATAATATATATATATAGATAATATATATATATATATAATATGTATTATATATATATAGATAATATATATATATATATATAGATAATATATATATATAGATAATATATATATATAGATAATATATATATATATATATAGAAATAATATATATATATAGATAATATATATATATATATAGATAATATATATATATAGATAATATATATATATATATATATAGATGATATATATATATATAGATAATATATATATATATATAGGGATAATATATATATATAGATAATTTATATATATATATATAGATAATATATATATATATACATAGATAATATATATATACATATATATATATAGAGAGAGAGAGAGAAAGTGATAATATATATATAGATATAGATATATATATATAGATAATATATATATATAATATATATATATATAATATATATATAGATAATATATACATATATATATAGATAATATATATAGATAATATATATATATAGATAATATATATATATAGATAATATATATCTATATAGATAATATATATATATAGATAATATATATATATATATAGATAATATATATATATATATAGATAAAATATATATATATAGATAATATATATATATAGATAATATATATATATATATATAGATAATATATATATATATATAGACAATATATATATATATATAGATAATATATATATATACCTAATATATATATATATATTTATATATATAGATAATATATATATATATAGATAATATATATATCTATATATATATAGATAATATATATATATATAGATATTATATATATATAGATAATATATATATATAGATAATATATATATATATATAGATAGATAATATATATATATACATAATATATATATATAGAGAGATAATATATATATATATAGATAATATATATATATATATATATATAGAGAGAGAGAGAGAGTGATAATATATATATAGATAATATATAGAGAGAGATAGATAATATAAATATATATAGATATATATATATATAGAATATATATATAATATATATATATATAATATATATATAGATAATATATATATATATAGTTAATATATATATAGAGATAGATAATATATATATATAGATATATATATATATATAGAATATATATATATAATATATATATATATAATATATATATAGATAATATATATATATATAGATAATATATATAGATAATATTTATAAATATTGATAATATATATATAGATAATATCTATCTATATAGATAATATATATACATAGATAATATATATATATATAAATAAAATATATATATATATAGATAATATATATATATATAGATAATATATATATATATAGATAATATATATATATAGATAATATATATATATATAGATAATATATATATATATATAAATAAAATATATATATATATATAGATAATATATATATAGATAATATATATATATAGATAATATATATATATAGATAATATATATATATAGATAATATATATATATAGATAATATATATATATATATAGATAATATATATATATATAGATAATATATATATATATAGATAGATAATATATATATATATACATAATATATATATATATATTTATATATATAGATAATATATATATATATATAGATAATATATATATCTATATATATATAGATAATATATATATATATAGATAATATATATATATATAGATAATATATATATATAGATAGTATATATAGATACAGATAGTATATATATATAGATACAGATAATATATATATATAGATATAGATAATATATATATAGAGATATAGATAATATATATATAGATATAGATAATATATATATAGATATAGATAATATAAATATATATATAGATAATATATATATATATATAGATAATATATATATAGATAGATAATATATATATAAATATAGATAATATATATATATATATAGATAATATATATATATATAGATAATATACATACATATATGTATATAGATAGATATTATATATATATATATATATAATATATATAGAGAGAGAGATATAATATATATATATATAGATAATATATATATATAGATAATATATATATATATAGATAATATATATATATATAGATTATATATATAGAGATAATATATATATATATATATAGATAATATATATATATAGATAATATATATATCTATATCTATAGATAATATATATATATAGATAATATATATATATATATATATATAGAAAATATATATATAGATAGATAATATATATATATAGATAATATATATATATAGATAGATAATATATATATATATATGTATAGATAATATATATATATATATATATCGATAATATATATATATGTAGACAATATATATATATAGATAGATAATATATATATATAGATAATATATATATGTATATATATTGATAATAATTATATATATATAGAGAGAGAGTGATAATATATATATATATATATATATATGTAGATAATATATATATATAGATAGATAGATAATATATATATATATAAAGATAATATATATATATATATAGATAGATAATATATATATAGATATATAGATAATATAAATATAGAGAGAGAGATAATATATATATATTTATATATATATAGATAATATATATATATATATAGATAATATATATATATATATAGATAATATATATATAGATAATATATATATATAGATAATATATATATATAGATAATATATATATATAGAGAGAGAGAGAGATAATATATATATATAGATAATATATATATTTATATATATATATATAGATAATATATATATATATATGTATATAGATAATATATATATATATAGATAATATAT
>OZ010578.1:12701577-12709077 GCA_963932145.1 Acanthosepion lycidas
AGAAAGGCTTTTATTCGACGATTAAGAGTGATGTTTCGTTTTGGAGGCGTTATTATTAACCAATCATTCCTTGTCCTAATTAACATGTTGTAGGTCATTTTTTAGATCAGGTGATATTTTGACCTTATCAACCGATCAGAATTACTATTGAGACAAGAGTAAATATTTGTATCGTGAGCATGGATACCGAGTTGAGAATTTTCCTTAATCGTTTTTCCTTATTGAAAACTAGGATCAACATAGGCCCAAGTATAGGGCCCTGAGGGACAACTGCATTAACGTAAAATGATCTAGAAGAGTGTCCGTTCAAGACAATTTTCATTTCGCGATTTGATAAGTTAAATCAGTTCAAAAATACCGTCCAAAAATACCACAACCTTTGAACTTGTGAAGAATACCAAGAAAGCCAAATCATGCGAAATATGTCTTCGAGATATACAAAGCAATAACGGGAACTTTTTCATTCTTATCTAAAGTCTGATATAACCCTTATATCGTTATATAAATTATTATAATATAATAATCTTTAACACATCAGCAGTTGACCTACAGAATTAAAATCTATATTGATTATCTGAACGAAAACCTTGTGAAGAGAGATGCTTAACCAGTTCAGAATTGATTAAAGCCTGTAGTACGTTGTAAAAAAAGCGAATAGACCTATAGTGAGAAGGATCAGCGGTTCGCCTTTGTTCTTAGTTAATGGTTAATATTTTTTATCAAATTCCTTGACTAATAGTTATTTTAGTTTTACATCTGAATTTGCCAGCAATAGAATGTCATCTAAGGAATTAAAAGATTTTTATTTTTAATTCGACATTATTTCTCATTACTGTTGATGTCGTACTTTTAGTGGATACACATATCTGAGTAGAAGTAATCACTTATTTAAAGAGGGTGAATTACATCTACCGGTTTGATCCTTAATTGAAAAGAAATCCTTATTAATTCCTTAATTATTTTGTTGACGCTTTCGATACGAAAACAAACCTATGAGGGCTTTCAAATGGATATGGACAGTGGATGTACATTCCATATAATTGCAAGTGAATCCTCATGAGCTGTGAAGCACTTTGAGATAAAAGCGGTCTAAGGGAATGATTCTAAACCTTTTTTACCTTACGGGCCCATTTTTGGTGTCAACAGTTTTTCAAGCCCACGTAAGCACAAATAAAAATTGCATGTAACAGGAAATACATTTCATTTACAAAAGCAAAATGTACTAGAAAATAGAAATCCTAAAAAATGACTAGACAGCTCTTGTTATCTATTTATCAGTTGTTTCAAGTTGAACTTCCAATCAATAGCTTGTATTTTAATAACTTTACACAAATGAAAAAAATAGAATTTCAAAGGCAACCTATTCTCCTTAGGCAAACTCTAGGACCATTTCAAAAAATTTATCAAGCCCACATTGAGAATCACTGATCTAAAAACACATCAGATCAGACGATGGTTACCCCTACAAAGCTGAACGCAGGTTCGAAACCTCCAAGCACTTTGTTCGTTATGACAGGCGGGTAGGCGTAAATCACACAATTTAAAAAAGAGAGCATCTTCTCAAACGTGTATAGACAGGTAGACGTAATTCACAGTTTAAAAAAACAGAGAATCTTCTATAAAGGTGTATAGGCGGGTAGACGTAATTCACACTGTTTAAAAAAGAGAGAATCTTCTATAAAGGTGTATAGGCGGGTAAACGTTATTCACACTGTTTAAAAAAGAGAGCATCTTCTCAAAAGTGAATCCACTAAAATATAACATTTAAAGCAATAAGAAACAATGCTATTTGCATAGTGTCTGTTGTTATAGCCACGTTCGTTGAGAGAAAAATGAAGGTTGCTCTTCTTGTCATCTAAGAATCGAATCGTTGTTCATGTTAAATAAATCGGTGACAATGCTTATCCTTGTATTTCTCGTTCTGTTATTGTGTATTCACTAGTTTATCTGTCCGCATGTAAGCTGTGTGGTTTCAGTGCATGTTACAAATAATTTGAATAGTATTTCCGTGTGAATAATTCTTTTTAAAAATTTCAAAGGAGTCCTTAGTGCCAAACTGGTTCTAATCTCTTTGTGTAATCTCTGAAAGATAGGCGTGCATATATTCAAATTTGTATTGCGCTCTTTGGCATCTGACAACTGTTCTTGTCCTCGTACCGGTCTAACTCTGCTCCGAGCTCTATTCATTGAAATCTTAATGATAAGTTGAGTAATGTGGTACCTGGTATCTTTAGCAGTGATATAAAGAACGATCTACCGATGTCTTCAGAGATCAATTCTATCTTCACGATGGGTTCTCTGTTTGTTAATTGTGATGCTTAAAGATCTGTATATTTATTGTATATTAAAATACAATTGTGGCACGTGGCCGAAAAAGGGGAGGGGTTGAGGCTTGTCATCACTATCTTATACCTAGCTAATTTGATTCACGGCCCATTCACTCCTTACAATTTTCATATTCCCCATAAAAAATCGTCCACCACTAATGAATCCTCCAGACACCATAATACTGTATCCTCTTAAGAGAGACCTACAAAACGCGCCCCATGCCATAAAAATTTGATGAATATAACATTTATAATTAAAAATGATGCTTAAATAGCAGTCTATATTTCTGAAGTTTATTTATTGTGCAAAATACACAATTATGACACAAGGCAAGAATGGGGAGGGGTTGAGGCTGGTCATCACTAACTATCTTATACCTAGCTAATCCTACTCACGACCCATTCATTCATTACAATTTCCACATTCACCACAAGAACTCGTCTGTCTCCAATCAATCCACCATACACCACAATACCTCATTTTTACAAGGGAGACCTACGAAACGCGCCCCGTGACATAAAAATTTACTGATGCTAAAATATATATAAAAGTCTATGATGAAAAAATGCGAGGGGTGGGAGATGAACCCAATAACAAACTAAAATATTAGTACAAATCAAATTAAACATAACTGATGTTAGTAGGGCCCGTCCAACCCTCAAAACAGAGAGGCCGCTGTATTCTGCTCAGGGGGCAAAATCAAGAGGCTCTCTCGCTAAGGGAGTGGGGAAGGAGAAAATAAAATCCGGGCATGGGAAAATATAAAGCTGACCCAGTCCAGATAAAAAAAAGTGGGGTCAAAAAACAAACTGGAGAGGTTGGGAATCTCAGGCTGGATCATAACCAAAAAATGGCCGGGAACAGGCCAGGAACAACACTTACTCACATTAACAAGGTACACAAAAGGGGAGGACTCCACAGGAGACCACCCTGATGTGACATAGGCTCGAACTAAAAGAGAAAATCAAGGCTAGCCCCGTTCAAACGAACCAAGCTCGCCTCTTTCACCCACCTTTCGCTGAAGACTGTCGAATGCAATCGTTTTCTATCAGTTCTATATTTCTGAAGTGAGGTAGTGTTATTATTTGCATTATTTATATTGTTCGGACTGTTGTCCTCATCTTTATTGTCATGGTCACCACTTTTAGAATGAATAAAAGCGTTGGTTGAATACAGTGACGTCACACAATGAGTTATGACTTCAATACCTGGCTACGGAAGTGGTTAACACAAACGTGGAGAGTTGAGTTAAAGGGAGACAACTGAGATATCCGGAAGACGCATGACACGTGCAACTAGAACAATGAAATAAAGGGTTCAGTTCGAAATTCCAATCACCCGAAGAAGGCTGGAGTGTACAACGATCAAAACGTCGTGAACGTGATAATAAAGATGAGGACAGCAGTCCGAACAATATAAATAATATAAATGATGCTTAAATGTTGTAATACTGATTCAATTTGTCTTTTGTTGTTTTCGCTTACTTAAGTAAAACAATTTGGTTTAATATTGTGTTTAAATTCAGTAAAACACAAACAATCAAAAATTGTACAAGTCACACCTGAAACTAATTCCATTGCCTCTTTAGACACTTAGAACATTTGTCTTGAAGGGAATTTTTTGTAATCTTAGAGCTAAATACAAGTTTGACATTTTCATAAATAACTTGATTTTTCATATATATATATATATATATATATATGTGTGTGTGGTTAGTTGTAATAATTTATTGAATGTTAACTTAATAATTAAACTGCACTTCAAGCGAAATCTGTGGTTCTTGGACAAAACAGATGTCAGTGAGGTTACGTAGATTTCAATGATTTTTTTTTAAATCATCCCGGCTTTGTACAAGTGTAACATTTTGAGAGTTTCGAAACCTGAGCTAGCATTTTTTTTTATGTGTGTGTGGGAGTGTGTATATGCAAATTGTGTGTCAGGCATTTGGGAAAATATGCTTAGAGGGTGGTGCAGAGAATTAGACATTATGTAATTTTCATACGACAAACATTAAGAATGTCAATTATATATATATGTGTATGTGTGTGAGTGTATGTATGTATATATATATATACACATATATGTATATATATTTATATATATCTGTATATATGTATATATATTTATATATATCTGTATATATGTATATATGTATATATATCATATATATTTATATATATATATATCTGTATATATGTATATATATTATATATATTTATATATATATATATATATCTGTATGTATATATTATATATATATATGTATATATATATCTGTATGTATATATTATATATATATATGTATATATATTTATATATATCTGTATATATATATATGTATATATAATATATATACGTATATATATTTATATATATTTGTATATATATATATATATATGTATATATACTATATATATGTATATATATTTATATATATCTGTATATATATATATATGTATATATACTATATATATGTATATATATTTATATATATCTGTATATATATATACCATATATATGTATATATTTATATATATATATATCTGTATATATATATGTATATATACTATATATATGTATATATATTTATATATATATATCTGTATATATATATATGTATATATACTATATATATGTATATATATTTATATATATCTGTATATATACTATATATATGTATATATATATGTATATATATTTAAATATATCTGTATATATACTATATATATGTATATATATTTATATATATAACTGTATATATATATATATATGTATATATACTATATATATGTATATATACTTATATATATCTGTATATATATATGTATATATACTATATATATGTATATATATATATATATGTATATATACTTTATATATGTATATATATTTATATATATCTGTATATATATATATGTATATATACTATATATATGTATATATATATATATGCATGTATATATACTATATATTTGTATATATATTTATATATATCTGTATATATACTATATATATATGTATATATATATATATATATGTGTGTCTGTATATATATATATATATGTATATATACTATATATATGTATATATATTTATATATATTTGTATATATATATGTATATATACTATATATATGTATATATATTTTTATATATATATATACTATATATATGTATATATATTTATATATATCTATTTATATATATATGTATATATACTATATATATGTATATATACTATATATATGTATATATATTTATATATACTATATATATGTATATATATTTATATCTGTATATATATATATCTGTATATATATATGTATATATACTATATATATGTATATATATATATATATGTATATATACTATATATATGTATATATATATGTATATATACTATATATATGTATATATATATGTATATATACTATATATATGTATATATATATATGTATATATACTATATATATGTATATATATTTATATATATCTGTATATATATATGTATATATACTATATATATGTATATATAATTATATATATCTGTATATATATATATATGTATATATACTATATATATGTATATATATATATGTATATATACTATATATATGTATATATATTTATATATATCTGTATATATATATGTATATATACTATATATATGTATATATATTTATATATATCTGTATATATATGTATATATACTATATATATGTATATATATTTATATATATCTGTATATATATGTATATATACTATATATATGTATATATATTTATATATATCTGTATATATATATGTATATATACTATATATATGTATATATATTTATATATATCTGTATATATATACTATATATGTGTATATATATTATATATATGCATATATTTATATATATATTCATATATATATGTATATATATTATATATATGCATATATTTATATATATATTCATATATTTATATATATATTCATATATTTATATATATATATTCATATATTTATATATATATATTCATATATATATATTCATATATATGTATATATATTATATATATGCATATATTTATATATATATTCATATATATGCATATATTTATATATATGTATATATATTATATATATGCATATATTTATATATATATTCATATATATGCATATATTTATATATATATTCATATATATATGTATATATATTATATATATGCATATATTTATATGTATAGACATTTATATATATATATATATATGTGTGTGTATATAAATATATTTATATCCATATAAATGTAAATATATATATGTATGTATATGTGTGTGTGTGTGTCTGTGTGTTTATTTATATAGGGTGATCAAAAACACTTACTAAATTTGTGGTGGGTTCCTCACACAGTCCGCAAATCCTTCGTTTTTTTTAGTTAGGTTTATATTAGGTTTACAGTAGATGGCACTCTGTTGCAAAGCAGACTAGGTTACATTTATTATTCATGTACATCTGTGGCTAGTCTGTCTTCAATGCTTAACCTCTGTAGCAGTGAGTTAACAAAGAATTATTCCATTTAACAAAGACAGGACATTGATATCGAGAACAGGTAGAAATGATTTTTACATACGGCCGCGCCAATGGACGTGATGTTGCACAGCTGTATCAGATTGCGTTTCCAGGCCGAAGGCAGTCGAGACATTTAACCTTTGCTGCTGTCTATTGTCACGTTACTGCGACGGGATACGTGGCACTACAAACTGCGGATCAAAGAAGAGCGAGATACACCTGACCACAAATAAAACATTTTGCAGGCTGTCAGAGACGATCCGGGGATCAGCACACGTAGAATGTCCTCCCAGCACGCCTTACAGGGACTTTATTACGAACAAACTTCCAGACTTGCTAGAAGATGTACCCCTGCTAATACGCATTTTAGCCACGTTTTCGCGATGCAGCACACTAATAGAACCCATTTCAATATACAGAGAAACTTACCAGATTCCATCCGAAACATACTAGTAGAAAATACAAAAATAATAACCTTATCCATTCGGTGTCCAGAAAAGAATGAAACTTCTTCGAACAGAATAAAAAAATAAAAATAAAAAGTTTGATCGCAGTATGTATATATATATATGTATATAAAAAGGTATATATATATGTTTTTTATATGTATATATATAA
>OZ010578.1:12711577-12794077 GCA_963932145.1 Acanthosepion lycidas
AGTGATATAAACAAATTTTTACTACGTTAATAAATAAATAAATAAATAAATAAATAAAATAAGAAACAAAAATAAAAACAAGTAATATAATTTGACCTAAATAGATAAACAAACGACTTCCGGTGAAATAACCGCCATAATAGAATACCCACAATGCACCACTAACCCGTATATATATAAATAGCCGAGAAAAATAACAGCACACGTGGCTTGACGATTGCATATAGCATGAAACAGACTGTCGCCTCTAAGTGTTGACTTCTATTTATATATATATATATATATATTTATCGTCCTTTAAATGGACTCTGGTGAAATAAATTATTATAATGGTAACGTAAAGTGGTCTGTTTTCCTTTTTTTTGTTGCCTTAATTATCATTATTATTATTGTTATTAGTAGTATTAATATTGCTATTTTTATTATTGTCGTTTTTGTTATTGTTATCATTATTAATATTTTTATTTTTATAACTGTGTAAATGCTAAAAACAGAAAATAATATAAAATAAATAATATATATTGAATAAATAATAGAAAATTTATCATCAAATATTTATGAAACCAATTATTATTATTATTATTATTATTATTATTATTATTATTATAATTATTGCTTTTTTGTTGTTGATATTTTTATTATTATTATTATTATTATTATTTGATTTTATTTGATTTGATTTGATTTGCTTGTAAGGGGAAAAACGGCTGTACTGGTAATGAACGCGTCAAAACGAATGAAACGCCCATAGGAAAATCTGGTGACTTGTTATTTTAACGCTAAAACGCTTGAGTTGCCTGATGGAAAGGAACGCAGTTTTTTCACTTTCAGATTCATAATTGAACAAAACAACAGAGGGATAAATAGAATGACGTCAGAGTTCCATAAGATTTATACAAACTGTTTGATTAGTTCCTCTTAGTAACTAATCAACTACCGAAAAATTTCGAGACGAACAAGATCACCATCCTATTAAGTACGTTTCAGTTGCATGCATTCACGCGGGCGGCGTTGGATTCATTTTGGCGCGTCAAATTACCAGTACAGCGGTGGTTGAGTGGATTACTTAGAGATAGGCATAGCTAGGGAGGCCCTGCAGCGCTCAGCTAGAGAGTGCTACAAAGGTCACGTTGTGAGGCATAAGTTAAACAAGACGCAAGGAAGAGATCTGTCGAGGTTCTGATCGTTACATTCCGGAGGTCGATACCAGGAAGGGCGTACTCTGAGGTCGGCCGATGGCATGTGCAAGGTGTTTCGACGGCATTTCGAGAGCCGGTTTAACAGGGAGTCTGTCACGAATAATTTTGCAGCTATTTGGCTGACTTATCTCGGCTTTCGACGACTGATCAGCCAGCTGCCAGTGTGAAATCACGGAGGGCGAAGTTTAAGCGGTATTGTAGAAGGTCAGCAATGGCAAGTCTCCGGGAGATTTACCCTATGAATTGTACTTGAGGCTGTCGCACATGTTTGTTCCGATTTTGACTGCCGTGTTAAACAACTGGTTGCGACAAGGGTTCAACCCTAACCAGATCTATAGGGCTGTGATCACGCTGTTGAAAAAGAACAAGGGTATTGGGCGGGATTTAGATAATTACAGGCCAATAACTCTAATAAACACAGAGTTTAAGATTATGGTCAAGATCCTCTCGGATCGTTTACAGTCATTACCGAGATTCTGTTGGGACCCGAGCAGATTTATTCTGTGAAGAGCCGAACAATTCAGAACAACCTTAATCTAATCCACAGTATCCTAGAGGATATAAAATACGACGAACAAGCCACGCTAAACAATTTCGATCAATCCAAGACATTTGATAGGATCACCCATTCGTACCTGGCTGCTGTCCCGCAGACCGCCGTGGAATAGCTTCTTGTATCCCGCCCTCAATACTGAGGTACAGATGAACGGAAAGCGGTCACGTGCTTTTGCGCTTTTGCCACTACTTTAGGCTTTGGCGTTAGAGCCCCTCCTTCGCTGGCTGAGGAACAGGGCGTGCAGTCTGGATCTACGTGGAATCGCTGTCCATGATGGGGTTCGAGTCAGGGTTTCCGCGTACGCCGATGACGTGTCCACTTTCGTGTCGTCCCGCAGTATTGAGGTGGTGTAGAAGGCGCTTGAACGGTACGAAAAGGTCACGGGAACCAAGATTAACTGCGACAAGTTATCCGGTTTGCAGTTGGGTGCCGGGGAGGGCATCTACCTTCCGGTGTCATTTTGTTGGACGGACGGGCTCGGTCACTTTCTCGGAGTGTGTTTCGGAGACTGGAGAAAAATTGGTCAGAATTACAGGCAAAGGTCGGCGCGTCGGTCCAGATTTGGCGCTGAAGGCGGTTGTCCTTGAAAAAGGTGAGCTGAGGCGTGTGCCACTTACATCTTTTCTCTCATCCTTTTTCCGGTTGTCTGTTGTTCTTCTCTGTAAGGAACCTAAGGAGGCAATCAAGAGGTGGCCGAAAGCATCATGTCAACAGAGTTGTCCGTGTCCAACGTCCATGTCATGGGGTGCTGGGAAGTCCACACTTGGTGAGTCACCGACGCACTTCAAGGTTAGCTTTCCTACGCCGCGCGTTGTCAGAGGGGAGTGTGAGGGCCGCATACCCTCGCTTTATCATCACTCCTCGGGATTTCTTTCTCGAGTGCCGATCGGCCTTGAAGGTCATTCCTCAGTCCAGTGATCATTCTCGGTCTAGGAAATTTTTGTATCGGGAATTAGTGGAGGTGGCCGTAAAGGATCTGCTTTCTCGTCGATTCCGTTTGTCGGTAACCGAGTTGCGCTCTTTCTGGTTTGGGGCGCCAACGTAGGATTATTCTGAGTTTTCGCTTACTTGGCGATTGGATTGGAATCGGCTCTCAATGACGTAGCGTTCAATTAGGGCTTAGCTTATTTGCCAGACTACCAACGATGTGACCTTAGCTTGAAAGAAACGGCCTCGCACATCTTCTACCACTGTTTTCGGGTGCGCCCCCTTTTGGAATATGTCGGCAATTTGACGGCTCGTATTGCTCCCGAAAAGCTCGTGCTCATTGATTGCGCATACGCGTGTGACAATGTGTGGCCGCCATATTCTGGGGTGAAACGGATAGTGTTTCTGACGCTGCTGGCCACGTTTCGAATGGTGATTTGGACGGCGCGAACGGAGGAAATCTTGCGATGCAATCGCTATTTCCATCAGGATCAGATCAGATTCTTTAGAACTGATATCGACATTCAGCAGTAGGTGGGTAACTGTGCCGAGTCTGGATTGCCTGAACGGGGTTAGCTTTGATTTTCTTTTTAAGTCCCACCCCCACTAATTCACAAAGTTTGTTTTGGACCATTTAGTTTTGGCCCGATCTTTTCATCTTGACTGGGTCAGTTTTTGAATTATCTAATGCTCATAATTTTTTATCCTTTCCCTCTTCCTTAGCGAGAGAGCGTCTTGATTTTGTTGGAAGACAGAATACAGCGGTCACTCTTATTGTTATCAGGGGAACGGGTCCTATTAACATCATCCCCCACATCATAATATATATACATATATATACATATATAATATATATATATATATATATATATATATATATATATATATATATATATATATATATATTGTTATTGTTATCATAGTTATTACGATTGTTATTATTATTATTTTAGTGATATTTTTGTTATTGCTATTATTGTTATTGATATTATTTGTTATTGCTATTATTGTTATTGATATTATTATTATTTATTCATATTATCGTTATTATTATTGCTATTATTATTGTTACAATTATATTATTATTATTACTATGGCAACAATAATGATAATAGCAACAACAATACTGTTGTTATTATCATACATTAATTAATATTATTATAAGTAGCAATAGTAGTATTACTTCCCTTACTTTTGGGGGGATCATAAGGGGATCAGTTTATAATAGTTATCTCCAATAATTCGGTATACCTAAGTTTTAATTCTATTTTCATAAATGATAAATATTTCTTGAAGTTTTCTTTTTAGCCTCGGTTGAAAGTTAAAGAATTAAAGGTTAAGTATGGTAGGTCATAATTGACATATATTTACGAATTCTTTTGTTTTGTTTTGTTTTTTTAACTACCAGATAATTTTTAAAACTTTACAAAATATTTTAAGCAATAATTTAAAATTTTATTGAATTTTTGTTAGGCAATTAACCTTACGACTGTAAAGCTCTCTGAAAATATAATAAAATGTAAAATACTATAGAATTTTCATAAATTATTGGGTTACTCTAATATTTTTTAAACCTGTCTACCGCGTTCAAAGTGTCGGTTAATTTTTTTGCGTTTTTAAATTTTTTTCTTACAAATCGGATTAATTTAATTTTAAATTTGCTTTTTTTCTCAAATAACGTTTTAGAAAAATATATTGTATTTTGCAAAATTTTGAAAAGCCAGAAATAACTCTTGCTTGCAAAAAATTGCAAGATGTATCGTTTATTTTACTGACAAAAACACAAAAAAAATTCTAATCAATATATAATTTCTGTTTCAAATATACCTGAGTATATTGCTTTCAGTAAATAGTAAAAATTGCTTTTTTAATCCTTTAGTTTTTTAATTAAATTCATTTTTAGATCTTCGGTATCGAAAATTAGTAGAGGTACCTACCACAATTAAAAATAAAATGAGAAAATGAAACGAATTTCAAATGTAATTGAAATAATGTATAAAAATTATTAAACTAATCATTAAATTTAAAATAAAATAAAGAGTTACATTTCAAATGTTTTTTTTATTAAAATATAGCTCACAAAATGAATAAAGAAACTTAAAAAAATAAATAAAAACAACTTATTTTTCTTAACGAAATGAAACTAAAAGGTTTATGAGTGTAACTCAATAACTTAATAACCTAACTTTGCCGATGTTTGGATAGATTTTAAAACATTTTTGAAACTATAATTAAAAAAAGAAAAATGCAGATAATTCTTGTAGTAATTCATTATTCATCGAAAAACTTTTTTTTCTTTAGACTATAATGTCCTTAGTATATATCATTTATAGAACAAAAAAAAAGCTAATCTAATTTAATAATTATGTAGTTTTATTGTAGATTTTATTTTACAGTTTGGAGAAGATTTTAGGGAACTTGATAATATTTTGAAAAAAAAATTCATGTGTTACATTCTCCAAGGTATCCTGCTTTTAACTAATAAAACATTTCTTTGACGATTTTAAATTTTAGAAAATTTTATGAAATTAAGTAAGGGAGATTAACAGATGTAAAAAAATATTTTTACCAAAATTATCTAAAAATAATAATTTCAGAAATAAAATCAGTTATTTGTGAATAATTTCTGAAAGATTCATTAAAATCCGACAATTGTTTGATTTTTGCAAGAATTTCCAAATTATTGTGTTATTTTACCGGAAATGGCGACACGAAAATGTCCATTACCAGCTCTGTTATACCGTCGACACACACACAAAAAAAAAAAAAAGAAAGAAAAAAAACAAATTTTAACCCAAATTTCGAACGTGTTAAAAAGGAGTAAAAACTTTTTAAAAATAATTTTAAAATAATATGGTCTTTTCTCTTAATAATACCAAACATTTTGAGGATAAAAATTTGTTTTTATTAAGTTTGGGGCATTTTTCATCATGGTATGCGCTTTTTTCAGCGAATTACTGGAGGTACCTAATTTACAATAAATTTACATGGAAAACTGGCCCCACCTACTTCTTAAACAGTAGAAAAAATTTAAAAATTATCTAAAGGATCTCATTTTGAATCTTCATGATCAATAGTGATATGAAAAATAAATATTGTAAAAATATTCTTAGCGATTGCGTTTCAGTCGAAAAGCAGATGTATTTTACTTCATCATTATTAGAAAGTAATTATTCCGAAATTTTATAAGCAATGATATTGTTTTATTCTCTTCTCTGAGAATATTAACTCAGTTTTCAATTATCAATCTTCATTGTCATTTATTGTAGATGTAGTTTATTCCAGACGCTATTTTTATTGTTATTTCTGAAATACTTTTTGGGTGCTAAATTTATTTCGGAGATAATTTATTTTTCAGCATTTTTAAAATGAACTATATATTATATTAACTTTATTTAATCACACGACAATTTAACGAATTTCAAATTAAACTTATCGGGTTGATGGTTTTTCCATACCTTTATATATTTTAAAAAGGTAAAAATTTAGTTTAACAATAAAAAAACAGTAAAGAAAGATATTTATAGTTCTAAACTATCCATTGCATATTTATAGTTCTAAACTATCCATTGCATTTTCTTAACTATTTATTTATATATTTACACACATGCAATATCCGTACACATAAGCTGTGAGCACATAGGTATCAACATTGGATTAAGCCAATCAGTTTCATGCTTAAACAAAATCGGTAGCCTGACAATTGAGTTTAAACATGAAAGTGACTGCCATCAACTAATGATTACACTATCAATATATTTTCTATTAATACCTTATAAAACTATCTATCACTCCAGAAAAAAATCATTAGAAAGATTAATTTCGAAAATAAAACAATAATTAACATTCATACTTTGAAATATGTTACAAAAAGAAGAAAAAAACAGAATAAGTAAAATAAGGGGTTTTGAAATATTGAGTTATGTAAAATTCAATATTCATTAACTGATATATATCACGTGAATAAACTAGGATTGAACCAAATCAATATTTCCAGCGTTGGTAAAAACTACGATTTAACCAAATCAGTCTTTGGCTTGTAAGTAAACTAGGATTTAACCAAATCAATATTTGCCGCGCAAGCAAACTAATTATAACCAAATCAGTATTTGACGCGTAAGCAAACTAGGATTTAACCAAATCAATTACCTTTATTTAATAAAGTGCTAATCTGCCATGCACATCAACTTTTCTTAATCATTTTTCTTATAAACGTTTAAAATAAATTATACCTTGCGACAGGTTCACAAAAGTTTTACAATTTTACTTACAACAATTTTAATTTAATTTAACCTATATTTGCTGCTTCGATCAACGAGGACTACATATGTGTGTGTGTTTGTGTGTGTTGTGTGTGTAGTCCTCGTTGAAGCAATCGGATTTCTAGACAAACTGATGAGCTGTGATACAGTGAAACAGGCCTGTATGAGGCTGACTATATATATATATATATATATATATATATATATATATATATATATGTGTGTGTGTGTGTGTGTGTGTGTGTGTGTGTAACAATTACTAAGTTCAGGTTAATGTAAACCAACGTCAAATAGGGTTAGAGGATTGGGTTGGGTATGAAGATTCTAGTTGAATCCTTGCTTTTAAATTTGTTTTCGTAACCAATGATCTCTGGAGTCGGGTGGTTACCAGGGGAAAAGACACTTTCAGCAAATAAGAAAATCTTTAGTTTAAGTTTTATTTATAAGTCCCGGACGTTTGTGATTCATCAGCGAAAACGATTTGAAGGTTTAAAATGTTCGAACGTACACTGAATGTTATAAACAATGCACTTTGCTGGAATACACGTGTTTAGAATCCTATTTAAACTGACTAATTGCGTCGAAAACTCGTATAAAAAGAGAAAAATATTGATTGTTTGTTTTAAATTATGTGCAAACGCAGGTAAAAACAAATAAGATTTGTTTGTTAATTTTAATCAATAAATATGGAAATTTATAACTTACGGTAGACTACGTTTGCCAACTGACCTTTATTGGAAATATCAGTTCTTGATTAAGCTGCATACTTGTTTGTTTCTGTATTTTGAAGGTAAAAACAATATGCTATTTTACTATTATATTGTTGTATCTACAGAAATATAAATTAAAAAAATACTATTTAGTTTCTTTATGTCCTTTATTGTAACTTGACAGATCTGGTAAACGTCGATTGAAATTGGGTGGATTACGGTGTCTGGTTTACTTTCTATGATTGCAATTACATAAATAAAACAAAAAGTCAAATAGTAATTTATTACCTGTTAATGGTACCAGTTGAATTGATTGAATACCAAGTCATATTTGTAAAATCCAAAAATGAGAAATTTCCTCCTTTTTATTTTTCTATTTTGCAAAGTACCACGTGGTTTAGGTATTCATCTCTATCGTCACACACACGTAATTCGTCGGCCGATAAGCAATTGTTGTAATAGCAGTAGTGGCGGTATGTTGTAGTCGTAATGTGTGGGCGGTGAGTTATATGATAGGGCCGGTTTTGGAGGGGTCAGGCAAATAAGTAGGTAACTAGCGAAACAGAATTATTATTTGAAGTCTTCTTTATTTGCTTTTGCGGTGTAAGAAAAAAAAACAACAGTTTTATGTAACTTTAAAAGTTGTTGGATAAGTTACCTTTTCACTTTCAAGTTTACTTTTTTTTACCCTCTCTATCTCCTTGTCTCCCTCCATTCGTCCATCTCCCACTCTTTTATATATTATTGTCTTTCTTTTTAATTTTCTTTCTATTTCAATTTTTTCCTTTTCAGTTTCATGTTCAAAATTCTTTTACGCCAATTTTTATCTTTGCCTTCAACATGTTTTGTCGAATATTCTCACACTCTTTTATTTTTTGTTTATATTTATAAAATATCTTAAATATCTGAAAATATTATAGAATTATATGTCAATATTAAATATTATATAATTATATAATTATATCTAAGTATTATATAATTATATCTAAATATTATATAATTATATCTAAATATTATATGATTTATATAATTATATCGAAATATTAAATATCATATAATTATTTCTAAATATTATACAAATATCTGAAAATATTTTAAAATGTTTTCCTTTTTTTTTATTTTCGTTTTTTTCCGTTCATTTTTTCATGTTAACGCATTCCGTTCCCTGCCTGTTTTGTTTTCGTATAACTCTCTTCTTTCTTGTTTTTTTCTTAAAAAATTATTTTCATTCATTCTTTTTCTCATTTCAACACGTTTCGCTTTTGTTGAATACATTTTTTATTATTTATTTCTGTCTTTCAAAAATTTATTTTTTCCCTAAATTCTGTTTATTGTTTTGCATTCTTTTTTCTTCTTTTCTTTGTCAGGATTTTTTACATCTCCTCCCCTTTTCTTTCTTTCTTCCTTTTTGGTCACTTTTTTTTCTCTTTCTTTTTTATTATTATGTTTTTCGTACTTTTATTCTTTGCTTCTTCTTCAGCTTTAACCTCCTCTGTTTTTTTTCCTGATTTTTCTTTCTGTGTATTTACATTTTGAAAAATGTTTAAAATGTTTCTTTATTTCTTCTTAGCTTTGTTAATTTTTATTTCCTATTTTGTAAAAGCTGATTCTTTTTTATTCCTTCTTTCGTTTTTATTTTTTTATCTTTTTATTCTTTTTCCTTTCTTTCTCTTTTTTCTTTCATTTTCGTTTCGTTCTCTTTTAACTTTCTTTTTCGTTTCTTGTTTTTTTATTGCTTTTTCGTTTTCTCTTTTCTCCTCCTTTTTAATTTGTTTCTCTTTCTTTTTATCTTCTTCCTATCTCGCCAATTTAAATAAGTTTTAACCGATTAAGTTTTATTAACTGGTATTTTTCAATCCCATAATTTATTACTTTGCTATACTTGGTTTTATTTTTAAAGTCATCTTTTCTTTAAACTGTTTTTTTTACTTTTATTATTTCGTAATTATTTTTTATTTGCCTTGTTTATAAATTAATTTCTTTTCTTTCTTTCAGTCTTTTCTTTCATTTTTTTCTCTTTTCTTCTTAATGTTCCTTTCTTTTTTTCTCTCTTACTTTTTCCCCCACTGTGCTTTTTCTATATCTTTTTGTTTTCTCTTTCACCGCTTCTCGTTTTTTGTCTAGTCTTTTTTTTTTTTTTTTTTTTTTTTTGATTTTATTTTTTGACCACTTCCTCCTTAAATAGCTGCTCTTTCGAGATATCTCATCTTCAAAAGCTTCTCTGCACTCGCCTTTGACCGATAACACAACATGGTAGTTAAATGTATCAAATTGTGAAAAGATCCACTTTATACACTGCTTTCTCGACTGCCTAACTTACGGAACACTTTGTAAAGCTCCTCATTTTCGCCAAAAGGCAAGACCTCATCTGAAAAGAAAATAATTAAGTGTTATAAATATTTACTGCTGTCAAAAGGACGCATACAGTTTTCGCGCGCTGAGCGCTTTAACCCAATTACACAAAAGTTTCTAAGACATATAATATTGTTTGCAACGATATTTCAAGGTCAAAGTTCTACCTTAACAAAAGGCCATATCAATGGATTTCTCAATAAATAAAAACAACTTTTTTGTCTTTTTTACAGTGACGTTTACCCTGTACAAGGCCTGGAAGTAACTCGAGTTAGACATCACAGAATTTATGCGCATATGTGAGAAGATAACGTTTAACCCTCGATTTGAACTGGTTAAGATTGTAGTGATCGGGAAATAAGCGTCTTGGGAGTCTGTTCCACAAAGCAGTGGTTCCACAGCTCAATGGTCCGTATGAAGAAGCTGCTCACTTCTCTCCAATGGGACTGAAGTGACTGAAGCTGAGATGACAAGTCAGGACTAACATTACAGATTTTTCTTTGGATTTCATCAGGAATCTGTAAGCTGGTTTATATAATAAAACTTGTTTGTACACACGCACACACACACACACACACACACACACACACACACACACACATATATATATATATATATATATATATATATATATATATATTAGCAGTAGAGCCCGGCGTTGCCCGGGCATGTAACAGTAAGAGATAGATCAAGTATCGACCATCATAAACACTGAAAAATAAAATTGACAAAGATTATTGTTTAAGGTTGACAGACACGCATGTCTTAATTAGTTTTTTTATTTGTTTGTTTTTACGAATTGGTCAAACCCAAACTCGAACAAAAACATTGTTTTCAATCGTTATGAGTCTACCGATTGAATAGAATTTTATTATAAACAATTGTCTTGTAAATGGAATTTTTAATGCATTCTGAATGTAAAAATAAAGAAAAAAGTGTTCAAGACAATAAGAAACACTACCTGCCAAAAAAAAGTTTTGTTGAAATCGGTTGAAAAATGTAGGAAATCCGATTCCATATATAAACGAACACACACACACAACCTGGGTTTTATAATAAGTATAACTCGATATGATTTGTCCCCCTTTCATTCTCACGATGCCTCTTAATCGTGTTTTCAAATTGATTTCGTGCAAAAACAATTGTGTTTTTCCAATTTTTGGCGCTGTCAGAACCACCGCAAGGTAATTTTACGTACATTTTGAAAAATGTAGGAACTCCGATCCAATATATAAACGTACAGACACTCACACACACACACAACCTGAGTTTTATAATAAGTATGATATATTAAACTTATTGTCTTTTCAACTACTGACTGAAGTGGTTCACATCAAGATTAAAAATATAAAACTGTCCAAAGCTCATTTTTATATGTTTGCGTGCTTTGGACTGACACTACAGTCGTTCTCAAGAATTAAACACCACACATCAAGTAAAAATTTATTCCTCCATAGGACATCATTTAACAGAAGAACAGAGAACAGAAAAGAAAAAAGAGCACATATAAATACACGGCACTTGCTTTTCATTTTAACCATTGCAGATGACATCACCTTTAACTTACTTTTTTTTATAGTAATGTACAGGTACAAGCCACTCGAAATGGAAGGTTACACAGTAATAGGCACATTTTGTGAGAATTTGTGGGGAAGATAATGTTTAAACCTAAACTTGAACTGATTAAGATTGTAGTGATCGGGAAGCAATCCTCTTAGGAGTCGGGATACCTAGGGAATGATGGTGGTTCGCCCCAATGCATGTAGCATGGCGGGTCCTAGCCGTGAAGGTTAGGAATGTAGTTTGTCTGAGAACTTTCCATGGAAGTAGCGATAGAGCAGTGAGGGGCTTGCTACATATAAATAATTTTTCACCCACAAAGACACAGAGACGCTTTTGGGCTCTATCGCGACCGGGAAATGAAGACTGTGTAGCTCCTGCCCAAATATGACAACAGTACTCCATTCTAGGCCTGATCTAAATCTTGTAAAGGTAGAGGATAGCACGAGGAGTCAAGTATTTGTTGGACGTTTTTCCTGCTTCTTTAGCGATGGATCGTATATACGAGTTCCACTTGAGGTCTGGATTGAGCTTGAAGCCTAATAGTCACACAAGGCGCGAGGCCTCCCTGGGAAAATAACCATTCATCATGACTGGTGGTATTTCTGGGTCCGATCGATGGAATTTAACTAGTTTGTTTTTTGAGGCATTGAATGGTATCAGCCAGGTTTTCCCCCACTGAGCTATTCGAGCTCGATCGGAGGAGAGATCAGCTGCCAATTTCTGGTCATCACGAGTTTTGGAGGTACAGCGATATATCGTTGTATCACCAGCATAGATATTCACAAATGATCAGTGCATACATTTAGGCAAATAATTTATGTAAAGTAAAAAGAGGGTAGGCCTGAGAAGTGTTTCCTGAGGAAAGCCTGCGTCGATTTCTAGGGCCTCAGAAGGCTGGCCATTAACTATCTGTATTGCTTGTCCCTCAAGAGGCTGTTCTTATTTGTGCCCAATAATCATATGGCCTCAAAAAATGGCTGATACTGTGGAAACTGATCGGCCTATACTGAGAAGGGAATGAGCGCACGCACGCAATCTTGAAACCCCACACACGTTTCACACTTTACACGGAGTTGGAAAGGATTTCTCCCACAAGCAACGGTTAAATAACTTCGCTAGTTCGAAGAGGCACGGTGGAGTAATGGATAGCGGCTCGATTGAGGAATCGGATAGCCGAGTTCGAACTGCAGTCGAATCAATTACATTCACTTACGTGCTAATACTCTTGGGAAAGGTATGAATCCTCGTCTTCTCCTCCAATATATGTTTAAATAACAGGGCAGACTGGGTTCTATAACCTTGGATAGCAACTGGTCTACTGCAGAAAGAAATGGCAACCTACTGAGGGAAAAATCTGCCTCGTCAGTCATTTATCGAAAGATATATGATCGGCTAAGGGTGTATCACTATGACACAAAACTGACTGAGTTCCAGGTTGATATTCTTAAGGACAGCCACTGTAATAATGTCTGGCCAGTATCTTTCTTAAGGCCAAGGCTTTACGATAAGTTTTGAGATTTTTTGTGCTGAGATGAAAGAAAATAATACTGAGCTTGTGTTCAGTGAACAGGGAAAGTCGTAATTTACTACTTTCAGTGATTATATATGGAAATTAAAATTAAAATAATAAAAAAAACATTTTCGTCATATTTATAACAGTTGTGATTTAGACAAAGTATTAGGTTATAGATATAAAGTAGTTGATGATACATTACAAATTTCGTGCAACTATCTAGATACTAAAGTGATATATATACTATCAGTGATACTAAAAGAAAGATGTCTCAGAATTCTAGCGTATTCGACAACATTTCGTTATTTTTACCCATTACGATTAAAGGAAGAATACTTTTGGCAAATTTATGAAAATTATCTTGGGATCAGTTTATCACTGAAGAACACGAAAACTTGGCCCTTTTAGCTAAAGATTTATTGCAGTTAAATACGATTAACTTTTCTAGAAATACCTTTGACGATTCACTACCTGTCTGCTTATAAATATGTTGCGACAAGTCTAAGAGCACGTATAGTTTTGTTGCTTATGTTGTTCAAGAAGTTAATAAAAATTTAATTTTTGCAAGGACTAAGGTAGCACGTCCCCTCAAAATATCTTTACCTACTTTGGATCTCCGAGCAGTTTACCTTACTATCAAATATCTAATTAATGTACATGAAGTATTTAGTGTGTTCCGATTCGTGCACAAAGATTTAAAGGCCTATAATGAAGTAATTTATAATATTAGAAATAATAATAATATAATAATTCTATGTTTAAAATTCACAATGAAACATTGTTATAAATTTGAATTTCTTTCTTTAGGGCCTTCTTCATTTGATGCTTGATATTTCAAGACTGAATATTTGAAAAATTTTAAATGCAAAAAAAACTTTGGTTTCTTGCATTTCCCCTTCTAGGGAAAGTGTTGAAAATTAGAATAATACAAATAAACTTTTTTTTTCATATTTATGTATAATATGTATATTTTAATTTATTGATACACTGTATTTTATTTTAAAATTAAAAAAATAATGTATACAAGTGTCAAAAATTGGCAGACGTTTAACTATCGTCTATTTTTTAAGGTTGATTTAACAGGAAAAGGCACGAAGTGGTGACTTAGTTGTTTATTTTGCCCATATATTGTCCTCTCGTGACTCGTATGGGCTTAGCCAACCCTTAGAGATGTAGAAAAGGATGAATTCGAGCGTTTTCGCCAGAGATCGGCAACGTGTTACAGAGAGTTTGGCTGTTCTCGGATTTAGACGCGTAGGTAGAATGGGAGCGGCGTCAGCATCCCTTCCTCCTTCAACTCACTGATACGTCAAACAGGAAAAGGACGCACGTTACCAGGACAAGTGAGTTGCAACAAATAGCGAAGCGGTGACCTGCTCAAGAAGGAAACAATTTGTTGTAAGCATAAAATATCTTTTCATATCTCCGGTAGAGTGCGCCGAAAATGTTAAATGGTTAAATCAAATTTATAACCCATTTTAAAACCCCTAAAGATCGCTTAAAACAGTTATTAAAATTATAACAGTTAAGAATAAGATGAAAATATCTGAGTAATCCTTTTTTTTTCTTTACCGGTCCTTGTAATGTAAGTACAAAAATCACCTTTTTTTTTTATATATTTCATGTTAAATGCCTTGGGAAATTCCGCTAACACTGACAAAAACATTATTAATGCAATTTTCATATATTATTCCGTTTCGAAGTTTTTATTGGAAATAGAGTTTGTTTTTCTAATTTCCATGGACGCTATCGTTTTCCTTCCATTTATATTTTTACATTTAATGTTAACCTTCATATCAGACTTGTCGCTTCTTCCCGAATGTCCCGTAAATGTATGCATTCGCAAACGTTATACTTTTCAACTCAATTTTCACACACACATATATATCAAGGAAAAACTTAACGCATCATCAAAAACACGGTTACAAGTTATAATTTATTTCAACGGGTAAGTTTTTAACACCCATCTCATCAGACCGAAATTACAAGTGGTTTACATTTAAATTTATCCAGAATATTTTGAAAAAGCTCACAATAGAGATATTTATGAGACTTGTTATAAGGTAGGCACGCAAAAGAAACACAAATTGTTAGTCACTGAAATGATCAGTAAATTGAAAATACAATAAATTCAGCTGTCGGTGGACAAATATTTTAAAATGTGTCAAAAATTAAAAAGTACAATTTAAGTACAATTGCAACAAGTAGACTTGAACAAGAAGGACTAATAATAATAATAACAACGTAGTGCAGGGTTAAAAGCTGAAACTGAAGCTTTTATTCTTGCTGCACAGGACCAATGCTTGCTAACTAAAAATTACCAATTACGCATACTGAAAAATTGTCTTAGTCCAAAATGCAGATTCTGTGATAAATATCCAGAAACAATTGACCATCTTGTGTCAGTTGCGCGGTATTGGCACCCATTGAATATAAAAACCCTACATGACAAGTAGGCCAATATCTGCATTGGAAAATATGCAACACTTACGGAAAGGAAACTGCAAAAAATTGTATGAACACCACCCAGACCCGGCTACGGAGATAGGACCTGTAACAAGTTTATGAGACTTTACAATGCACACAGACAGGATAATCAAAGGTAATCGTGATTAGAGACCTCAAAAACAAAATGTGACTTCTTATTAACATGACGGTCCCTGCACACTACATTGTACCTTTTGAGATCTTCATAAAACTATCAAAATACAAGGACCATGAAATTGAAATCTCAAAAATGTGGCGCATGAGGACATTAATAATTCCAGTTGTAGTTGGAGCACTCGGATTGATTGAAAAAGATTCCAATAGACTCATTGAATGAAATCCTTGCTAGCCCATGCATTAGAGATTTCTTCAAAATCAGAAATACAAACAATTGTACCCACAAGTACAGCTCACACCTTATGAAGTGCTTTATTTCTGTAAAATATGTGCGATTTCTTTATCAAAATTGCTCAGAGCAAAATGCATGATACTATTTTTGATCTTAGGTCTCTATTCGGGACCCAGAAAGAAATGAGTATACACCAGGAACCAAAGGTAATAATAATAATAATAATAATAATAATAATAGGTTACACAGATTTGTCACCCACTGAATATAAAACTCGGCGTGATAGAACGGGCAAACTAGAAAACTGCTATGAATACCACCCAGACTCGATTATGGAGATAGGACTTCATAGGACTTTACACAGACAGAACAAGGGAAGTTAATCGTCCAGACATCACGCTCAAAATGTGCCTCCATATTGATATGGTGGCAGTTCATGCAGATTGTAATGTATCTTTGAAGATCGACAAAAACTATCAAAATACTACAAGGATCTTGAAGTGGAAATCTAAAAAATGTGGCATATGGGGACATCAATAATGAGGACATCAATAAGTCCAGTTGTAGTTGATGATGATCAACGGTACCACACGCTCGGATCGACTACCTAAACTGATCAACGGTACCGAACGCTGGGACCATCACCTTAAACTGATCAATGGTACCACGCTTTGGGATCGTCTCCCTAAACTGATCAACGGTACCGAACGCTGGGACCATCACCATAAACTAATCAATGGTACCACGCTTTGGGATCGTATCCCTAAATTGATCAACGGTACCACGCTCTGGGATAATCTCCTTAAGCTGATCAATGGTACCACGCTTTGGAGTTGTCTCCTTAAGCTGATCAACGGTGTCACACGGTGGCATCATTTCCCTTAGGTGAATAATAGTTCCTCGCGTTGGTATCGTCTCTCTAAGCTAATTAACGGTACTAGACGATGAGATCATCTCCCTAAGGCGATTAACAGTACCGCATACTAGGATCGTCTCCCTAAGCTCACCGAAGATCCATTACGCTTGTATCGTTTCCATAAGCTGATCAACGCTACTACAGTCTGAAATGGCCTTCCTGGGATGATTAAATGGTAACCCACGCTGAAACCGTCTCCATAGCACAAATCCGTTTCGTCAAATTTTAACAAGCTCTGTCTGTTTAATCTTTAGCCTTTTTCAGTTTTTGAATATACTGTACAACGGAATCTAAATTGTGATTAAACTGTCCAAAGTTCATATTTTGTTCTGTTTCTCTTCAAGTACTCTCGACTGTCGCAATTTATTTGGTGTTGTCTGTGCGGTAGATAAGATTTCATATCTTTGGAAGATAACATCTCCAATATCAAAAATCAAAATACAACATTAAATTCTTATATTGGGCATACAAGTAACACACTCCCTCGTAGGTTGACTCCTTACTTGTTGAAGCGTATTAAATTTCGTGCATATAACGATCATTACATCATATACACAATACAAATATCAAAATATGAGAAACATTATCAGATAGTACCAACAGACTATATACCACTTACTACAAGGAAAAATTCAATATTGTAAAATTTATTATTATTAAAAATATATATAACTTACCACACAAGATTGTTTTTTAAAATGTATGTAGAATATATAACATGCGTACAAAATAGTAAAAAGAATTAATAAAAGTATTTCATCCGTTCTTTTCCGGTGAGATCTAGCCCCTTGTACTCGCTTTACACGACCTACTTTGGATTTATTTGAATACTAGCGTTACAAAACTGCCAGGAAATAGCCGAAAGAATTATTATGTCTCAAAAACATTTTTGATAATGACTGTGACAGTCGAAAAATAGAATTAGGAAAGTTCCTTTGCATTAATTAAATTATTTATAGTAACCTCGTCCTTCAGCAGGTATATGTCATTCCGGGTAACCTAGAAACAATTTTGAACCGAACCCTTTGTTTAATCTACCAGGTTAGATTGTTCTCGTTCCATATCCCGGGAAATCTCGTCTAGTTCCTATTTATTGTTGCCCTACCCAGGGATTGAACTCACAATTACTCCACCATCAAAATCAGGGAATAAAGCTTTAATCCTTTAGGTTGATAAAAAAGATGAATACTTCATAATGTAAATAATGGTAACTCCGAGTCATAGAGATTTAGGCAAAAATTAATATATATATTTTACACACGCTCTATCCCAGATATTGAAAACCTTTAAAACTATGTTTGACCATATATATATATATATATATATATATATATATATATATATATATATATATATATATATATATTATATATATATATATATAATGAAATGGATTAATTCCGAAAATCATTAAAAAATATATTTTCTTTTTATACGTCATTTATATACATACAATTTTTAAAAAAGTAAATGCTCTTGTTTTTGATTAAACAATATTAAATATAAGTAACACTGTTTAATTGACAGTTACTTAAATAAATTGTATCTATAAAAATAATATATAAAAAGAAAAATATATTAAATACATAACCTCTGTCCCTGTCTCTCTCTCTCTCTCTATATATATATATATATATATATATATATATATATATATATATATGCGATATTTTTTATAGATGCAATTTATTTAAGTAAATGCTCTGTTTTTAATTAAACAATATTAATTAGATTTACCGGCCTGAATGTTCGAGAAATTTCGTAGAAAATATGTGTTCTCCGACAGGAATCGAACCCACCTTCCTATACGGAAACCGTCAATTATTTTTAATTAAACAATATTAATTACATTTCTCGAAAATTCTTACCGGTAAATGTCATTAATACTGTTAAATTAAAAACAGAGCATTTGCTTAAATAAATTATATCTATAAAAATAACGTATAAACAGAAAATATATTCAATATATAACGTATATGAGTATGTGTGTTATAGGAGAAGGGACAAATAAGGAAAGTTTATCAATCTAACATGTTTCGTCTTTATTGAATATTTATTAGAGAATTGCATTTGGAGAAAAAGAAAGCAAGAAAAATTCTTTTTTTTTTCATTGGCTATACAAAATTCAAGTTCTTTTTTCTCGTCAAGCAGCGTTCATATATAAAATTTATGAGTGCAAGTTTATCATGATTCTAGTTTCTCTCTCTTTATATATATATATATATATATATATATATATATTAGGTTGGTGCAAAAATAATGACGTAATAATGTCTTTTTTTGACGTATTTTTTAACGTCAAAAAACGACATTATTACGTCATTATTTTTGCACCAACGTAATATATGTTAGTGTGTATTTGCATATGGATGAATGTAAAGACTCGGCCTATAAATTATAACAGGACTGCGAAAATTAATGTTTTTTGATATAATTTTTGTCAAATTAGCCGTTTCGTTAAAAGCCATGAGTTTTCTTAGGATTGATGGTTGAGTGGATACCCACTGCCTTCTCAACGGTGATTTTATTGAGACATCACCTCCAGTTAGCTGGCCGTTAACTTGTCAAGAGATCTTCTACCCTTTGATTGGCCTTTATTTTCATCCTGCAGGGCGGCTAACAATCCACCTCACTCGACAAAAATTGAAGTTGGCCTACCAGTTTAGTCGTCAACCACCCGATAATACCATACATATATATTTACATACGTAACCAACCCCCCACATATACATGTGTGTATGTGTGTGAATAACTTAGTTAAAGTGCTAAACATTATTATTATTGTTATTATTATTATCATTATTTTAAAATTGAAATAGTTTCTTACATCGACTTCCTCGATTTAATACCGAGAGAAGAATTCACTATTCAATTTTCGATCCGAGACAAAATATAGCCAACAATCAGAAACTTGAAAAATATAAATGCCTATTTTAACTCCTCGTGATTATTACTGGTGGGGCAGGCATATCGACGAATGTAATTTAAAAAAAATAAAATATGTCGATAATAAATAACTTTCAAACAAAATACAATTCTAAACATTATTATTATTATTAGTTCCGGAAAAAGTTTCACTGAAAATGCCGAATGGTTCTTTACTGTGCCAGAAGGAAAAGGCATTCTACTTTGGGGCAAAACTACGTAATGATAATAATCCAAAGTTCCTCTGGATACTGTAAAGCCTTCCACAAAATTTGGGAATCCTTTGGTCTGTCACTGTAATCTGAAGCCTTTTGAAGAATCGTCGAATAAGGAGAAGGAAATTATATGCAAATGAACGAATTGGAAGATATGACATTAAAAAAGAAATCCATCAAAAACCGCTTGGAAAATTGCATAAAAATAAGCCAGGTATAGCAAGTAAGGAAATATTCCTCTTACAACATCTTGGCTATTGATTTTGATCTAGTGGTGCGAGTTGAGCCGAAAGCAAGTTTACATAATCGCTACAAAGAAGCCAAATTTCAGTGGACAGAGATGATGATTGAAAAGCGGTCTGACCTGTAGAATTTGACCTGAACACAGGAAATGTTCTTCAATCTTGGCAGGCCGGGATATCCAGCCTTTTTCATTTATATAGTTTACGACAGATGCCATAAAGGGTTGTTCATTGGTGCGACGGTGTAATTATGATCCGACGTTTGATTCAATCAACAAGAAATAAATAGAATAGAAAAGCAAAAAAAACAAAAACTTACTCGTACTGCAAGACAACGTGAGTTGTCCATTCCTCAAAGACAAGTATTTCGTAGCTTTCTGTTTACTTTTCATCTGTTATGAAATAGCTTGGATTTTCTCCAGGCCTCAGTTCCATAGAAAATATTTTGGGGAATAATGACAAGAATTTTGAACACTGACAGCACCCAATATTCCACACGAAGAGCTAAAACAGACTGTGATGGATGCACAGGAGAAAATCACTGAAACTACATTCTTTAAATTGGCAAACCCAAAGAAAGATGGCACTATGAAGGTTTAGAATGCAACGATTTATTACTTTTTGACTAAATAATTTTTATTAATGACAAATATTGATTTTGTATACTTTTATATTTTGTAGAAAATTCTTTTTAGAATTAGTGCACAATTTATATATATTATTTTATAATTAGCGAATATTTTTTAGAACTACGGAACATTACTTTATAATTAGAGTACATATTGGTCAGTATAAGTAGTACCTTACAACATAACAACTACCCTGGGTACATGGAAGCAGCCCCAAAAAACTAGGATAGGCGGGTACAAGAGGAGGGCAACAATACGCAGAAAACAGTCTGCTTGCCTTATGTGAAGGGGTTATCAGAGAAAATACAAAAGATCTGCGGTCTATATAACATCAGGACATCCTTCAAAAGCTGGACGACACTTCGCAGATATATCTCCCGTGTAAGACCCTCCTCCCACAGAGGAGAACATGACTAAAGACTGTTTTTACGCTATCCCATGCAGCTGCGGAAAGAAATATAAATTGGGAGACAGGCCGTCCCCTTAAGGTAAGGGTTCAAGAACACCAGAAAGCTGTAACACGAGGTGAAGTGGAAAAATCAGGCGTGGCTGACCACATATGCAGAGAGAAGGGAGATCACCGCCCTCTGTGGGATCATGTAGAGATCATAGACAAAGAACACCATTGGAAAATTCGTAAACTTAAGGAATCAGCACATATGCTAAGCCACAAAAATCTACTGAGCCGACCAAGCATAGAAATGTATACAATATAGGAACGAGTAATAAGGAGAGCCAGAGAAAAGCGATAACAACAACAAAAATTGCAATATGAGCTCTGGTAAAAAATCGTGCAATTATAACAACAAAAATTGCAATATGAGCACTGGTAAAAAATGTGGCTGAAGATATTAGGTTTATAATACAGATGTCCTTAAGGACACATGGCACAGTGGATAAAGGCGTTAGTTAGATCCAGTGACAGGACCCAACGAGTGTGAGTTGAATACACGGTTAAGGCAGTGGAGAAATTAGGGAGGGGAAATAACAGGAAATAACTGATAACTGACATCCATTAAACATGGCACGTGGAACTAGAACCACGTGGAACTAGTCTACCCCAGTGAGCGAAATAAAGGGTTCAGTTCGACATTCCAACCACCTGAAGAAGGTCGGAGCGTACAACGGCCGAAACGTTGTTATAAATATGGCGACAAAGATGAGAACAATAGTCCGAATAATTTAAATAGTGTACATAATACCTCATCTCAGAAATATAGACATATATATTTAATGGGCATTTTTTTATAATTACTGAACATTCTTTTATAATTGTATATTTTAAAATTATAATAATTGTATACATGTATTTATAATTGCTAGACATTTTTTATAATTGCTATATATGTTTTTATAATTATTAGGTATTTTGTTTTTTTATAATTGCTTGACATATTTTTATGACTACATTTTTTGCAACACGCTGACGCGTGTTGAAATCCTAACGATACTTAGGCGCGCGTGTTTATGTGAGTGAGAAAGAGATGGCGTGTGTCCAACTGGTCATATATTATAATCAATATATATAATTGTAATCAATGTAGCAAAAGACACCATGGAAATATGCTGTCTCCGGCCTGGTCTATTGCGAATGATAAAGACGAATTTAAAAATGACTTTTTTTCTCGCCCTAACATCTGCCGTAATTTTATGGGAATAGTCCAAAACCTGAACAGCCGTGTATCTCTTTCTAATAATAGTCGACCTCAGGTGTCATCGTCGTCTGCAAGATGTTAATGAATAACAGTGACAGAAGATGGCCAGAATCCAGTAAGTATATCCCAATATATCCCACGATATGCCCACGCTTTGATTCACGTCCGTCATATTCATAAAATACCATAAGACATTCTTACAAAATCATACACGCTACCCACATTGATCTGATGCATTTAATCAATATTCTTCCCCCCTCCCTCCCTCTCTCACTTTATCTCTCTCCCTCACTCTCTTTAACACTTTCTCTCACTCTCTCTCTTTTTCTCTTTCACTCTTTCTATATATCTCTTTCTCTCTCTCATACTTTCTCTCTCTTTCTCTCTCTCACTCTTTCTATATCTCTCTCTTTCTCTCTCTCATACTTTCTCTCTCTTTCTCTCTCTCACTCTTTCTATATCTCTCTCTTTCTCTCTCTCATACTTTCTCTCTCTTTCTCTCTCTCACTGTCTTTAACGCTTTCTCTCACTCTCTCTTTCACACACTCTCTTTCTCTCTCTCTCTCTTTCTCATTCTCTCTCACTTTCTCTCTCTCTCTCTGGGAGATGTTCCATTTTTTTTTACTTCTCAAAGTTTCTTTGCACGGCCATTAATTATTTTCTCTTTTGCATCTGACTTGGACAATTTTTATGCAGATAGGAAATGAATAAAATATTTTAGTTCTAAGAAGGATTTTTGACAATCGGATGAACAGAAACAAAGATCTTTTATCGAAAATTTGAACTCCAAGATTATTACTGTTAATAATCAGAAAGAGACTTTATCTCTCTCCTCACTCTCTTTAACACTTTCTCTCACTCTCTCTCTTTTTCTCTTTCACTCTTTCTATATCTCTCTCTTTCTCTCTCTCATACTTTCTCTCTCTTTCTCTCCCTCACTGTCTTTAACGCTTTCTCTCACTCACTCTTTCACACACTCTCTTTCTCTCTCTCTCTTTCTCATTCTCTCTCACTTTCTCTCTCTCTCTGGGAGATGTTCCATTTTTTTTTACTTCTCAAAGTTTCTTTGATTATTTATTTTCTCTTTTGCATCTGACGAACAATTTTTATGCAGATAGGAAATGAATAAAATATTTTAGTTCTAAGAAGGATTTTTGTCAATCGGATGAACAGAAACAAAGATCTTTTATCGAAAATTTGAACTCCAAGATTATTACTGTTAATAATCAGAAAGAGACAGCAGAAAATGTTGAAACAGGTAATGACGACAGAAGGCTTGGAGGTTTTTACACTCAGGATGGATAGGTGTGATAAGAGAATCAAAAAAGCAGTGAGAAATGGAGGGAAGATAACGTTCAGTAAAGACAAAGAGAAGTTTTTGATAAACGCAATAAAGGACAAGAAACTCTGGAGAGCCACGATCGCCAACGCTCTGATAAGGTATAGTGCACAAACATACACACATTCACACACAGAGAAAGAGAGCGGTTGTCTTCATTAAGTTTCCTATTCTCTGGAATTCATCAGTTAGGTGGTTCATTTGTTGTCTTTATTCCTGTTTATTACAGAAAATGTGACACAAGAACTAAAAATGGTAAAGTTGAAGGCTGGCCATCATCGTTTTATTATTTACTTTAGCTCGTTATAATCACTGATCCCCATGCCCTTATGGAATGAAGAATACATGGACAGCATCTACCTGCAGAGGCGCAAAACTGCCAGAAAAAGTGATCGCCAATTTACTTTACCTACGTTTACGGTTTATTGTCCCATGTTCAAACTAAAACTATGTCTGACTTCTTTTTAATCTGGTAAACCAAACTAATGTTTATATTTTTACCTTTTCCAGTAACCAAAGTTTTTGTCTACTATTTTAATACACGTTTCATCCAAATCTATGATTACCTTTTATATTTTCATGCAAATCAAATCTGTCTACCATTCTGACTCTGGCAAAGTAAATCAATGTCTACCTTTTTGAGTGCCAGACAAAACAAGTATATGTCTACCTTTTTTATTAAGGTGCAATTCAAACCTATGTCTACATTTTTTGATTTTTGTTCGAACCAAACTTATGCCTACGTTTTATATTCTCGTGAATACTATACAGTGTAACCCGGATATAAGAGAGTTGTCGGAACCGGAGAAGAAGTCTCTTATATCCGGGTTTATCTTATATCCAGGTTTGGTCTATTTTGTTTAGGTAAGTATAGCTCTAATTTGGAACCAGATACAATATCTCTTATATCCGGGTTTCTCTTATACCCGGGTCTCTTATATCCGGGTTACACTGTACCTGTGTCTACCTTTAGGATTCTAGTGTAATCTAAACATAATGCCTACCTTTTAAAAGTTGGTGCAAGACTGTCAAAACTGTTAAATGTAGCCGTATCTTCTACACCAATAGCTTCATGTCTCGCACTTCTCGCCTGGGGAACTCCCTCCCCATTTCTTGTTTCCCTGATAGCTATAATCTCCAACTATTCAAATGTAATGTCAATCAACGTCTCCAGATGCCCTGACCTATCCCCTATCCTTCTCTTCATTATTTCCTCTATCACTCCTATTTGCTCTCGCTTCAACTCTCTGTAACCTCTTGCGTGTTAATGGCTTCCCGACTTGCTTGCGGTGAAACGCTTAAAAAAATCCACACCTATGCCTACCTTTGTGACTCTTGTGCAAATCAAAGTATGCCTAAACTTTTGACTTTGGCAAAAACCAAACTACCTTTTTGATTCTAGTGAAAGCCAGACATATTCCTATCTTTTTATCATGAACAAACCTAAGCTTACCTTTTTGAAAGTAGTACAAATCAAACTGGTACATTACTGTTTGACTCTAAAGCAAATCAAAACTATGTTTACCTTTTTACTCTTGTGCAAAGCAAACCTATGTCTACCTTTGTTTGCTTCTCGGTTGAACCAAACTTATGTCTACATTTTTTTACTCTCTTTCGAACCAAATATATGCCTACCTTTCTTTTTTTACACTTGTGCAGAACAAATGAATGCGTACCATTTTGACACTGTTGAAAGTTAAAGAAATGTTTACCTTTTGTTACTCTCATGACAACCAGCCCGATTGTGAATATCAGACTAGGCAAGCCTATGGTTAGATTTCTGACATTCACAGCAAACCAAATCAATGTTCACCTTTTTTACTTTCTTTGCAAATTAAAACCAGGTTTACCTTTATATTGTGCAACGGTAACTGGTGTTAAATATACTCGAAATATCTAATATGCTTTAAACGAAACCAAATCACAAATCAATGACCTCTTTGTTCGATATTTTTTTCTTTCGCAAAAAAAAAAAAAAAAAAAAAATCAGTAATAACAGTCATTTGTGCATCAGACTTCATTCTATCACAATTTCACTATGAATTCATAATTTGTTTTCTTGCTTAGCGGCACATGGACTCCTTATGGGTCATTTAATGCCGAAATTTAATTTCCTTAAAAGCATTATTAATTACTTTTATATAAATGTCTTGCTGTTAATTTCTTTTCAAAAATAAATTAGTGGCAATTTTTAATTTTTACAAAAATTTATTGCTGGTAATCTTTTTACTATGAAAATGTATTGCTGTTATTTTTACTATAAAAGTTTGAGTATTCACTATTGGTCCATAGTTGGGACCCTAATAGGTGCTACCATTTCGGGTCAGGGTGAACCTGAGGACGACAGCAATTAAGAGATGAATCCACATTCCTCAAAACCTTCAATCTCCTGATCAGAAGTTTTGCTGCCGGATGTAGTTCATCGTCATACCTAAAACTTCGTAATCTGTCATATTCTTAGTGGGTAGAGAAAAGTAAAACAATCGCCAATGTATATATATATATATACATACAATGTAAAAATATGTGCAGAAATAAAAGAAAAACGTGTTAGTATGAGATCCCTCAAGATTTAAACATGGCAAAGAAAAGAAAATAATTGTTACATCTGGAGTTCCATAACACATTAGGGTTGTCGAGGCACCGTATGTACTACTTTCATAACAACATTGTTGTGTCTAGGGTAAGGCTGCCTGACGGAGACCATCCCTCTTCAAGTTGGCTTTGAATTCAGAGATTTCTTTTTTCTAAATGGGCTTCCACCTCAAGGAAAAGAGAACACAGGAAAAAGATTCTTTTCCAAGGCCAATTGTGTAGAAGTAAATGTAACGCAGTCGACGGGGATTTGAACTTGACTGGCCGATTATCTATTTTTCAGTTCTCTAGCCGCGGCGCGCAGATTGAATCGAAATATAATAGCCAGGGATTTAATAATAAAAATAAAGCACACCCCCAACAAAGCAATCATTCAGAAATAAACCTGCAGCCAGTGGAACAGCCAGCACGACAACAGACATTCACGTTTTCCAGCTGACGATTATGAACAATGATAAGGCTTCATATGTCAACCATAGGCAACAATATTATCCGTGTATTTCACAGATAATGGCCAAACAAAGTTCACATGTAATTTTGATTCAGGCCAATAATCCCGTTCAAATGCCGTCAACTGTCAATAGCATTATCTACAATGCAAATCCTAGTTCAGCCACAAGTACAGCAATTAAGACGATGTTAGGAATTGTGATTTGATAACAGGCTTTACAACTACTGATAAAAAATGTCAATACTATATTACTGATAATTTTTGCCGTATATAACAAGAAACATATGTTCTGTATGATGGTTGAGCCAGTTACCTGACAACGTTTTTAATCTTGTAAAAAGAAAGCTAACGTGCCATTAATATATGGATAGTTGGTGCATCACAATCTTCTTTTATTTTTACATTTTTCTCTGCCTACTTTAACTTTATTTCTTTCCATTATTCAAATTTGTACTAATGTCCTCATCTTTATCATTTTTATCACAACGTTTGGTGACCTCTGGCCTTCTTAAGATATCTGCAGATCCGGGCAACTTTTCGAGAATTTCGAACTGAGCCTTTTATTTAATTAACAGGGCCGATTGTCCTCGATCAAATGTCCATGTCAAGGGATATAAGGTCTTATTCTTTTTTAGTTCATTTGTCCACCGAGCCTGAGTCTGTATAATTAGGCCCAGGGTTTGAAGTCACAGTTGCCATGACACTAAACATCCTGTTTTAAGGCCTTAATTCTTTAGGTTAAAAACAACAAGGATAAAGACTTTCAAATGTGAATAATGATAGTTCCTTATACCAGAAATTCTGAGAGATAAAAAAAAGTTTAATTTGTTTTGGCACAAAATCTAAGTATAAATCGCCCCAAACTAATAATTTTGTGCAAGTCTATTGTAATCACATTCCCACTGATGTCCTTGGGAAAAGCATGAATCTGACTTCTCCCTGTATCTATAGGTGAAAGACTGGGCTTTCTAGCCTTGGTGGTGACCATCTAAGAGAAAGTAAACATTGAATTCCAAACCGTGGAGAAGGTAGCATGAAACCATTTCACTCTCTTTCCCAAGAATGCTTGATAGTTCAAAAGTAATAACATAAATAAATCTCTGGAGAGTTATGTCGAATTTTCGAATGTGGCAAAATGCCGAAAATATGGGGTACCCAGTGAGAATCAAACTCGCTATTCAGTCGTAATTGATCTAGCGGGACTAACTTGCTAACCATGATCTAATGATCTTCCAAGCCTAGTTAGGATGTGGCACAAGGCCGAAAATATGGGGCACCCAATGAGGATAGAACTCATTCAGTTTTAATTGACCTATCGACACCCGTTTGTTAACCATTACACTGCATCGAGATGCCTTAATGATCTTCTAAGCGTAGATTATATGCGGCTCAAGGCCTAAAATATAGTCTACCGACTGAGAATCGAACTCACTACTCAGTCGTAATTGTTCTAGCGAGACAAGTTTGTTAACCATACACCACGTCGAGATGCCCAGAATCTCTGGGGAATTATTATCGCCTATATTCTGAAAGTGCATGGCATTTCTGTAGGTTTGTCTCAACCCGTAACCTAAGAGAAAACATGCTGGGATCGAACATCCTCTTCATTAGTAACAATCTGCGAGATTAAATAGTTGACCGTAACATATGACAAAACTCCTCTAATATGAAACTGTTATATAGTGGTTTCACAGTGGAGGTCCTAAAATAGGTTCGACGTACAAAATGTTAGGAACTTCATATAATAGGTAATGGCGCAGCAATCTAGTTGTGGTGGCTGATACTTTAATATCCGACATCGACTAACTGACCAACTCCCTGCCCACCCAGCGACTGCTACTACTCCTACTTGGGAGAGTCTATTAACAATAGAATAGTTGTGTTCCAGTATAACAGAAACCTATACGGTTTAATATTAGCCGTTTCTATTCGTTGTCTGAGCAGCGAGTGCTACTGCCGGTATAAGTTTATAAAACCTTTCTTTTAAAACAATTTTTGGGGGAAAAGGTTTTGTAAATTCATTAGATGTCATCGTTTTTTGTTTTTTTTTTTCGGGGGGGGGTTCTAGCATTATTGGAGGTTTCCTTCCTAACCTTTTGTTTGAACTAATATGTAACGTCAATATCGTGATTACATCATTAATCGAGTTCCACGTCATATCCATTTTAGTTGTTGCTGTTACTGAATGTCTTCAAGTAACTGTTTTTCTGTTATTTGGTACCAGTTCTTTGCTGATACTTATTGTATAAAATATACAATTTTGGCACAAGGCCGAAGAGGGGGAATATTTTGAGGCTGGTCTTCATTTACTATCTTATAACCAGCTAATCCGATTCACAAAACATTCACTGGTTACAATTGGCACATTCACCACAAGAACTCATGCATCACCAATCTATCCTCCATATACCACAATATCGCATATTCTCAAGGGGTCCTGCAAAAAACACGCCATGACTTTAAAAATTTAATGATTATACAATATATAAAAATTTATCCATGATAGACGATGAGTGGTGGTGGGTGGGGTGAACTCTAAAAACAAACTGAAATATCAAAACAAACAATGATAACAGATGTTAGTTGGACCCGTCCAGCCCCCAGGATAGAGAGGCCGCTGTATTCTGCCTATGGAGAAAAGCAAGAAGCTCTCTCTCTAAGGGAGAGGGAAAGGAAAATATAAATACGGCCTTTGGGGAAAGACGAAAGCTGACCCAGTCGAGATGAAACAGTGAGGTTAAAAACAAACTGGGATGGGGAATCTCGACTAGAATCATAACCAAAGAAGAGACCTGTAGCAGGCCGTGGACGACACATTCATATTAACTAGGTTCACAAAAGTGATCTATCCTAACCAGGGGAGGGCTCCACAGGAAACCACCCCGATGTGACGTAGATTGACCTAAAAACAAAAACAAATTTTATGTAGCCTCCGACCATGAGATTCGAAGAAGGATTGTCCTCGTTAAAACCTACAAGTTTCATTCGCTGGGGGCCATTTTTAATTATTGATCTGATAAAGCGGCTCTTTAGAGCTGACAGTTTAGATATTTCTGAACGAAAGTCACGAACTGACGAGCCTATTTAAGAACAGGCTAGAGTTTTTAAAATTGACATTAAATAAGATTATCCTTGTACCACAGGTGTATAAATGTAAGATTGTTCTGGATACATCATCCATATGAAGAAGGTCAACTTTCAAAGAAAAGGCCTTGTCTTTTACCAGGGCTTGAACAACGGTCACCGTTCTATGCAGGGAAATACGCTACTACGTCGCCCACGCGGTAGCCTTGAAATAAAAATAAAAACAAAATATTTAATAAGCAAAGTGATTTCACTAACGTGAAAGACTGGAGCGTTTTCATTGGCTGATTTGATTGCCTCGTGCTTTTAAATGATGGATACATTTTATCAATGCGCTGAAGATACGAAAGTGACTCTGAGGGCAAAAGGCAAGGGCATGATAAGATTTCAATAGCGGAATTGCGCGCGTGCACACACACACACACACACACACACACACACACACACATATATATATATATATATATATATATATATATATATAATTGTGTTATTTAAACATATAAATATGAGTGTGCAGGGGTGCGTGTTTGTGTATCAAGTCTTGGGGTGGTTAAGTCAGATATTAACTTTTGAAAATTCTTGATTTTTTTTATCTGATTCTCTCAGCAGATGAATATTTTTTTACATATATAATCCTAACCTAAACAGTATTTTTGGTTTTTTTAAAAAGAAATTTTTTGATTTTTTATTTTTTTGCTCTTGTTTTTCCGCATATAATATTTATTTAAATGTTTTAAAAGCTAAGCTTTCAGAAAAAAATCGAAAAATCATTATTTTCTTATTTATTTTGATAATTAATGGTAGTAATGACGTTAGATAAATGATACAGCTCAGGAAAGTTTTTGTTTTTCTGTTATATATATATTATGAAATGGTTATGTGTTTGGATTGAAGAAAATATAAAAATGTTTTTAGCTAGTGTTAATTAAAGCTTATTAACTATTAATAATTAAACAATATTTTAATGATTATAAAAAATTCAGGTCAATTTGTTAATTTTCTTGCTTATTTATCTTTATTTTAATTTCATATGTTATTAAATTTTAAAGTTAATTTAAGAAAATTTTATAGCACTTTAATTTTTTTTTCATTATTTCATAAAACATCTTCAAACGTAACTAAAAGTCAATAAAATATTACATAATTACTGAAAATGTTAATTTGTAAAAATTACTAAGTAGTTAAAAACGAAAAAAGGCGTTCACTTAGATTTAGTAAATTTATGTCAATTCTGGTTATCCATATCAGATGTCATCTCCTCGGAACTTATCTATACTTCAATAAAGACCAAAGAAAAACAGTACCAGTCGTAATGAAATGCTTATATATTACTTTTTTATGCTATAAGTAATATTTATTACAAATTACATTAATTTAACTTTAAATTTGCTAATTATACTCAAATAATGTGTCACAAATATATATTTTATTTTTGGAAAATTTTTAAAACCGATAATTTTGTTTTGTTTACAAATCTCTTACAACTGGCCACTTTTAAGGAAATTTTCTTAACTCGGCCAAAAAATTGAGGCTCTGATCTATATAATTTTTATTGAAAATACACCAGAATATTTTGCTGACTGGAAATAGTAAATATAATCATTTAGCTTTAAATTAAAGCTAAAATGAAATATTCAAGAATGCTTTTTCATTTAAAAAAAATATTTTAAAGTGTCAAAAATCTATACCGAATTAGTGGTGGTAACTATATATATATATATATATATATACACTTATGCATATATGTTTGTATGTATGTAGATTTAAAAGACCGGTTAATAAAATTTCAGGAATAACAAGCCAACAAAATGAAATTATTGGCAATAAAAATTATGTTATTTATTATATAAGAGAAATATTTTAAAGTCTGATTTTTCGGACACACCTGTGCCCTTTTTCAACGATACGAGGAATAAAAAAGAGGTGGGACTTACTCTTCCGAGGAATGTTGCCATTGATTAGGGTGTTCCGTGTGGAAATTATATTCTTTGAGTAAACCCAAATCCCAGTTTAATCCCTCAATATTTAATTTTATTTTGAAAATATATTTCAACACCGATCTGCGTCTTTCTTCTCGGCTGTTGAATGAAGACACTAAAAACATGCATCATCTTCAATGTTATAAAACGGTTGATAAAAAGTGTGCAGCGACAGGAATATTGTCATTGTTCTTTTATATATATATTAGGTTGGTGCAAAAAATAATGACGTAATAATGTCGTTTTTTGACGTTAAAAAATACGTCAAAACACGATATTATTACGTCATTATTTTTGCACCAACCTAATATATATATATATACCGTAAATTGATCTGAGGTGCAAAGTCTAAATTACTGTTTTCAAACAACAAATCTTCGACGATCTTTCCCGAATGATCATGTTTAAAACTTATTTAAAAACGCAACATTTACTTAAATAAATTGTATCTATTAAAATAACGTATAAACATAAAATATATTAAATAATTGTCGGACTTAATCCATTTCATAAAATGTTGTCAATGTTTACGTTAAGGTACGTATCCTGAGCAGATATGATCGTTCGGGAAAGATAATCGAAGATTTGTTGATTAAAAACAGTAATATATATATATATATATATATATACACACACATATATATATATATATATATATATATATATATATATATATATATATATATATATTTGGCATATAAATACTAGGTCTTTACTAGATTAAATATTCTTAAATATTTTTATATGTTTATGTTAAATTTGTAACCTGTAGGTGATATTACTTGCTTTGTCTAATTATTCTTGATTACACATAATTTCTCTTATAAATGCCCTGAGTTTTAGTTTGCGTCCCCCACTTTTTTACCTCTCTTTCATCTTCTCTTTTCTTGTATACATAAGATTAATAATGGAGAGCAGATGGAAATTTTTCACATATACATCAGCAGTATGAATTGGCTGGATTTTAATTTTAGATCATATCATTTTTTATTGTGCGTAGTGTCACAACAAATGTATCCACACGTTTCTCAGCGAATCGGTAGTGATTTATGCATTTGAAAATAATTCGTATTTGTCTGTATCTCACTCATTTAAACCGTTATTTAACTCCTCTCCTTAAAACTTCTTAAATTTTAATCCCCACCTTCACCTTTAGGCCTTCCTGTTCTTCTTTCTTCTGTTACACCCTCTCTCTACAGCTTTCATACATTTCCCTCTCACACTTGTTTCCCACTCATACACACATACACACGCATTAAAATTTTGTTTTTATACACGGAGTTATATTTCCGGATTTCTTTTTGAATTTGTAGGTCCTTTCATAGATAGATAGATAGATATGAGATAACAATATATATTTTTGTATATTACGAACAGTATTGGGGAAATTTATGACAGAAGGGAAACATTTACTTGTGACACGTTTCGTTCTTCAGCACTTCATAATATATATATGGTTCAAAACCGGGTTTTATGGTGGGAATGTCAACATTCTAAAAACCCTGATCATAGTTGATTCAATCAGCCTGGTGTGGCGATGCAGAGGTGGAAAGGGCATGCAAATCACACCACTGGTTGATCAAAGCCGTACGAGTGAAATTGGACAGACGAAATTATTTGAAAACCCTCGATAGTTGCGCCAGTACAATGTCATGAGGTAACGGGCCTGAAGCTTCTTCAAACTCCTGAGCAATTCTAATATTGATCTTTCAACATAATTGCAATATGTCACACGTTGGTTCTCTGTCTGTCAGTTGGAAAAATGCATATGTGCCTGAGCGGGTACCTGCAATAGTGACAAGCTAGCAACCATAGCAGATGACAGGTTTACTATGAATCGATAACTTCACATACACACACACACACACACATATATATATATATATATATATTTTTATACATAATATATATATATATATATATATATATATACATATATATGCATTTCCCTTTCTCTCACTCTCTCTCTCTCTCTATATATATATATATATATATAGGTAGTAATCCGTTTATATAATCCAAAACATAGAATTTTAAATATGTTAAAACTCACTCACAAAAAAGCTAAATGTTTATTTTCATTATATATATATATATATATAACTTTTTTCATTAGATATCTACCTATGTAAGTCTATTCAATATCTATCTAGCTATCTATCAACGTAATGTACTGTTAAATGTAGCCGTCTCTTATACTCCAATAGCTTCATGTCTCACACTTCTCGCCTGTGGAACTCCCTCCTCATTTTTGTTTCCCTGATATCTATAATCTCCAACTATTCAAATGCAAAGTCAATCGACGTCTCCAGATGCCTTGATCTATCCACTATCCTTCTCTTTATCCTTTCCTCTATCACTTCTCTTTGCTCTCGCTCCAACTCTCTTTAACACCTTGCGTGCTAGTGGCTTCCCACCTTGCTTGGGGTGAAACGCTTAAGAAATGTATGTGTATATATATATATATATATATATAAGTGATAGAAATTCTGTGAGGATCTGAATAATCCTATCGAATCTAGAATCCTCAACCGAATGCAGAAAGCACTGGACATTTTGGGGACTCATCAGCAGTGCGCATCCTCTACCGAGAATCGAACCCGGACCGTTACGATACAACGCAAGCATCATACCACTGGACCAACGGGTCTCCGTGACGAAGAAGAAACTGACTAGACGCGATATAGCTATCACTAGATTCCGTGGTGATTCTCATCCAAGTATACGAAACTCAATATATACACAAAGTGTATGAAAATATAAGCAATGTTAAGCAGTGTCATGATGACAGACAGTTTCATGCTGGAAGACATGGTCTGAAGATTGCGTTTAACATGAAAAAAATGTCGCAGTCGGGGTTGAACTCTGTGTCGCATTCCTCACATATATCGGGTGTAAGAGCAAAATTATCCAAATCGTGTAACAGCATAATTGTCCATCCCACAAAATGTTTAATATCTAGAAACCAGTGAACTAATTGATTTTCGTTTTTTCCCAGGTTTTCAGATAAGTTTAGCCATTTTGACACCATTTTCCGTAAGAATCACTGAAAAGCCCTTTGAGGTATTCAGCTAGAAATAGAACAGATTAAAATCAAATGACCAATGTTGAGAGGAAAAAGATCATTCAGGCCTTCAGTAATGTTATCAACATTCATACTCTGGCTTCCATCTTTAATGTCCAGTCAAGAACCATCAAGAGAACGGCGAATAAATTTTAAAATGAGGGAACAGTAGAGAGGAAAACTGGATTAGAAGGTCACAACAGCAAGAGGGATCATCCTTTCAACTTAGAACTAGGGAGATCAATTAATAAATATGCAATTCACCAGAGGTTTGGCACCTGAGAGAAGAGTTTCAGCTCTGAGAAGCCCAAAGAGAAGTGAAAAAGACTTGAAAATGGAACCGTACGTGAAACCTGTGAGGCACCTTGTTAGTCCAGGACAAAAAGTTAGAAGGTTAGTGAAGGCGAAGATCATCTTGAATAAGTTGGAAAATAATCCTGGAATAATATATATATATATATATATATATATATATATATATATATATATATATATATATATATATTAGAACTTTATTTCAATACTTGACGCGCTTCCGATCCTTAGCTATTACGAACGTGTCATTTTCGTTCATGGTCGATTTTCATTACGATTCTTCAGTTAAGTTTGGAGAGTAATTATACATTTTTATTGGTCAATAGTAGTTCAGTAGTGTTATAGAAACCTCGGGTAATTCCAGTAAGATATCTTTAATCATTTTTAAGACACAAAGGTTTCGAGCTTAATCTGACAATTGGACAATTTTGCTCTTACACACAGTGTGTGTATATATATATATATATATATATATATATATATATATATATATATATATATATATATATATATATATCTTTTCTAATAACGGAGATGTTTTAATGTTTTGGTTCAACGAAGAAATGTTTTTTTAGTTCTTTATCACCTAAAAATATTTCAGATTTAAAGACAAAGTTCACTTTTGGTTAAAGGTCACCAAAAAGCCACTTCTCAGCGAACTAAGATTAATAAAACCATGTGTAATTTTATTAAAGAGACTAATGAGTTGTATTTGCAAAACAGATTTATTTAAATCACGAACACATATTTCAACATGTCCATAGTTTCTCTCTCTGTAAATTTCGATTCCACTCCCACGGATGTCATCATTTTTTTTTTTCAAATTAGATTTGGATTGGCGTTTAACAAATACTGATGGCCGTTAAATCAGAAATATTTTTAGCTGGCTTTGGAAAAGAATTGGTGTTGAATAAAAGAAACAGATTCAAAATATTTTTATTTTTACAAATTTTATTCGGTTTAAAAACAGAAGTCGAAAAATCGATGAAACTAAATTTTGACTAAGATTTTTTATATGGATATAACCTCAAAATTGTGTCCTCTTTCCAAATCCAAATTTCCTCATTCATTCTCTCTGGAGAAGTTTAAATAGTTACGATAATTTATAGATTATAAAAAGATGATTTTTCTAGCTTTTTAAGGGCGTTCGCTTGTCTTTTTAAATCCATTTACCTCAAGCAAGGGCATAATGTCACTAAGATTCAAGGGTCTTTTGGGAGTGAAAAGGAATGAAAAATATTTAAAATAAGGAACTACAACAGTATCCTGAATAGGTTTGTTGTCGACAACCACCCGCATCAGAGCATCTGTATCTTCATCCTTTCTCCCTATTCAAAGATGGCTGTAACTCAAAGAAAATTTGACGAGGCCATTCGCGTCAATTTCATTTCGGTCAACAATTCTGGGCGACGAAGAAGCCTACACACTTGTCCAGAAGATTCTTCCTTGCGGCTCAAAGGGGATGGAGACAGGCAAGATCTGGCAAACCTGGTTGCATCAGGCTGTCGGATGCTTGGTCTGATAAGGTCCGCCTTGGTTACGCTAGCCCGAGTTGCGCTGCCGACCTCTGCCGTTGAGATCGTATAGATAGTTGTCTATTCCGCCCTTGATGTCTTCAGGAGTTGTGGTATAGTTTTCAGACACTTTCCAACACAGTGCCACACATTTCGGTCGCATTCCCAGGCCAGTATTATAAAAAAAAATCAATTAGACAAATAGAACATCGTGACATTCGAATCCCCGTTTCATGGTGGGAATGCTAATGTTGTAAGCACTCAACCAATCTCTCTGGATATATATATATATATATATATATATATATATATATATATATATATAAGTCATTGAAGTCAGCACTCAGAGGCAACAGGCTGATTCATGCTAGACGCAATCATCTGGCCTGACGATTGCGTCTAGCATGAAACAGCCTGTCGCCTCAGAGTGTTGACTTCAATGAAAAAATTATTTCGGTTGAGCTCTCAGAGAGAAAAGTTAATTTGTAAACTGTGACTATTACTGCTGCTGATGCAAGACTCTTCGTTAAGACGAATCGAGTTCTTCAGTCACTCGCGTGTTTCTCTACAAATAAATACGTCTAAATTTTCCTTCATTCCTGCTGTACGCCAATGACTTAAGGATATAATCTCCAACTGATACCAACAGCAGAACCTTCCTTAAATCCGTACACAAACACTTTAACCATAACACTTTAACCATAACGCTTTTCTCAGAAAATTCTTCAGCAAGAACAACATTCAGGTTAGTTATAGCTGCACTAGAAACTTTGACCAATATATAGCCCAGTATAATAGTGTAACCCTTAAATACTTAAGCAAAATAATTACAGCGGTAGCTATGATGATCAAGAATGCAATTGCCGAAAACAGAACATCTGTCCTTTGAATGGCAAATGTATATATAAAGGAGATATTTATAAGAATAATGACCAAATTGAATTTTATTTCGGCTCAAATGCTAATAATTGTAAAAAAACGTTTTTATCATCATAAAATGACCCTTAACAACAAAATGTCCGAAAATGCCACTGCAATCTCTAATTTTTATTGGGATATCAGAACAGATAGCTACACACCCGCCGTGAATTTAGAATTGAGAATTGGTCGCTAAAATCAATCCATTCCCATGCGGGACTGGGGGCATGTGCAATCTATGTTTAACCGAATAATTATTCCTCCTAAAAAATATAAATAATTCAAACTACTAAATAAACGGAATGAGCTCATGTCTACTTGTATGCATAGGAAAATGTTTCTCTTAAAATATTGTAATCCTGGATAAGCCAATTTGCGTTTAATTTTAATTCCAAATTTTAATTTTCTGACTGCTCTTATTTTAGGTCATACACCGATTACGTTCCTTTAATCAGTCAACTGATTTTTACGAACAGCGTCCATCGTTCAAATTTTAAATTTTCTTTTTTTTATTTTTGATTCATGCCTACATCACATTTCCTGAACTTAAGCCCCAATATTGCTTTAGTACTATTTTTGTGCTATTCTAATTGTAAACTATGGACCAGCATTCATCCCATGTGCATCTATATCCTTTTTTAAATAAACAATAATCTATATCTTGTGCCCGACGAGTTGGGTAACCAACGAAACACGAGTCACACATCAAACGTAGATATATGTGTATTTTTTAATATATATATATATATATATATATATATATATATATATATATATATATATATATACATATGTGTGTGTGTGTTTGTTTCGTTACAGATGACAATGCACAGTGTTTAAGCTTTTTATTTCATTTTTCTAATGTTACACAAGAAAAATGAAATAAAAAACGTAAACACTGTACATTGTTATTTTTAACGAAACATATATATATATATATATATATATATATATATATATATTTATATATAAATCACCTTAAACGAAACATACATATAAGCGGGATTGCTGCCCAAATATATAATTTCATTTGGGCGGTAATCCCTCATTTATACAAGTTTCATTTAAGACTACTGAAAAAGTACCTGGTCAGACGTCTTTAATATATATATATATATATATATATATATATATATATGTGTGTGTGTGTGTGTGTATGTGTGCGCGTGTGTGCGCGTGTAATTATATATTGTTATTATTATCTTTACTATAAGTATTTTTCGTATATAACTTATTTGCATAGTTACATTTATTTATTTATTATTATTATTATTATTATTATTATTATTATTATTATTTATATGCATATTTAATTAATTTAATTATTTGTAATTATTGTTGTTATTAGTAATTATTAAACCTTATCATTTATGGGAAAACACGTGAGTTCCTATATGATGTTTTTTAACATTCGACCTAAATGGAGAAATCCTACTGAAGAAAAGTATTCGAACCTGTATCCCTTTTTACATCAGGGAAATTGTCTATACAGGCAAAACGTGTCGATAGCAATTTGACAAGAGACGGAAAAAACGGATAGAGGTCCGATTCCTGGCTGACAGGACATAAATCATCTGATAAAACTCAAGCAATTATTTCGCAATGCATGAGTGAACAGAAATGACGTGTGATCAAATCACAATTGCTGTCATTTTTTCACTAACGGTGGCCAAGAGCGAGAGAAGAACAATTACGATTATATGAATGTGTAGACAGAAAAAAGGGGTTTATTTTCTCATTTCAACATCTGGGAGATCATACTTTAGTAATCTTACTTTTTTTTACCCCGTTAATTCAGGGTGTGTGCTATTATGGCTCTCCACACCTACTTTCCTTTGTATATCTCAGAAATATTTGTGTTTTCACTATCATTTTCATTCTCTTTTCTGTCCTTCAGTGGCACAGGCTTGTTTGTTGGGTTATTCACTGTTTCCATTTCTCTCTTTTGCCTTCAGTATGCCTCGTCAGTGTCAAATTCACAAAGACCTCTTTTCCTTATTTTATGTCCCTGAGATGTCAACCGTCTCTTTCTGATTCTTTCTATTTTCCTCATTCCTCACACGTTTCATCCACGGTATTCTCAGTATCCTTCTGTAGAACCGTATCTCTTTCCCGATGTTTCATCTTCATCTGCGAGGAAATTATCTAGCATTCACTGTCATATAGGAAGATTGATATTACGTAGCAATTCATCACATTTATTTTGTAAGTAAATTTTCCTGTTTCGCCTAATTTTGTTTAGCTTTTGGAAAGCCACTTTCGCAATCCCAATACGCCTTCGTATTTCGGTGCCTTCAGAGGTGAGGGAGAAGGTTGCAGTAATTCCCTGTAGCGAACGAAAGAAGAGGCTACAAGAGTTCCAGCTCTCAGCAAATGGAAAGCACATTTATTCTGCCTCACTGCGTACATTAGTGCGCATCTGTATCTAGAAGGTTATTGACAAGCGTCCATAAATTGCCATCGCTGGGTAAATATTAGGCTTTTTTTTTAATTCTGCATCGTATAAAAATCACATTTGGATATCAGACAAGAAGATAATATCAAGTAAAAATAATAATAAAAAAAAGAGAAACGAAAAGAAGACAGTCGAAAAACGAAGAGAGAAATGATTTGTGAAGATGAAGAGTAATTGACGAAATTATGTAATTCACTTTTGTGTTCATATCTAGACTGGGGATTGCTGAAACATTTTCACTCAAAAATCAAAAGCAATATCAATGCGGTCAGCTACCTATTTGTCCTAATATATATATATATATATATATATATATATATATATATATATATATAGTAGCGGCCATAATATAAACAGAAACAACAAAGACATAAATATGTGTATTACTTAAGAATTAATGCATGATTAGCAATGACATTTTTACCGAATAAAGATTAGGGTGTAATGCATAAATATACAAACTTACAAAAATTTACATAATAGTTTTTTTGATAAAGTTTAAATGAAACAAAGGAAATAAGCTACTGGACAAAAGTTAAGGAACGATCTTGTTAATGCTTGATTGCGAACAAAATATCAACAAAATTTACATCCCCTTATTTTCAATGACTTCTCTGCATCATCGACTACATGATCTAATTAATTTCTTGCAAAAATCAGCAGTAATTCCTTCCCATTCGTCTTTCAATGACTCCCATAGGTGATTCTGGTTTTTCGGGTTTCTTTTCTGAGCCCTTTCTCTAATTATCTTCCAAACATTTTCTGTTGGATTCAGGTCGGGGCTCTGGGCTGGCCACTTCATTAAGGCGATTCATTCTTCTTCAAATAAAGCCATAACCTTCTGAGCCTTGTGGCAAGGTGCATTGTCCTGCATAAAAATAGGAGATTCATAAAGATTATGGTGTAATCTTGGTACCACATGCTGCTGAAGAAGCCTTTTGTAAATCTCAACATTGATATTGCCATGTACGCGGATGATAGGGCCAACTCCTGCAGATGAAATCATTCCCCACACCATCACACTGCCGCCACCAAACTTAACGATTTTCTTGACACATTGAGAAGACAATCTTTCACCTGTTCTACGGTGTACGTAAGTTTTGCCCTCAGAACCAAATATAGTAAATTTGGATTCGTCACTGAAATGTACTGTATCCTATTGTGCGTCAGTCCAAACAACGTGTTCTCTCGCATGCTCCAGGCGTGCCCTTTGGTTTCACTTTGAAATGAGAGGCTTCGAAGCTGGAATACGGACATGCAATCCTGCATTTTTTAACCTGCGAGCAACCGTTTTCCTTGAGATCTTATTATATGTCTCTTCATTAAATTTACGGACAAAAACGGTTTTTTGTAGATATTCTAACAATTCTTCGATCTTCTCTTTGCGATGTTTTTGGAGGTCTGCCGGTTTTTGGTTTTGCATCTAACGTTTTATCGGTTTTATACCTGCTAATTACACGATGAACAACACTTTTAGACCTATGAACAAAATGGCGGGAAATGGCCAGCAATTTTGTCTCGCTGGATCAATTACAACTGAATAGTGAGTTCAATCCACACTAGTGTTCCAGTTCCAGTCGACTGCGTTATATACCCTTCTCCACCTAGCCGTGATTAGTAACACTTCTATCAATAAAATAAATATCTCCAAAAACATTCTTATAATCGAAAAATATTTTCTAGCTTTAAATAACCCCCCAAAGTTTGATAAGCCGTAAAAAACAAATCAATCATTTTGTCTTGTCCTACGAGACACTTTTTTTCAATAAGTTTCACCTTATACAAGACCAGGGAGCCACTCGGGATAAATTTTTACCTTAGATAGTTTATTTCGGATATCAGGGGAAGATAACGGTTAACACTATACTTGAACACGTTAAGTTTATAGTGATCGAGAAACGTCCTCTTAGGAGTTGGTTCCACAGAGCAGTGGTTCGCGGAAAGAAGCTGTTGTAGTCGAATTTACTTCTCATCGATCGAATACGAGGTGAGGGGAATGTGGATGGTTTACTACAATGTAAGTGGATCTTAAGAATGCCTATGGCTCTATCCCACACAAATTGGTAGAAGAATCGTTAAACCGCCACCACGTTCCTCCCAAAATTATAGAGACCATAGTAGATTATTATAACAATTTCAAAATGAGAACAGCAGCAGGAAATACAACATCTGCATGGCACACACTGGAAAAAAGCATTATAACAGGCTGCACCATCTCAGCTACCCTCTTTTCCTTAGCCATGAATATGTTAATAAAAGCGGCGGAAATAGAATGCAGAGGTCCGTTAACAAGATCTGGTCATCGGCTACCGCCAATAAGGTCATACATGGACGATATGACTATAACATCCTCGTCTGTGATTGGTGCGAGGTGGTTACTAAAAGGTTTGGAGAAACCTATTTTATGGGCAAGAATGAGTTTCAACGCCGCCAAATCGAGGTCATTAGTGGTGAAAAAAGGGAAAACTTCAGAGAGGGATCGCTTTAAATTGTTTGGCGAGTATATCCTGACTATAAAGCAAAACCGAATCAAGAAATTGGGTAAGCGTTTTGATAATACCCTGAAGGACTCTGTCGCAATCCAGGAAACAAAGGATAACCTGAAAGCCTGGTTAGATAAAGTAGACAAGTCTGGCTTACCCGGTCGATACAAAGCTTGGATTTACGAACATGTTATTCTTCCCAAAATATTGTGGCCTTTGTCTATCTATGAGTTCACTACCTCTACCGTAGAACACAGAAAAAAACATCAACTCCCGATTACGGAGATGGCTAGGTCTACCAAAGTGTCTAAGTAGCGCTGCCCTTTACGGTAACTCCAACATTCTTCAACTACTTTTTAAAAGCCTCGTGGAAGAATATAAAGTCGCTAAGGTGCGAACAATAATTCAATACAAGTTCTCCAAGGACCCAAAAGTGACAGGAGCAAATAATGAGGTTTACACTGGGAGGAAATGGAAAGTTGTAAAGGAATTGAAAGTGGCAGAAGAGCGTCTTCGCGAAAAAGTGGTGCTGGGCAGTGTCGCCACGGGTCGGGCAGGGCTAGGTTTCTTTCCTATTGCTAGAATTGACAAAGCCGTAGGTAAGGTAAGGAAAGGCACCAACTCTTACTGGACGAAATTCGCGTAGGGGAAGAGGAAATGAGAGTGGCAAAGATGATCGGGTTTAAACAACAAGGATCATGGACAAAATGGGAGACAATGATACCTAGGAAAGTTGGATGGTCAGATCTATGGCGTAACGAATTGGGCTTGAACTTTTTGATCCGATCTGTTTATGACCTTCTACAAAGCTCCGTTAACCTTCAATTATGGACTAAATCAGAATCGCCCTCATGCCCCCTCTGCGGTCAAATAGGTTCTTTAAAACACATACTTAGTAACTGCAAATTAGCCCTAGCAGACGGTAGGTATAGATGGCGCCATGATCAAATACTAAAAGAAATTGCGGAAGTCGTTAGCACAGCCATCCATACAAACAAACCGAATTCAAACATGAATTTTATAAATTTTATTAAAGCTGGCGCGAAACCGAACCCAAAGAAAATGACCACGCCCAACTGTTTATCGTGTGCAACAGACTGGGAACTAAGAGTGGATTTAGGTAAAAGGCTAAATTTCCCCGATCACATTTCCAAAACCCGATTGCGTCCAGACCTAGTTCTTTTTTCTAATAAACTAAAGAAAGTCATCATGTGGGAACTAACAGTCTGTTATGAGGATAACGCAGAAGAAGCCAGTGAAATGAAAAAACTAAAATACGATGAATTAGTGGAAAGTTGTAGGAATAATGGATGGAAGGCAAGCTGCAAACCAATCGAAGTAGGCACAAGGGGTTTTGTGGCAAGATCACTGGTCAGCGCCTTAACAGACATTGGGATAGTGGGAACAAAAAAACGAAAAGCCATCCAAACCATTACCGAAACTGCAGAAAGAACAGCTAAATGGCTATGGCTAAAACGGGCAAGTGTATGGTCGAGCAAATTGGGGAAAGCCTAAATTAATGTAAAATTGTAATTTGGTGAGGTCAGTATGATGTTTGAAAAACCCGAAACTGCCCAATGATTCATCTCCAGAACATCACTGACGACGCCCTCTAGCGCTAAAAGACCGTATATTCAAAACAGTGGCATGGCGGATCCTTACCGTGAGGGTTAGAACTAGCGGAACCAAGGAATGCAGTTCGTCCTAGCAGTTTTCATCGAAGTAGCAACAGAGCAGCGAGAGGCTTGTCGCGTCCTGTCTGTGAGAGAGAGGTAGGAAGGCGAAAAATAATTCGTCTCCTGCAGCGATAGTCCAATAGCGTTTCCGAAAAGAGTGCAGGCTGGGCAGACCCCGTCCATATATGACAACAGTACTCCATTTATAGCCTGATCTGGCTCTTATAAATGAAAAGGAGAGCACGTGGAGTCAGGTACTTACTACACTGGTTCATAAAGTTGACCGTTTTACCTACCTAGCTCGTATGTAGAAGTTCTACTTGAGGTCAGCTGTGAGTTTAAGGCCTAATAGTCTCTCAAAGCACGGCACATTACCGAGGGGACATCCGTTCATTGTCACTGTCAGTAGTTCGATCTCCGCTCCCTCGAGTTGGTGAAGGTTTTCGGTCATGGCCAGATTCTTAGTTGAGAAGGCTACAACCTTAAGTTTCAGCACCTTTTTTGTCTAGAGCTTGGATAGCAGTGTATTACCCTTCTGGTCTGATTGCCAACTAAAGCTAAAGATCCTAGTCTGTTCTGTTATTTTACTTATGGCTAGTTCATGCTTTTCTTAAATTCTTTCTGCTTTTATCTGCCGTGTCCTTTCAGGATGTTAGATGGTCATGGTCACGGCTCTCTACACTTTTCTGTCTTTTGTAGTTCAAGCAGCATGTAGCCCTTTGTTACCACTCTTTTTCTCCGCTCTGTCATGTATTTACACAAACTCATTAGATAGGTTCCTCGAAACTTTATCCTGACCCCTCACCTTCAATATTATTGATTGACTTCACAAAAATTTGAAGGTTATTGAAAACCAGAAAATATTTTTAGATTATGTAAATTTGTGGGGAGATAATAAGAATTTATAGTTACTAATTAACCCATATATGCGGTAGAAGTAGCGGATTCATACATTTCTCAATGGTATTTGCGTGTAAGTAGATAAAACGAACCCGACTGGAATTAAAATTCGGCTTGCTGATTTCCAAGTCCGAGCTGTTATCAATTACACCACCTGCACATCCAAGCTTACAGTCACTCATCCTAGGTACTAACCATGCTCGACATTGCTTAACCTCAGCGATCGTACGGGAATCGGTGTTTCAATGTGATATGGCCGTAAGCAATATGAGTGGTAGATTTTTCTCACCTTCATTTATCATAATGTATCCTAAAATTTTTGACTAGAACTTTCTCATTTTAAGTATAAATCGCCCTTTACTTCCCATTTTTTTTAATTTCTCGTTGCTCACATATTTATTCTCAGCATCCTTCTGTAGAATTACATCACTGCCACTTCAAGTCTTTTCTGCTTCTGTCAAGAAATTTTCCAACATTCACTGACATAGATTATATGACATGCAGTTCAGTCCTGTTTCCTTTTTTCTGTAACGGAAATTACGTATTACTTAATACTTTGCTTAGTTTCTGAAAGGCATTATTCTAATGCTCCGTCGGATCTCTTTGTCCCACTTTTCGTCGTTTCTTACTTCACGACCGAGTTAAGTATCTGTAGCTGCTTGATTCTGATATTTCCAATGTGGAGCTAACATCGATGGATGTCACGGTTGATGTACAACCAAATTTCGATTTGCCCTTAACCATGACTACCTGACACTACCGTGCTATTTTACTCTTATGTAAAAGGAAAGAAAGTTGGTTCTCTGTGTCGCGCCAGAAGGTTTTTCTCGCCTGGGTCTATCCTTCAAATCTACAAATCAACCATACGTCCTTGCATGGAATACTGCTGTCATATATGGTCTGATGCCCCCGCTGTTAATCTCGAGGTCCTCGACGCAAACCAGACGGATATGCAATTTTATAGGTCCTGAACTGGTATCTCGTCTACAGTCACTTTCTCACAGACGTGCTGAAGCTTCCCTCTGTCGTTTCTACAAATATTTTCATGGCAACTGTTCTGGTGAGCTACTTTCACTGGTACCCAAACTGCATGAATTTAAGCGTGCTACTAGGTTGGTATCTCGCCCCTCTCCTTTCACTGCCGAAACGGTTAAATGTATCCGCCTCTTCTACTCCCGCAGCTTCTTATCTCGCACTTCCCGACAATGGAAGTCCTTTCCTCTTACTTGTTTCTCGGGTAGCTATAATCTTCAAATATTCAAATGTAATGTCAATCGACATCTTCTAATGCCTTAATCTTGATCCCCGTCATTGTCTTTATCCTTTCCTTAAACACTCCCCTTTACTTTGGCTCTCACTCTTTGTAACCCCTTGCGTGCTAGTGGCACTCCCGCCTTGCTTGGGATGCTATGCTTAACAAAAGTGATTCATGTCTTTTCCAACGAGATTATCAGTTTGAATTCAAAGTTAGTTTACTTTGACTAAACGCCAACCAGGGTTTGTAGATTCCAATCTGATCTGGCATTTTAATCCTAGCTAGGCAGATGAGAAGAGATGAAAAGTATTTTAGATCCAAAGATCTTCGTTGGTAGATGAATGTGAAAAGACTGAAGTGTAAAATATAAATATGAATTCTTTATACTCGTGTAATTTGTGTATAATGTCGACGTTTTCGGAAGAAAAAAACAAAACAACTGGAGGCTAAATTAGTTGCGAGACAGGAAGAACCAAGTACAAATCTCAGGATAAGGGACGAAAATATTCACCAGTCATATATAAAAAATATATAGAATAGTTCACACTTAACACATGTGATATGTTTCAAAATACTCATAACTTATTTTCAAATGTAACTAATAACTGATACAACAAAAGTCAATAAAAATAAACACGCTACCACCCCTTGTCTGAATTATTAGATTTTTCTGTATCCTTGGAAACAGTGAATTATGAATGTTTCTGTGGCTTTAAAACTTAGTAAATTAAAAAAATAAGTTATTCCAAAATTCGCTTGAAGATGAAATGGAACTAACTTTTTTAATTTAATTACAAAATTATATTCGAAGCTTTTAGCTTCCATTTTTGAAACAAGGTTATTCCAGTGTAGCGAAAAAGCCATATTCTAAACAAGTTAATTTATATATATATATATATATATATATATATATATATATATATATATATATATATATATGTGTGTGTGTGTGTGTGTGTGTATTACTTTTATTATAAGAGATTATAACAAAAAACATGTTGAAATCGCTACACAAAAGCTTTCATGTTTCTATACTATGATTGTACTTCTTCAGGGATGGCAAGTAACTGGCGATTAAATGATTTTTAAGTAAATTTAAAGTGTTACCATAGTGTTACCTTTTTCCGAAAAATTTTTAAAAATAGACTTTTGGGTAAATCTTGACTTGATTAACCAATTAAAGATCTACGCTAAATAGAAAAGTAATATATATATATATATATATATATATATATATATATATATATATATATATATATATATATATATATATATATATATATATACAGGCACTTTATTGTGGTGTGAGCTAACGGCCATATCACATTGAAACACCGGTTCTCGTAAGATCACCGAAGTTAAGCAACGTTGTACCTAGATGAGGAACCTCTTGGAAATACCAGATGCTATAAACTTGTATGTGCAAGTAGGATAAGGGATAATGGTTTGGAATTGGAAATTGAGTTCGTTATATTCCAAATACACTATGGACAGTTACGAATCCACCATTTCCCCCTGCTATAGATTAATTAGTAGGACATATAATAATTGTGGAAAAAATTATTATCTCCCCACACACAAAAAAATATCTTACAATCTAAATATATTTTCTGGCTTGAAATAACCCGGAAAGTTTTTAAGCAGCAAAATAAATAAATAAATCAATGTGGTATAATTCTTACCAAACTTGCCTTGGATAAATTATTATGTGCCACATCTAAGTTACGGGTACTGCGACGAGGTCTAATGGTTATCAAGGTTTTCTCTCTGTATCAATTACGACTGAGTAATGAGTTCAATCTACCCTGGGTACTGCCATACGTGTGGCCTTGTGCTACATTTAAGCCGGACTCATATAAATCACTGCAGCTACTTAAACATAATGCAATGATTAGCAATCTTTTCTCGCTATCTTAGTTACGACTGAAAAATAAGTCTCACTGAATGCTACCAATATCCAATCCATACTTAGGAAATCACTCGGCTTTGCGACATAGTATAGTGTTTAACCAACTTGTCTCGCTAGATCCATTACACAGTAAGTATTTCTCCCCACTGAAAAGTGATGTGACGCAAGTTTGGGTTTAATGTGGGGATCGCGAGCACGTACACCTGGGCCAGCGACAAAAATTGTCCGGTTCCCGCAGACACAAGCACAAGTGAGCCGCACTGAGTAGTGAAATCGATCCTCACTGGGTCCTCTATAATACTCTGACCTTGCGCAACATCTAAACCCCGTTCATTAAATCACTGTACATATTATTTTCAGTTTATGAATTAAAATATGAGATTCCCAACAATAATTAATAAACAAATTGAACTATTGTCGTATTTTGCATGTACGGCGGTGAAACAGCCAGCTATATTTTGGCAAAGAATAATGTAAAAAATGAATTGTGTGTAATTTTCTCGTTTTAATATTTTAAGATGATTTGTGAAGTCAGGGGCAGCAAATACCCCATGAAATTCGTGGCAGGACGGTGACGAAGCAAACGGAAACGTGTTATAATGAAATTTGAACTTGACACCCATAGAATAGTGTGTTGTAGATCAAAATGTACTTGCCTATTACTGAAATTTTCATAAGTCGAGGGTTTTGTAAGTTGAAAACTTTATTACTTTCTGAAATGTATATATATATATATAAATAAAAGTGTGTAAAACAGATATCCAGATAAGTGCCATTGTCTTAAATACGTCTGTCGAAAATACGGAATTATAACAGAAACTTATAAAACTGTCTTCGTCAAATAGAGGAAATACAATTTGGCAAGTTGAGCGGGGAGATTTGTGTTCATGACTTTCCTAAGGGAAGTAACGCGGTATTGATACAAATAACAAACGCTAGAAATCGATTTTGGCTTAATGGTTCGATTTTATATCTGACTACGTTTGTAAGACCGGAAGGTAAGTACGCAGTTATAAAATAATGATATCACTAATAGCTCTATTCATATCTTTCTTTCTCTTCCTTACAGCAACCATAATATTCTCCGGTTGGATCAACAATGAAAAGAAGTGAAAATCAACAGCTATAATGTAAGCTGCACTTACTACTTTAATAAAAGTAATATATATATATGTATATGTGTGTATATATATGTGTGTGTGTGTACGTATGTATGTAAGCAAGAAGAAAAGCTTAAAGATTCATTTCGATTATAATTTATTTTGTGAATATCTATATATTCATCTCTTCAGACCGAAATCTTTTAATAAATGGTGTCCATTTATTAAAAAAATTCGACCTGAAGAGATGAATATATAGATTTTTACGAAATAAATTATAACTGAAATGAATCTTTAAGCTTTTCTTCTTGATTATTATTATTATTATTATTATTATTATTATTATTATTATTATTATTATTATTATTATTATTATTCTCTGTATTTTACATTGAGCTCTCCCTGGATTAATATCTTACTTGGAATTATTCCTACCAGTCGCAAATGGCCTAATCCATGGTATCATTCCTCTTCCATCTACCAATCAAATCTGAAAGTGTTCCATTATTTTATATATTTAGAACGCGTCATAATTTCCGACACCAAAGTAAACAGAAAAATGAATTGGTCAAGACTAACAGAGATTTTCATTGACTACACATACGTGTCTGAGACAACAAAAACTTTAGGAAAAATCAGAAAGCCGGGGTCTGTTATTCTACTAGTGCTCATCAAATGCAAGACCCAAGAGGCACTGAAAGTATAGGGCAATTAAATAATATAATTAGGAGTTTGCTCGTAATCCATGCTATTAAAATAAAATTGAGGATACACATGTCACGGTAATGGCACAGGACAAGATTTGGTTTCGTTTATTCTGTTTTAGTGGATCTCAACCTCAATGGGTTATTTAATACCGACAAGATTTTTAGAATAGGTTCGTATGAGTAGAATGTCTATTTGTAAGAAATCAGTTTGTAGATCAGATTTTATTGACATATTTTTGTAAAATAAATATATTGCTGGTAATATTTTTTTCAAATAACATTGCTGGTAATTTTACTATAAAAATCTGTTTATATACATTCTTGGTATTTTCATCCCAGTTTAGTCGTTAAATATTTGCCCATAGCTGGGACCTTAACAGATGCTACCACCCCGGGTCAGGATTGACCTGGGAGCAACAGCAATTAAGAGGTGGTTCCACACTCTTCAAAGCCTATGATCGGGAGTCTTTGAGGGGCATGGAACCACCTGATGTAGTTTATTCTCATACCCAGGATTAAAGGACAGGACAAATTCACAGTTGAAATTTCTGAGAGACATAATGAGGAAAGAGGACTTGGAAACTTTGACCATCACAAAGGGAAAGCCAAAAACATCATGTAACCTAAGAAACGAGCTTGTTTTAATAAATGGCTGAACATGGACTTGAAGGGATAGTAAGGAGACAGACATTATTTAAAGCGAGGATAAGTAGGAGGTAGTGGAGAGTCATCGTTGGAAAAGGATAGAACACACAAAGTAAAAGCAACAAAATAGGAGGCAATTCGTCAGATTTTTCCAGGTTTTGTGTTTAGAATATTTAAAACTGAAGATATTTAAATCATATGTTAGATAATGTCGACGATTGATTGCTCATCAGCTACATTTTGTTTCTTGCTATATAACAAATGAATGAGACTCATCAACAACTGTTTATATTGAATAATGAATATGTGAGTGGCGTGACGGTAAATATCTCAGAAAATAGCATTAGCATTTCAAGATCAAAATCTTATCAAGTCATATTCGTTCACTTTACTCTAATTCCATTGCGAAAAGCATGAATCTATCTCTTCTCACTCAAGGTATGGGTTAAATAATAGAACACACTCGGGTCCCGATTATTTGGTGGCAGTCAGTAAGTGGAGAAGGAAAAATCCGATTTCAAATCCCCGGAGAAGGTTTAACATTGTCATGACATGATATCTGGCTCGAACTGATGTTTGGACGACTTCGATTTTTGTTCCGTGGTGTATTGTACTGGTTGCGTGACTGCGTTATTTTTCAAGACTCTCTTCAGGCCAATACACCAACGTCTCACTATTTCTTACTGAACGAATCATGCTTCTTGAGCTTTTTTTCTTGCGCTCGTCAACGGACCATATCTAATATATCGTATTCGTTTTGAGATCTTTTTATTTCACTTAATACTTAGGCCGTAAATTATTATCCTTTATTTTAAACAATGAGTATTATAAGAAGGCAACTGCAAACGGTTCTGTTACCTTCCGCTAAAAGCCATGTCCACTGACATATATTAAAAAATACTAGATTGAAGAGAGATTGTATTTAAGAGCGAATATTTCAAGCGTTCACTGATTATTGACAAATCTTTCATTGTGTCGCACATATCGTTGAATAATGTGAAAGAAGATTGTTTTGGAGATCATTATTAAAAAATATGCTGTCTCACTCTATAAAAATAGAATGAACTTTTTAGCTAACCCACTTTTAAGATTAGAATATACAGGGTGTCTCCAAAATCTTTAGACAATTTCGAAAATGAGTTAATTTATTGATTCCAAATGAGTCTAGTGTAGAGTTAAGGAGAAATTACGGGTAAAACATTGTTTTATCTGAAGATGTTAACATCTTAGATTGATTGAAGAGAGGAGAAATAGAAAACTCACTCTTAATTAATACACTATTACAGAGCCGCCAGTAATCACGACAGCCAATGTTTTTAGATTCATTAGGGTGTCTCATTCTCTCAGAAAACAGACACTTAGCGCCTTCGAGAAAATTTTTACATTTATTATGTGCAGCCACAAACAGGCATCTGTTGTGATGGGTACTGTCATGTTGATATAGCCGGAAATAGTGTTTCCCGTGGGCTATAGTAACAGAACATTCTCGTGTGAACCATGGGAAATATTGAGGTTTTACCTGGTGTTTCCCAGAGGGAATGAAATCTGCCGGCCTTGATACAAGAAGAAACGTCAGTGGCGTAATTCTCAATATGAAGGCTAAAAATTTCAGTCAAAGGGGCGTCCCGAAGAAAGTCACGCATTGAATAGCCAATCAGTTTGCTGGTAACGGAAGATGCTATATTTCTTTATGTTTCATACTGAAATTATTTTTTATGTTTCAGATAACATGACTTTGTGGACACCTTGTATATTAGGTACTAACCTTTCTTTTCAGGATAACCTTGAAACCCCTTGGTTTAAGAAAAATTCATTTATATTGGACGCATAATATAACCGTGAAAGATGCCGATTTTTATTTGTTTACTTGAGTTATTTTTATCCGTGGGCTGCAGGCGTATCAAGCAAAACCATTATAGCTAGGTAACCTTTACAGATACATATGTTCACTGTTTCAAAATAGAGACAATTTCAAATAAAAAACTGTAGGCTAATCCACCAAGGTTCTGTCCACTATGTCAATTGCCAATGTCTTTCTCAGCTGAATGCTGAGTGACTTGAAGGAGTATGATTCACTTGTAACGGTGAACCTAACTAACCTGCAAAGAATTCGCTCATTGAGGAGCCAAATCCGTATTCAATAATAATTGTCTACCAGATTAACATTCTAAACCTAATTTCACGCCAAGTGATCTAATCTTATAAAACTAAGCTTAAGAACGACCCAGTGAGTATCGAACTCACTATTCAACAGTAATAGTTAGCGTGGGTAGCTTCTTAACCATTATCTTGCACTGGGATGCCCAAATAAGTGTTAAACAAATATTTCCTGAATATTTTTTTTAAAGTCGTTCAGTGTAATGCTGAAATTGTTCTCGTTTCGTCGATTAGCTGTTCTCTGTCCGAATGCTTGCAAAAACGTGGTTTCTTAGTGTTGTCACACGGCAGTGTTCTTTATATTCACGGCCATAGTTGTCGATATCATTAAACTGAGAAGCAATCAAATTGTCCTTAGATTAATTGGCGACAGAAGAATTATCGTTGAACAGTTAAAAAGGTTAGAAATTAATGCAATAATTAAATGCAGCGATCAATTTTGAGTTCTTCTGTAGTTTATTTATGCCTATCGCATATGGCAACAGTGTTCCTCGCAAAAAGCAATCTCCACCAACAGAGGACCAGATTGCAATCAAAAGAGCCAAGGATGCAGCGAGGAAAAGAAAGTCTCGTGCAAATGAGAACCGAGATCAAACGGCAGTTAGGAGAGCTTCGAATGCTGAGAATATGCAAAGATTAAGAGACTCTTAAACTCCTGAACAAGCCGAAAACCCAATCAAATTCTCCAAAGGGTGCTAGTTTAAATTCCGCCCGATAGGGCGTCTTTTAAGCTAGTAATCAATAAATTTCTGCTTCAAAACGTCATGCGATATTCCTATGCAGTAAAATGTTGAATCAGTATTATTACTGTTATGGAGTCCACCCTTTTCTGATATAAATGGACTCGTCCTGCTGCCATAAAATAGCAACAGTCAGGATGTCTGAGTAGAGGAACAGAGTGGAAAGTACATAGACACTGTGAGCGAGTTGACGTTAGAAGTCAGTTACAAGGACGTCTGACTCTAAGGAAGTTTACTTCGAGACTGTATATAGCGATCTTTGATTAATACTAACCGGCGTTCCTGGATTTTACTAACAGCATTACCTTTTGTATTTTGTGTAAATACATTTAATTTCTTAGCTTAAATACTTGCGTTTGTCATTTATTGGAGACCAATTTTTCACGCGGAATCCACAACTTGGCGAACGAGGATTCGAAGCTCACACGGAATGAAAAAACTTTTCGTACGTCTAACAACAAACAACTTGGCGAACACACGCGGAAAAACTAATCAACAGAAGAAAAATCCTTCCCTCGTCGTTCAACAACAAATTAGCGACAAACAATTTCGAGGAGTAAAAATACATAAAATTGAGTTATCATGGAAGATTTTAAAAATATGTTGGTAGAACTAATAAAACGCCAAAATGAGCAACAATTACAAATGCAGAAATACCAAAATGATCAACAGTTACAGCTACAAGAAAAATGGCAAAAACAAATATTACAAACGCAAAAGGAAAATCAAGATAGACAGAGCTCCGGGAACTAGTATTGAAAGTAGCGGGCAGCAAGCAATCAGATATTGAAAAAGCAACATTTTCGCAAGACGCAGTGTGCAATACCATAGAGATTTTCAAATATTCTCTAGATGAGGACAAATTTTGGAGATTACTTCAGAAGACATGAAGACAGCTTTAACATAGACTGTCAAAATTGGACAGAAGCAAAAAAGCTACGTCTATTGCTTAGAAAATTAGGAACTGAAGAATATACAAAGTTCGTGGATTATATCTTGCCAAAAAAGACGAACGAATTAATTTGAGGAAGCAGTGACATGTCTTAAAGAACTCTTCAGCCCCAAAACATCACTCTTCCATAGGAGGTGGAAATGCCTTAACTTGGTAAAGGGCGATAACGAAGATTATTCCACGTTTGCCGCAATCGTAAATAGACATTGTGACGACTTCAAACTAGCGGAATTAACACCGGACAATTTTAAATGTCTCATCTTTGTTCAAGGGCTATTTTCTACAAAAGATAGCGAAATGCGTAGAAGAATGTTTGCAAAATTAGAAAATGAACCGGGTCTAACATTACAGCAATTATCAGAAGATTGCCAGAGATGTTTAAGCATAAAGAAAGACGCAAGAGACATTGAAGAATCAGCTGTTTCTCATATACGCAAGTTAAGTCTACGTTCTTCACCCTCCCCGGAAAGAAAACTAAAATTTTTCGACAATGAAAAAAGATTCTCGCCCTCCTCAGAAAGAAAAATAAAATATTATAATAAGAGACAAAATACAACATGCAGGACAAATTATGACGGATATCGAAACGAATATAAGCCCCCTACATCAACATGTTATCGATGTGGAGGATTACATTGGAACAAGGATTGCCGCTTCAGATATAAAAACTGTCATGAATGTGGAAAAAAAGGCCACAAGGCATCCCAATGTAGAAATAGAAAAGATACTAATAGAATAAGAGCTACCAGGATGAATAATGATGACAACACCAATGTAAGGAAATATGTAGAACTGGAAATTTTAAACAAAAAGATTAAATTACAACTGGATTCTGGTTCCGACCTCACGATAATCAACTTACAGATATGGAAAAAACTCAGACCTACCATGTTACACACTCGAAAAATTGCCAAGTCGGTTACAGGCAAATGAATAAAATTTGAGGGAGAAATAATAGTGATTGTTAAATTTCACGGCAAAACAAAAAAAACTTAAGATATACATCATGAAAGATACTGAAAATTTAGTAGGTATCAACTGGATGCAGAAGTTCAACGTTTGGGACCTACCTATCAACTCTTTTTGCAAAACGTTACAGGTTGAACCATCAGATACCATAAAATTGAAGGAAGAATTATACAAGGAATTTCCTGAGGTATTTTCAAGTGGGTTAGGACGATACAACAAATTTAAGGCCAAAATAGAATTAAAAGAAAACGTCCAACCAATTTTCAGAAAGAAGCGAAATGTACCGTTTCCTACTATAGAAAAAATAGACGAAGAATTGGAGAGACTTGAACAAACTGGGATTTTATGTAAAACGGAGTTTAGTGAGTGGGCTGCGCCGGTGGTTTACATAAAGAAAGTCAGGAGAAATTCGCGTAGGCGCAGATTTTTCGACGGGACTCGACAAGGCAGTAAAAGACCACCATTATCCGCTAGCGAGCCCAGAGGAGATATATACAAAGCTCAACGGCGGTAAGATATTTTCAAAAATAGATCTTAGTGAGGCTTATCTACAAATTCCAGTACAAGAGTTCGAAAATCCTTTGCATTAATACGCACAAAGGGTTGTACAAGTTCAACAGACTACCATTTGGAATAAAAGTTGCTCCTGCAATTTTTCAACAAACAATGGACACAATATTAACTCCCTCCAAAAAGGGATCTAAGGAGGGTTTTTTAAGGTGTCCACCCTTTTCTGATATAAATGGACTCGTCCTGCTGCCATAAAATAGCCAGAGTCAGTCAGGATGTCTGAGTAAAGGAACTAGGAGTAGAGGAACAGGGTGGAAAGTACATAGACACTGTGATTGAGTTGACGTTAGAAGTCGGTTACAAGGACGCCCGACTCTAAGGAAGTTTACTTCGAGACTGTATATAGCGATCTTTTACTAACCGGCGTTCCTGGATTTTACTAACAGCATTACCTTTTGTATTTTGTGTAAATACATTTAATTTCTTAGCTTAAATACTTGCGTTTGTCATTTATTGGAGACCGATTTTTCACGCGGAATCCACAACAATTACCATGTTACGACGCTGCAAAAATTTGTCTAAATGTAAAGATTAAAAAGGTATCATTTTCTTTGTTTATTTTGTAATCTTCCCAATTAAAAAACAATTGTCTAACACGCAGAAACTTAAGCTTTCATCTTTTCATTCCATGTTTGTAACAAAGGCGCTTTATCTACTCCTCTTACCTTCCGCATATTGTGTGAGTATCAAAATCTCCAAGCCTTCTTTCTTCATTATAAGCCCTAGAACATTTTGCTGTCTCTTTCTGACTGTAATCAGCGCTTTTTTTTTTTTTTTTTTTTTTTTTTTTTTTTTTTTTTTTTTTTTTTTTTTTTTACTGTATTCTCAGTCATGCTTCTGTTGAAGCACATGTCTCTTCCTTCAAATCACCTGTTCATATGTGAAGAAATTGGCCATTATTAACTGCCGCAGAATTAATATTGCATAGCATTTCAGCACATCTTTTCTCTGTTTATAACAAAATTTTCCTGTTTCTTAATAGGTTCTAAAAGGTATTATTTGCCATTTCACTGCACCGTCGGGTGATATTTTCCGTCATCTCCCATGACACTTCACAGGTAGTTACATTTCTCTACTTGTTTAATTCTGACATCTTCAGTTCGTAGCTCGCATCTTGGACTACGCCTTTTGCTAACGGTCACGTATTCTGTCTTCTTGCATTTAATTATAAGGACTTTCTTCCCGATTTCCGATATTATCTTGTTTCTGCAGCTTTCTCTCTGTCTGCCATCAACACTGTACCATCTGCTTATCTTATAATAAATTCATCTGTAATTCTCTAATAAATAACGGTAGGACTTTTAGTTCTTTTACGAACGTCTCGCTGTAGAAGTAAAAATAAATCCGGTTAACAGACACGCCTAATTTTTACTTTTGCTTACTTGTGGTTTGTTTCCAATAAATATTTCGGTTGATTCTAATATCTTTCCAAAATAAATTAACATCGTTCAGCAGTTCAAATGCTGCTAAACCTGATCCTGTTTTGTTTTTTTGTTTTTCCCCAGAACGAATGTGAAATTATTAGGTTGTTGCAAAAATAATTTCGTTTTCTAACATATGTTACTATGTGAGAAAACGAAATTATTTTTGCACCAACCTAATAATTCTACTCGGTGACTTGCGATCCATTCTCCAGACAGCAGCACTCCGTTGAGTTATAAATATTTTCTTATATCTGCAGCGAATACTTAAAATTCCAGGTGTTTAATAGGTAATCTTGGACACTATTTTGCACTGATAGGTGGCAAAAAGTATTCCCTTCCTTCACATCTTTGTAACTAGATATGTTGTTCAGACACTAACCCCACCATCGACTTAGGGGATTAGCGTTAATTCATTATACTGATATCTGCAGTTAAGATATAGAATCGCAGGCATAATTTTGTTAAAACAAGAAAAATGATAATTTTCTACATTTCTATATGTGAACAAAACACACTTCCTCATGCGAAAGAAACACCAAAATATTCTGGTTTCTGGGTATCTGTTTTTATACATACATAAATTTTTGTAAAAGTCATTGAAAACATAGATATGTCATTTTTAATTCTTGCGCGCACAAAAATACAACCAAAATAAAAAATAAATTTTTAGAGATGCAGCTTCTTTTATTGTTCAAATAAAAAAACGATGGGTATTTTTTTTACACGCTTAACCCCTAAGGTTTCAGATAAAATAAAGATATGAATTAATCGCTATTAACGAATCTGATTCTCTGTTCAATAATTTTAACACTGTAATCAAAGAGTAAAAGCGAATATGCGAAATACAGTGAAAAGAGTCAAAAGACATACCTTCTTAAAGATCAAAGAACGAAGAAAGACTTAATAGAAGTGATTCTTCGATATAGGGAAACATTTGATTCAAACGTATTAGAAATTCTAGAAGATTTAAAAAATGTTTTTTCGTTTTTCATTTTCAGAACGACAAATGAAAAAGTAAAATAGAAACAGTGACCTAAATGACAGGCAGCTTTTATCTTTGTCAGAACAACGGCGGCTACGCAACGTTGAACAGAGTGTAAGATATGGTGTACTCGTTGCACGTGCATATCCACGTTCAAAAGCTATCCATAGATGTGTCGGGTGTGACTGTTGGAAACTTAGTAAGCTGGGTAATATGTCCTCTTCATAATCAACGTGGTTTAAAACTGGTGAAATTGATTTAAAAATGATTAACTGTTCAGTATCTACACTTTTTCATAATTTAATTGTGGGCAAGCACTATACTTTCTTCACGTTCTAGTTGAGAAAAAATATTTTAAAGATTTTATGCCAACAAACAATTTAGAGAATAAGCCCTACTAGCACCTGTCTATAAGCAATTGAAGTGGGACTTTTCAGTCTGTGGTAAGACGGAAAACTCCAAATCCCAGCAAATGTAGACGAAATGAATTGCACTGAATCAAAAATCTATATTATCTATGTTTTTATATCCACAGCAGAGGTGTTTGCAAATCGTTATAATCAAATGATAACAAATACATTTGCGGTGACATTATCAGCACTGATCACAATATTATATTCCTTCAAATTTCCGACTGTTCGGATTTCTCTTATGATATCTTTGGGATGGTTCCAGTAGTTATCATGGGTATCATTCTCATGTTTCACAAATTCTTCACTTCCTATCTCTACAATCAGCTCTTTTCTTTTGGACCAAACGGAACTCTCCTGCGCTCTTATGTTTTGGAATTTATAGGACATTCTTGCTTTTGCATATACTTTTATTTTACAGTAAGGTTCACCCTGTACAAGGACCGTGGGCCACTCGAAATAGAGGGTTACGTTAAGGGTTAATATATATGGAGAGGAGAGGAAAAGAGTGGTTAACTCTACACTTGAACAGGTTAAAATTATAGTGATCGGTGAAACATTCTTTTGGAAGTTTGTTCCACAAGGTGGTGGTTCGTGGGAAGATGCTGTTCGAGTGGAAATTACTTCTCCCCGATGGAATACGGAGGGAATGTGTGTAGTTTGCTACTATATAAGTGGCATAGTGGGCCCTAGCCGTCAATTTTAGGACTGGTGGAGCCAAGGAATATATTTCGTCCGAGTATTTCCATGGAAGTAGCGATAGAGCAGTGAGAGACTCGCTACATCCTGTCTGTGAGAGAGAGATTGGAAAGTAGAAAATAATTCTTCTCCAACAAAGACTCGGAGACGCTTTTGAACTAAAAGACTAGAAACTGAGGCCCGGGTATCTCCTGCTAAAATATAGCAACAGTACTCTCTTTTCGGTCTGATCTGGCTCTTATAAAGGTAGAGGATAGCTTGTCAGGCATTTACTGGAACGGTACAGGAAAGAGCCGATCATTTTGCCTACATCGATGATCGAACATAAGAGTTACCCTTTGAGATCGGGTGTGACTTTACTGTTTAAATAGTTGATTCAAAGACGTTTGAATATTTCCCAGTGTATTGATGTTCCTAATCCATCATGTCTACTTGTTATTTACCTTCTGGCAGCTTGCTGCACTGTCATTGCTTTGTCTTCGCTATCTGACCGAGAAGTCTCTTTAAAATTCCATCAATCATCTAAATATTCTTGATGATTTAAGTCGAGCAATAGCTTTAATAGTTTGAATTCTTTCCTGGATTTCCAATTATTCCAGCTATTCCCAAGACTCTACTGAACTGTAGCAGGTGCCCTTATGTTTGCTAGTAAAATTATCTCGATATTTCAGATATTATGTGAACATTTTCGAAAATAATTGTTCGAAAAACATTTATTCGTAACTATTATTTTATTTATTGTAAATTGTTTGAATGACAATTAATCGAAAGGACAATTATACTAAATGATAATTATTCGAAATGCAAAACTTAAAATAAGAAATACACTAATTGAAATATTAGGTTGGTGCAAAAATAATGACGTAATGATGTCGTTTTTTAACGTTAAAAATACGTCAAAAAACGACATTATTACGTCATTATTTTTGCACCAATGTAATACAAATATCGTTGATAAAGAAATTTAGATCTTTGAACATTGAGTTATATGATATTGTACACAAATAATAAACTACTGAAGAATACTTGTTAAAGGATGCCTCTATTTTTTTTAAGTTTTCCATTTACGTCACGGTATTTCTTGGTGCCACTGATATTTTGGCAACCTGCTCTTACTTTTGCAATATGATTTTCTTGCAAGTCCTGATCACTTTTGAGAGCATCTAAGAGTTTCCATATTGTGGAATGATGGGATTGTCACTCGCTGCAAAAAATCTCATCTCATCATTCAATTATGTTATTAGTTCTAGGCAGATCATCATTGACAACATACCTGTTTCAAACATAGTATTTCGAATAATTATTAATTAATATAATTTCGCTTTCGATTAATTTTCATTCAAACATTTTGCAATTCGAATATTTTTTCGAATAATTATTTTCCAACAAATTTCTCGATACTATATTTCATATTGATATTAATTCTCTAGAAAGATTTTTTTAGCGTTGCACTTTATTTCAAATTAATAATTCACTGTAATAGCGACACTGCTCTTTCTTTTTTCTTATGGCGACGAGATCTGTGTATGAATTTTGGACCTTGTATGAATTTCAAGTGGATGTAAAGATTGGCGTAACTGTTATAAATCTATTACCACTAGTTATGGGTGAAAATTGTAGAGTAGGCTGGCATCTATCTATCTAGATCTGTGCATGACTTTAATTAATTTCAAGTACATGAAAACGGTAGCGTAATCTATTTACCCCGCTTATGGGTTAAATCGCAGAGTAGGTTGGGATCTATCTATCTATCTATCTATCTATATCTATCTATATATATATAGAGAGAGAGAGATAGATAGATAGATAGATAGATAGATAGATCTGAATAAGAAGTTCGGACCCTTTATGAATTTCAAGTACATGTAAAAAGTTATAAATCTATTTCCCCCAGTTATGGGTTAAATCGCAGAGTAGGCTGAGGTCTTTTTCCTTGAATGGTAGCTTGTCTCGGAAAACGAAACCTCAGAATTAAATAATACAGAAGACAGGTAATTTTTACCTTGGTAGGCCAGTAGACTATGAAAAAGTATAACTTAATTCGAAACCAATCTGATGAGGGATGTGTCCCGTCAAATTATATTCCCTAAATAGGTGCTTCAACGACCATAATACGTTATAGGCCTCGGGATCATAATGAATTCCAAACTCGCCTAGAAACTTTTTGTTCTCTTCGGCTGTTTTATTTTTATTTGTGCGTTTGTGCTTATGTTACCTCATCCCATTGTTTTCTTCACTGTAAATTATTCATTATATCATATCCAAGTATTTTACAAAAAAATTAGAGCCGATTACACAAAATTTCGAACTCAATTTAGGTTTATATTCCTAAATTCCTCACTTTCTCTTCTATTTTTTTTCTTGGTCTCCTGAATAAACTCGTCTCTTTCCGCTTCTCGTCTTATTTCTAGCAGCGTTACAGGTAGTTCCTTTATTGTATTGCATTGTACCTTACTGATTTCATCTTCAGTTTGTAATGCTGCAATTACCGAATCTTCTAACGGTTCGCTTTTTGTAGGTATTAATCGCGATAGTCCGTCAGTTTTCTTTGATGGTAAGAATTCCAGTTTAAAATTATAGTTTAGTAACACAGTTCGCTATCTTAAAAGTCTGTTCGCTGTATAGACTGGTAGACTTTTTTTAACCGAAAATCGTAAGAAGTGGTCTCTTTGGAGTGTTAACTCTCTCCCATAAATATATCTGTGAAAACGAGTTACTGCAAAAATTATGCCTAATGCCTCCTTTTCGATCTGTGAATAGTTTCTCTCCGCCGGTAATAATTATCTAGATGCGTGTGCAACGGGTTTGTTTGTACCGTTCCGCATCTTGTGTAAAATACACGCACCTACCCCATGTGAGCTCGCTTCACTTGCGATAATGATTTCGAGTTCGGAATCGAAATGTGTCAATGTTAACTCTGAAGTTAATTTTTGTATTATTTCCTTAAATGCTTTTTTTACAGTCCTCCGTCCAATTCCAATTATGCTCCTTTTTTAGTAACTCATTTAGCGGAGCCCTCAGTTTATCCGTATTATCACTTCGCCATAGTATTTAGCTACGCCCAAGAAACTTTGTAGTTCTGAAACATTTTTTGGTTCCGGCATATTTTTAATTGCCGATGCCCTCTCTGGGTCCGATTTCCTGCCATTTTCATTTATTATCTGACCTAAATATTTAATTTCATTTAGGAAAAAATCGCACTTTTCTCCTTTTACTTTGAACCCAAAGTCCTGAAGTCTTCTAAAAACTTATTTTATGTGTGATATGTGTTCTTCAATATTGTCGCTCTTAATTAGAATATCATCCAGATAAGCGGTCGCGAAATTCTGGCCCGTGAGCATTGTGTCCATCGTTTGCTGAAAAATTGCAGGTGCAACTTTTACTCCGAATGGTAGTCTGTTGAATTTGTACAACCCTTTGTGCGTATTAATGCAAAGGATTTACGTACTCTCTTCTTGTACTGGAATTTGTAGATAAGCCTCACTAAGATCTATTTTTGAAAATATCTTACCGCCGTTGAGCTTTGTATATATCTCCTCTGGGCTCGGTAGTCGGTAATGGTGGTCTTTTATCGCCTTGTTGAGTCCCGTCGAAAAATCTGCGCATACGCGGATTTCTCCTGACTTCTTTTTTACATAAACCACCGGCGCTGCCCACTCGCTAAACTCTGTTTTTGGTAGAATCCCAGTTTGTTCAAGTCTCCAATTCTTTGTTTATTTTTCTATAGTAGCGAACGGTACATTTCGCTTCTTTTTAAAAATTGGTTGGACGTTTTCTTTTAATTCTATTTTGGCCTTAAATTTGTTGCATTGTCCCAACCCGCTTGAAAATACCTCAGGAAATTGGTTATATAATTCTTCCTTTAATTTTATAGTATTTGATGGTTCAACCTCTAACTTTTTGCAAAAAGAGTTGATAGGTAGGTCCCAAACGTTGAACTTCTGCATCCAGTCTATACCTACTAGATTTTCAGTATCTTTCATGACGTATATGTTAAGTTTTTTTTTGTTTTGCCGTGAAATTTAACATTCACTATTATTTCTCCCTCAAATTTTATTCGTTTGCCTGTAACCGACTTCGTAATTTTTTGTGTGTGTAACATCGTAGGTCTGTTGAGTTTTTTCCATATCTGTAAGTTGATTATCGTGAATTCGGAACCCGAATCCAGTTGTAATTTAATATTTTTATTTAAAATTTCCAGTTCCACATATTTCCTTACGTTGGTGTTGTCATCGTTATGCGTCCTTGTAGCTCTTATTCTATTAGTATCTTTTCTATTTCTACATTGGGATGCCTTGTGGCCCTTTTTTCCACATTCAAGACAGTTTTTATATCTAAAGCGGCAATCCTTGTTCCGATGTAGTCCTGCACATCGATAACATGCTAATGGTAGGACTTATATTTGTTCCGATATTCGTCATAATTTGTCCTGTATGTTGTACTTTTCTTCTTTTTAAAAAATTTTCTTTTTCTTTCCGGGGACGGTGAGAATCTTTTTTCATTGTCGTAAATTTTTAGTTTTCTTTCCGGGGAAGGTGAAGAACGTAGACTTTTGTTTAACTTACGTATATGAGAAACAGCTGATTCTTCAATGTCTCTTGCGTCTTTATTTATGTTTAAACATCTTTGGCAATCTTCCGATAATTGCTGCAATGTTAGACCCGGTTCATTTTGTAATTTTGCAAGCATTCTTCTGCGCATTTCGCTATCTTTTGTAGAAACTAACCATTGAACAAAGATGAGATATTTGAAATTATCTGGGGTTAATTCCGCTAGTTTGACCGACTGTTCGGTTGAACTCTCTGCCTTTGGGCGGAGAGGAACCCGAACGAGATTACGCCGAAGGACGGATTCTCTGTCGGGGAGGTAAACCTACCCTGAACCCGTTTATACTGGTTCAGTGGGCATATTTTTGGCCGGGCCCACGGGCTCGGAGATCCCACGTTAAACCGGCCTTGTGCCACATGATACCCACGTGGGGGTGACTAAATATAGTCAGTCGTTCAAGTCGATCTCGGTCGACCGGCTGATCGGTTGAACTTTATGCCTTCGGGCGGGAAGGGACCCGAAAGAGGCTACGCCGAATGGCGCATTCTCTTTCGGGGAGGTAAGCCGACCCTGAACCCGTTTATACGGGTTCAATGGGCATATTTTTGGCCGAGCCCTCGGGCTCGGCGATCCCACGTTGAACCGGCCTTCTGCCACATGATGCCCACGTTGGGGGGTGACTAAATATAGTCAGTAGTTCAAGTCGAGTCAAGAGTCGAGTCAGAGGCATTCCGAAACAGAGTCGCGTTCAGACAATTACTGCAAGACATTGGAATAATGATACTGGTCGAGACTACATTGTTCTCTCTACTAAACCTGATTGTTCATACTAACACTTCTACTTCTCTGTATATATTCCTGTTTGTAATATATTTGTGTTATTCCATACCTGTGTTCGAGTTCTTCTTTATTGTTTCTACCTTGGACTATCACCGTGGCACAAGGAACCGGACCATAACAATTATCAGTACAGAAAAATAGATTCATCAAACCAATTTCGATTTTTATTGAGGTTGCTTGTTTTCACTATGTCCTGATATCACAGAGAAAGGCAGGCACGATGAATTCGATTCTGACTTAATTTCGTTTTATTGAGATGAATGTTTAACCTTTTTCAAGTTCGGTTTCATTGATCGCATTTGATATTGTTGCGGGAACCAACTCTTTTGATGAGTTTGTATATTTTTTATAGTAAATATTTATAGGATCCTAGAAACAATTTCCTCGCAAACAATATTGGCGGACTCCTGTTAGTCCGGGTAAAAATAACAACACAAATCATGGAACTTAAAACAAACGGCAATTAATGCATGTTATTAACAAATGCAATTACAAGTGTAGGCAATTGGACTCAAAGGAAAAGTCATAAAAACTAGCTATAAAATATGCTTGTTTGTGTGTCTGTGTGTGTTTGTGTGTGTATGTGTGAAGCAAACGTGTGTGATTCATGTGTGTGTGTGAGTGGACCAAACATGTGTGATTCACGCGTGTGTATGTGGTTGTGTGTTAGAGTTCAGTCAATAGAGCACCAAGGAAACGAATGCACCCTGGCGGCAGGGTTCTTTAAATATATTCGACAATCCCCGGAAGCAATAGGAAAAAAAGAAAGAGAAAAAGAAATGTTTACTTTTTTTATAAACTTAAATAGCGCCACCTAACGAGAGATTTTGGCTACCCATAATATTAGGTTGGTGCAAAAATAATTTCGTTTTCTCACATAGTAACATATGTTAGAAAACGAAATTATATTTGCACCAACCTAATATAAATGCAATGGAAGAAAATGAGAAATCTGAACACATAACCTGTTCCCTGTTGACCAGTTCTTACGCAAATCATCAAATTTAACAGATGTTACATAAATCAAATTCGGGTTTTATTTTTAGAGAGAAAATTGATTTAGACGGGTTAAAGATATTTTTAGGATCATGCAAAGCATACAGAATCTCATAAAACATTAGCTAAAAGAAAAATCAATCCAGACTTTGATAAATTGCCAAAGGAGTCAGAAAGCAAGTAGCTGATTGGACACTAGCCATAAAACAACACTTACAGAATTTATCAAACCAATGTTATTTCTCGAAAATTTCTTCTACGATATCTGTTTCAAATGCGCGGCGCTATCAGATCAAACTAACGTTAATGAATATCCACAGACGTATGTTGCCAGGATGACACTGAAGAAGCTCACCTATTTGGGATACGAATCTTTGCCACATCCACCCTATTCCTCTCGATCTCTGTCTGCCGCTTTTTCAAGCATCTAGAGAACATTTTTAAAACCACAAGATATTCTGTTGCAAAGAAGATGCAGAAATTGCATTCAAAGATTTCGTGACATCCAAACCTTTGCAGTTTAATCAGACATAAATAACATCGTCATTCGATGGCAGAAATATATAGATGTTCAGTGTTCTTATTTTGACGCATTTAAACATTGTTTAAATACATTAATTCAGGAATAAACGTTTTTTAAGATCGGACATTATTTTCCGGACAACCTAATATTTCCGGCATCATTGGTCTACAATTTCGACTTCAAATTTGAGAGTCTATCAAACAAAGCTAAGTTTAATTAAGATCTCCACAATATTTTTCATGAAGACAAATTCAAACACAATTGAAAAGGAAAATTAGTATTTCGAAAATTATATTAGGCACAAATAATTTTCCTTTTATCGAATAAATTGTAATGACGAATGTATTCACTTAACTATTTATAGTATATGGCAATTAGAATTAATTTAAAATACACTAATGTACACGATGTTCTGCATGGTAATGGCAACGTACACAGTGGATGAAAGGAAAAATGTTGTTATCCTCCATGACAACACAAAGCTGCATAGAACAAGAGTAACAAGGTTGAAAAATTTGGTACACGATTGGTCTCTTCTCGTCTACCCGCTGTATTCACCAAAACTTGCATCAACTGTTTTTTCAATCGCTGCAAAACGGCTTTGGGAGAAAAATAAAAATCAGACTCAAGAGGCCGTCGTATAATTTTTCGCTTCACTGGGGAATATTTCTCAAAATCCACAGCAGAATTGCCTGATAAGTGGCAATATACACACACACACATACAGACATTTATATATATATATATATATATATATATATATATATATATATATATATATATATATACACGCAGTCCCCTCCAAAAGTATTGCAACGGTAAAACCAGTTCCTTTGTTTTTGTTATTCACTGAAGACATTTGTGTTTAAGATCAAAAGATAAATAGAGTGATCTGATATAAATATCCTGAGCTGTTTAGCACATCTAAATGTAAATACTAGGAAATAAAACCTGAAATTCGGAACACTTGTCTTGTCTCATATTCATCTTTTGATCTTAAACACAAATGTATTCAGTGAACAATAAAAACAAAGGAATTGGCCTTGACTTTCCAATACTTTTGGAGGGGTCTGTAATATTGTATATATGATAAAATTAAATATATATATAATTACACGCGCCCATACTCATACACACGCACACATATAGATCAATTATATCTGTAAAAGCAAAGGAAAATTTCTCTTTGCCAACGAATTTCCTTCACTAAGGGAAATTATCAAGCTAAAGTTTGTTTTCATCCGACCGTCTTCGGGCATGTATATCCCTACGATATCCCTAGACATGAACAATGGAAAGAGAACATTCTATCTCTTAGATTAAATAAAGCGTTCAGTTGAGAATGCCTTGTAGGGAATCAATATACATCTGATGAAGGCTGGAGCGCACAACTGCCGGAACGTTGTGATAATAACAACAAAGATGAAGACAATAGTGTCAATAATGAATACAGTGTATATGTACTCCACGTATCACTGGCAGTAGATACTAAACGGAAATACAGAATGTTATAATTTAATTTTTTATTTTTATTTTGAGTAGTTGGTTGATATTTTTGGTTTGCCAATAATTTATACATTAACAAATAGTTCAAAATCAAAATTGAGCCTTGTATGCAGCTTGCGTTCACGAAATGATTGTTCGAATCTGCCAATACTTGCAGCTGCTTCCAATTCATCTAATTCCTTTCCAATGAATGACATGCATAATTCCAAATCCCCACCACATACAGTGAATTTCATAACCATGACTTTATGATATTAAGCTCTGTAGATGTCATCTCACATTGGACTTGAATAACTGATAAGATTCAGATTACTTTATAAAGTTTATATTCGTTTTTATTAGTTAAAGAGTTGTCTATGTTTGCGTGTTTATTGAATTTTTATTTGGTATGAAGGCATTCTGTTAAGGGCCCACTTGCCATCGAGTAAGCTAAAACCTCCAGTAGGTAGATGATATAATGTGCCAAGTTTTGTATTGTCGTTTGTACAATTTTTCTTTTTTGGATATCTGGATATTGTAAGTTTGGATTGTCTAACGTCCGGTTCACATTCTTCCTCGGTCTTTTGAAAAGGAACATACGTTTATTCTTTGTTCCCTGTTTAGGATTTGCCTTCTGGTTCCTTCTAAAGTCTACTTCAACTTTATGCTTCTAAAGTCTCTGTCTGAACTCTGAAATTTTATTTCCTAATTATTTTTCTCCTCAATAGGAGTAGATAGGTTCGCCTATCGTCCGGTTTACACTACTTTCCGGTCTTGTTCCCTGATTAGAGTGGCGTTTACGGGTCCTTCTAAAATCTTTCACTCCCACTAGGCACTTGCGTCTTAGTAACATTGTTGCTTTACTTGGGGCGAACTGATTAAAAAAAAAGATTTTAAATATATCTTCAGTGTATTTTTCTTTATCATTTAAATATTCGAGGGTGGTTGCCAGGTCTAAGTTCTCTTAAATAAAAACAAATTTCCAATTTTTTCTTATTTCTGTGAATTGAATTAAAAAAAAATTATATTGTTGTTTAGTCAACTTACAGTATAGGTCAAATTTTGAACCGGCATCAGTTCGAACAACAGGAAAAGTTAAGCTGTTACTTGTTATTTTTCATTTGTGATATTAGTTGTAAGTCTGATTTTGTTTTGTTGATTTATGGGGTCTGGTGATTAATTCTTGTCTGGATATATCATCTACATAGCAAAAATTTAAGCATTTTTAGGTAAAATATTTTGAAATGGGTCAAATTCTAATAATTCTAAGAGAGCCTGAAACACCGATTATAAGATAATCAATAGGTCGACCGAATTTGTTTTACAAAACCTATTACTTCATGAGAAAAAAAAGTTAGTTTGTATAAAGTTGACAATTATTTATGATTTTGTTTATCCGTTGGGAGAAGTTTATTTCTGATTCTATGCTGTTCTCTTAAAAGATAAAACATGCTCGTCTACAATGATTTGATATCTAAGCTATCGATGTCTTTATTTTTAATATTTACACTTTTCAGTTTGCTGATAAGATCACCAGTATTTTTAAGATGTGACCAGCCAAATTTTCCTAAAAACGGGTGTTAAAAAATTTGATGGGATTTTTGCTAATTTGTGAGTGGCACCACATACAGTCGATACATTAGGAGGGCTGGATTTTTCTGCTTTTCGAGTTCGTTTTGTTTTTGAGGAATGAGACCTTGTATGCTGGAGAATCACATCTTTCCTATTTATCAAACCAGAATAAATTGAACTGAATGCTTCAACTACGCAATCATGTTGCTTGAAATACTGTCATGCTTCACTGGCTCGTAACGGGAGACACTTTCATATTCCCCCAGACACAAAGTAAGAACTTCTGTAGATAGAATACTGATTTTGCTGTTGATTTCTCATTTTGCGAAATTCACTGTTTTTTGTATTTTTTTGTTTTTTTTATATCGAAATCTCCTTAGTAAATGGCCATTATTCCATTTACTGAGGAGATTTCGATCTGAGGAGATGAACATTTTGGTGCTCACGAAATAAATTATAGACGAAATGAATAATTAAAATTTCCCTTATTATTATTATTATTATTACTATAATGCTCTGTAGTCTACATTGAGCTCTTCCTGGATTTATATGGTCTTATATATATATATATATATATATATATATATATATATAAACAGACCACTTTAAGGTTCCATGTAATAAATTATTTCACCACAGACCTTTTAAAGGACTGCGGATCATCAGACTTTAAAAGGGCTGTGGTAAAACTTATTACATGGAACCTTAAAGTGGTCTGTTTTTATTTAAATTATTTGCTCTGGATTTACATTGAGCTCTCTGGATGTTATCGTCCTTGGGTCTACCCATACGGATTACCTAGTTTTCCATAAACTATATATATATATATATATATATATATATATATATATATATATATATATATATATATAAGGCATTCTGCATCCATACGTATTTTTTGTAATGCTTGTTTGATGTACTCAGAAAATTCCACTTCAAAGAGATCAATGGATTATCTATTTCTGTTTCGTGAACTCATACTGACGAAGATCACGCTCTGTATATAATGGACTCTTCTATTGAGGAAAATCGCTATCTCTTTTTAGTGGAATCTTCGTATGAAGAAGTTTCCTATTTCTCTGTCGTGGACACTTGTAGTGACGAAGTTCTCTGTTTCTGTATAGTGGACTGTTCTATTGATAGAGTATAGAAAGAGAATATTATTATTATTATCTTGAACGTAATGAATAAAATCTCTCATTATCTGATGGAGAGTAGAAGTTCATTTGTTTTATTTATATTTCAGAAAACGAACATAAAAAAAGGAAAAGAACGAAAAGAATAAAATTCAAACTTTTATAACATTAATTTCTAAAAGGACTCAATACAAAAGTAGAGCAGTAAATATTTATCATAAACTATTACATTAGAACATGTACGTTACTACTACAAAATTGCATTTTTTTTCGGCGTCTCATCAAGTAGCTCACATTGTTAACTATCTGATAAGACATGTTAAACGCCGAAACAAAATATGCAATTTTGTAGTAGTAACTTACATATTCTAATGTAACAGTATATATATATATATATATATATATATATATATATATATATATATATATATATATATATATATATGAAGAAATATACTCTTAAGGTGTGCTACATTTATGGGATAAAGTGCTGAATATCAGAGATAGAGCGTTGTGCAAATATAAAAGTGAACATTGAAGTCAACACTTAAAGGCGACAAGCTGTTTCATGCTAGACGCAATAATCAGGACACTGACGATTGCGTCTAGCATGAAACAGCCTGTCCCCTCTAAGTGCTGACTTCAATGTTCACTTATATATATATATATATAAGTGAACAAAGAAGTCAACACTTAGAGGCGACAGTCTGTTTCATGCTATATGCAATCGTCAGTCCACATATGCTGTTATTTTTCTCGGCTATTTATACATATACGGGTCAGTGGTGCATTGTGGGTAGTCTATTATGGTGGTTATTTTACCGGAAGTCGTTTATTTATTTATTTGGATTAAATTATTTTGCTTGTTTTTATTTTTTGTTTCTTATTTTATTTATTTATTTATTTACTTATTTTTTAATCGGTGTTTTTTTATTAACGTAGTAAAGATTTGTTTATATCACTTATTTAATAGTTTTGTTTTGGTTTGAGAATTTAATTAAAGCTATTTGTTCGGTTTTGGGGTTGGTTGATGTAGTTTATTCTAACTATTATTTTGGCAGAAACAGTTTTTTAATTTGTGTTTATTTGGGTTGATTATCTTTATTTGTTTTTTCTAACGGTAACTTTATCGGGATTGGTTAGTTTATTTATTTACTTGGATGAATTTAGGTCAATTTATTTTACTTGTATATTATCTCTTTTCGGTTTTCGGTTTTTAAGTAACGTAGTATATATCTATTATTTTTTTGTTTTATTTTTTTTTTATCGTTATATAACAGTTATAGCTATTTTTCGTCCGATAAATACAAAACAAAAAAACAACGATTCCAAATAAATAAAGTAAATAATAAACAAAGTAGCAAACCATTATGACCAAAATATTAGTTAGACTAAAAAATCAAACCAAAAATTCGGACGAAATGTATCCCTAGCTATGGACAGTGGGATGAGAACCTATAGATTAAACAGAGTTAAGCACAAAATTTAACTGAAGGTCACCTGCATCGACAGACACCTGAAGTAGACCTATCTCCCAACAGCCGAAACGTTGTGACAATAATAATAAAAAAAGATATTGGTTCGAATGTGAATAATGATAACTATTAATCCTACAAAATCTGACATAATGTTTTCTAATATTAAAGCTCACTTAATACAGGGCTTGAGAGCCACTCAAGATAGATTGTTAAAATGGTTACAATGGATAAGGTATGGTATGCGTGAATAACGAAGGGGTAAGGAGTGGAGATTATGTGGATAAGGGGGATCAGCTGAAACTTCATAAGCCGTTACTTATTTCCTTAGTTTCATCAGGTATAACTTCTACAGTTAAGACACGCAATGCGATATACACTGGTACAAAGCATCACTTTCTTATTCCATTAGTAAGAAGGAAGTTCCACTCGGAAATCTTTTCGAAACCAGCGAGAGGATGCTTTCCAGACCACTGTAATCTTCGCCTCTACATGTCTTCGATTAACCATTATCTCTCCCGGATATAATCAAAAAATGCACACTTACTCTTACCGTTCGTACAGCATCTTCCGTCATAAACACTTTCATTTGAGTGGCTCCAGAGCCTTGTATAAGTTGAACGTTATTAAAATGAGAAAAAAAAATAATATTGACTCTTTTTTAAAATTGTAGTGTTGAGAGAAACATCCAGCATATATTATTTAGCCTCAAACAAACCAAAATGCTTTATTATCCAAAGCTTAATGTGAACAAGTAGTAGAATATTTTCTTGCATCACCAGGTTAGGTTTGATAATGATTTTGTCACCAATCTGTAGATTCTGATTTGCCTATTATAGACAAACTGCAGCCGACGGGCCACATGCGGCCCGATTGACATTCTAAATGACACGCCTAAATTCATTAGAAAAATAGAGTTTATTAAAATGCTGTTTGTTTCCTTTCCTTCTCACTTATTTCCTCACATACTATCACGCCTAACAACATATATAAACAACGTTTAAGTACAATGTTTCTTGAATTTTGTAACGTTTCGTAGAAGGTAACGTTGTCAGCATTTTTAACTATTGTCGATTTTCACTAAGGAAGATCATACAAACAGGAAACGTTAATGATAATTATTATTCTCTAGAGAATTAACATACTTCTATTTACATTATTCGGAATATTGTCTTCATCTTTGTCTTCATATTTCAAATACTGAAACATACTTCTTTTAAAAATGTTTTTGCATCGTCAAATGAATAAATTAGAAACAAATTACACACAACAGCGTGTGTTAATCCATCTATGATAATATTATACGAAGAATTCTTTTTCATTATTATAGAAGTAATCTTTGCTCCAAAGAAAAATCGATTTTTGTCTATTTCTAAGGCAGACGCTTATGCATATGGCCTCTTTTTGTGAAAATAGCCTGCGGTATCTTTAATGAAAGATGACCTTGATTTTTATTTTTAGTATGATAAACTTTATGATAAACTGTGCCTTATACGCCCCACTGTTCGAAAAAGGTTGACCATGTCTTGCCTCTTCCTTCTGAACCCAACGTAAATCGTTGGTCCTGCAATGCCAATTAGAAAGAAAACTTGGTGATTTTATATATCCAGACTGATTAACCAGTCACATATAAAAACTTTAAGGCACTATACATGAGCCCCAAATTATCGTTGTAGGTGATTTTCACGAGCAACTTTTGCATTCTTTCTTTTTCCTTTTTTTAAACTAGGGTAAATTTTCACTCTGACTCACGAATTGAACTGAGAACTAGCACATGAACGAATTTGTCTTTACTATAATATCTGTTAACCAAGAGTGTTCTTTATACATAATACAAAAATGGTTTGTGAAGGAAACTCCTATCAATCAAGAGCTATAACAGTTAATAGACTTGTAAAGTCCAATTTCCGGAAAATTTATAAATTAAACTGATAATAACAGTAACTGTTCGATCAATGAATGCTGAATATTTCCTTATAAGGAAACGGCTAATTTCATCATTGCCATTAATTTTACCATCATCATCACATTCAATATTTTTGCTACAACGTTTGATTAATTTTGATTAATATTTTATTCATTTTTCATTCTCATCTTTTTCTTAATTTACAATATAAATTTAAATTTAAAATAATAAATTTTAATATATTCATTATATTTTTTGTTTAAACGGGACAAAACTTTCATGCCTAACACAGGTATTGAACCAGTACTCTGACTAATTTGTCTTTGCTATGATATTTGTTAATCATGATTGTTCTTCAAAAATAATACAGAAATGCGACATATGGTTTAGAAGGAGACTTCCATCAATATTAAAAAGAGCTATAACAGTTTGTAGACTTGGAAAGTAATTTCCTGCCAAAATGTTTTAAGGAAAAGATTCTCTAAATCACAGCTCACAGTAATGCTAACTGTCCAATCAATGAGTACTGACTGTTTCCTGTGTAGAAACGTCTAATTTTATCATTACTATTTCCGTTAAATAAATGATAGTTTCGCCCAACAGCGCCAATTGCTACAAAACCAAAAGATTAACCTTAAAACAAGAGTCATACTCTTAGATAGGCTCGTCAGATCAAAGACTTTCATATGGATGATATGCATCGCGTCAAAATCGTTAAAAATATCTACCCAGCCACTTGAAGGCATACGCTTTCCTAAATCGATGGTTAAAAATATCTACCCAGCCACTTGTAGGCATACGCTTTCCTAAATCGATGGTCACAAATATCTACCCAGCCACTTGTAGGCATACGCTTTCCTAAATCGATGGTCAGAAATATCTACCCAGCCACTTGTAGGCATACGCTTTCCTAAATCGATGTTTAAAAATATCTACCCAGCCACTTGTAGGCATACGCTTTCCTAAATCGATGGTTAAAAATATCTACCCAACCACTTGTAGGCATACGCTTTCCTAAATCGATGGTTAAAAATATCTACCCAGCCACTTGTAGGCATACGCTTTCCTAAATCGATGGTTAAAAATATCTACCCAGCCACTTGTAGGCATACGCTTTCCTAAATCGATGGTTAGAAATATCTACCCAGCCACTTGTAGGCATACGCTTTCCTAAATCGATGGTCAGAAATATCTGCCCAGCCACTTGTAGGCATACGCTTTCCTAAATCGATGGTTAAAAATATCTACCCAGCCACATGTAGGCATACGCTTTCCTAAATCGATGGTCAGAAATATCTGCCCAGCCACTTGTAGGCATACGCTTTCCTAAATCGATGGTTAAAAATATCTACCCAGCCACTTGTAGGCATACGCTTTCCTAAATCGATGGTTAAAAATATCTACCCAGCCACTTGTATGCATACGCTTTCCTAAATCGATGGTCAGAAATATCTACCCAGCCACTTGTAGGCATACGCTTTCCTAAATCGATGGTTAAAAATATCTACCCAACCACTTGTAGGCATACGCTTTCCTAAATCGATGGTTAAAAATATCTACCCAGCCACTTGTAGGCATACGCTTTCCTAAATCGATGGTTAAAAATATCTTCGATCAAATTAAATGTGTACGTCTTGGTGAAGATCATCCTTCTTCGAACCTTTTGGACTGGCGCTACAGAACCACAAACAACTGTGCCAAATAACAGAAACCACATCACGTGAAGACTTTCAACAACAGCAACAACTAAAATGGATAGCACATGTAGCTCAGTAAGAAAATAACGACATAATCAAAATTTTGACGTTCCACACTACTTCAAACAAAAGGTTAGGAAGGAAACCCCCATAAATACTGGGAAGAGCGTTAACAGCTACAGGACTTCAGAAGATTATTTTTCTGAAGTTTTATTTTGAGTGAAAGTCTTTTATAAATTTCATCCGAAAGTGGCATTGGCTGCTTGGTCAATAACTACCGAATGTTTCTTTATAAGGAAATAGCTAATATTATAATTACCATTACCATTTTTAAATCTGACATTAATAGTGCTATTAAACTATTAGATATTGTCGCTATGAAATAGCTATAAATCAGACTTTCGCTACATTACAAAAAGACCCGTAGATTTGTCCGTAGAACCACGTGTGGTTTCTGTTGTAATAATGTCATATGTTTGTGAAACATCATTGACAAAACAATAAATTCTTCAATAGTACTGTCAACCCAAACCATAAATCAGAACCTCTGTTCTTCATTTCAGCACGACATTTCCAAATTATCAAATATTGCAATCCGGGAATAGGACAGACTTTGCTTTAAAACCACTAATCCATCAATAACCCATCAATAAGGATTTAACGATATCTGCTTCTTGTGTCAGTGATTCCTTTTCTCACTGGTGCAATGGATCACCGGTGAAAGCTAAGTAAAAACCAGAAGACAAGGTTTCCATTCCGCTTAGAAAGATGGCGCGACATCAGCTTCCTTTTCATTCCTGCTTGTGTTATTTCGTCATTGTCATGAAATTATTCGATTGGTACAATTCTAATATGATAATTAATATTGAACAATTTGACGTAAGATTTGACATAGAATGCAGTAAAACGTTTCCAAGTGATATCAATGTTCTTCAAGGAAAACTTTGATCTAAATGTTTGCATTTATCAGATATTCGCGAATCCAATTCCTGGACGAGGAAACGAAGATTCTATATGCACATGTTTAGCAGAAAGAAGCAAAAAGTAATCAAATAAAAATAAAAATAAAAATGCACGAAATAATATACGAATCTACAAATACAATATATCGCGGATCGGTCAACTAATCACCTGAAGGTGGCTGGAGAGTACACCGTCCGAATCAGGAGAGAAATGATTCTTTGAATAAATCAATGGATAGTTTTGACAATTTCTTATTTAAAAAAATCAGACAAAACCACCCAAACTCGAAGGAATATCTATACGTTTGTTGTTTCGATCACTGAATTTACCCGGGTTAATTTCCAACGCACCTTATAATGCATGAAATTATAATACGAACTGTTAATTATTTCAATTATTATCTACATCTTTGTTATTTTGATAATTACGTTTGATTAGATGTTTTCCTAATTTCTATTCCTTTCTGACACTAATAACTGCACAGTCATATAAATCTGAGAAAACTCCTGGTTTCATCTTGGAAACATTCTATACTACTTGCGATCAGATAACGAAAAAATCCGATATACGCGTTCCATCTGATTTGAATAGAAAATTAAACAAATATTGAGTGGCCTAAAGATATATATATATATATATATATATATATATATATATATATATATAGAGAGAGAGAGAGAGAGAGAGAGAATTAATATATAAACATATTAAGTCTCTGTAATGATAGAAATATCATTAAGAAATATCACAATGTAAATATCATTTAGAAATATTACTATGATTATAATAATAATAATAATAATAATTATTATTATTATTATTATTGTATAATTGTTATTTAGAAATATCACAATGTAGACATCATTTAGAAATATCATTATGATTATAATAATAATAATAATAATAATAATTATTATTATTATTATTATTATTATTATTTAGAAATATTACAATGTAAATATCATTTAGAAATATCATAAAGCATATTAAGAATCTGTGCAATGATAGCAAATGGATGAGGAGTCAAAACATCAACGTAAATCACGTTACCATCTTTCGAAAGAAAGTTGAACTCCGATGAATAAATGTATAATAATTTTCTTTGCTGTAAATGTTTACAGCCTCATCACATTGAAACCGGGGTCCTCGTAACATCGCCGAAGCTAAGTAACGTCACGCCTAGTCAGTACCTAAATGGCTGACCGCTTGGTAATACCATCTAATGTAAGCTTGGATGTGCAGGTGGTGTAATGGACAATAGCTCGGAATTGTTAATCGGAGAGCCGAGTTCCAATTACTATTGGGTTCGTTACATCCTCTTACGCGCATATAACCTTGGGAAAGGTATGAATCGACCACTTCTCCCCAAAAATGTGGATTAATTAGTATAAATTGTATCACTACATCATTATTATAACAGGCAAAGTGTTGATAAGCCGTAGAAAACGAATTAATCATTTAAGTTAACAACTAATTTTGTTTTTAATCTCCTTATCTTTTCAGGACGTGGGCGATCGTAATTCTTCCCAGATTCCGTTTTTTTATTATCAGTAAATTGCCAATGCCTTCTAAGTAAAGATTGTGGTGTAGTTTTTTTATTGCCTTACCCATGTTTAAAAACAGAGTAATCTTTTTTCTAGTCTATCTGACACTCAGACAGAGGGACCAATTTTTACCCTATTATTTAATCCATAGATTGAAGAAGAAACAAAAGACATTTGTGAGACAGGGAATACAACAGCCTGGCCGAGATTTTAAACTGGGCTCGCTCTGTTTATTTTCGCGCCGATGACCGTGGCACTACCCGCACCTTCTCAGAGAAACAACTAGTAGACAAAAGAGATAAAATACTGTATCCCGAAATATTACCAGTATTACCAAAAGTAAACGTGTACTCAGTAAAACTAGTGACACATGAATTTTGCAACATGGAGATTGGACATTACGGCTCGCTACCCTATCAACTTAGAAAAAAAAAACAATTTTATTTTTGATTTCGTTCTACTTCATAAGCATTTTGAAATGATTCCCAGTTCTTTGATAATTATGGACAACAATGTAGCATTCGTTATAATCGCATTTAAATGGACAGTTTCAATTTAAACAACTTCATATATCGACAGTTTTTAAAGAAGTCAAATATTTACGAAATAAATCATAATAAATTTTATAATATTAACTAAATAGTAAATTGTAGCCAGACACTGACTCAAATTGTATTCGGAGAAACGTTACAAATAACGTATGTCAGATTCTTAAGAAGCGGGATAAAAGCGGCTGGCTTGTGACCAATCTGGACTTTTGCCATTTTGAAACAATGTTAAAGACAGCAACACAGGAATTGTTATAAAGGAAATAAATAAATGGTTTTATGAGATTATTTCCCAGTTTTTTTTCTATGGTTATATGAGGTAATTTCTGGTGGTATTTGCTATTTTATTCCCGAAATGAATATATCTAATGTTACTTCTGTAGTTATTTCCGATTTTATTTCTGATTTTACTTCCGAGAATATTTCTGAGTTTATTTCTTGGGTTATTTCCGTGGTTATATCTGGTGTTATTTCCGAGATTATATCTGAAGGTAATTCTGATGTTATTCCCGATTTTATTTCTGAGGTTACTTCCGAGTTTATATCTGAGGTTATTTCCCAAGTTATATATGAGCTTATTTATTAGGTTATTTCCGAGCTTATGTCCGATGCTAGTTTAAGTCGGAGGTTATTTCCAATTTTATTTCTCAGATTTTTTTCAAGGTTATTCCTTAGATTATTTCCAAGCTTATTACCGAGGTTATTTCTATGGTTATGTTATTTCTTAATATTATTAGTATTAGTATTTTTATCAACAGTAAAGAAAAGATTATTATTAGGTTGGTGCAAAAATAATGACGTAATAATGTCGTTTTTTGACGTATTTTTTAACGTCAAAAAACGTCATTATTACGTCATTATTTTTGCACCAACCTAATAATTCTGATAATATTGCATACTGGATTCCTGGAACTGATGAATTCTTTGAAGGTGTTTGGTGTTGTTTGGTTGTGAAAGATCACCTGTCGAAACTGGGAGAGTTGGTTTCCAAGAAGATCAATAGAACCGAAAGAATTCAAACAAAACCAGAACGAATGTAAGAACCTGGCACTTTTTATCTGCCCGGCTGTTCTTTTGCCGTTGAAGACCATCAATTGCACGTGTCGAGATATTTCAAAATTGTTAGGCGACCGAATAGTAATCCGGATCGTAAGCTGAACAAATTCACATCCCTATGTGAATGCTTGCATAATTATCTCCTTCCAAAACAAATTTAATATGAGCTCTTTATTATCTGCAAGTGCCCTGAGGGGCAGCCATTTTGGAAGACGATCATGGGTAGGAAAATAGCTGGTAACTCCATAAACAGACTTTTCAGACATTTTATGGTTTGCATCAAATAAAAATAATCGATGGAATTCAGATTATGTTTTAAATTAATGAGCTCTCCTCCTTAATACTGCGACCGCATGAATTGAAGCATAGTACGAGATTGGCAATTATGTTGCATCTAATCTAATAGTTTATCTTCTTGCAGTTCTCGCTTATGGAACTCTCCTCCAGTTTATTGCAGCCTTGTTACGTACAATCCTCTAAAAATGAAATGCAACATCAATCGTTATCTTCTGTCTTCCTAAACTCTGTTCTTTTATTGCATTTTCTCTTCAGTAAATAAAAAGTGGTATTACTTTGCGACTGACATTAGAATCAGTTCATTAATATATATATATATATATATATATATATATATATATATGTGTGTGTGTGTGTGTGTGTATATACTGAAATACTTTTCGAAGCTTATTCCCAGCTTCAATTGAAAGCTAATAAAATTTTCTAATTCCAGAAAAAAAAAGATATTGTGTTGTATTTCAAATAGAAATTTGAATGATTTTTAGTCGATTTTTTCGAAAAACCAATCGAAACGTCCATTTTTAAACTTTTTAGAGAAATTTAGAGAAAAATTATTTTTTTCTTTTTGAAAATCACGACAAAATAAGATATACATTTCTGAAACATTACTTTCGTAAAATTATCATATTTAAAGTTAAATTAATCTGCTCAAAATTCATTCACGTATCTCGATAGATAAATACATAGATAGATGTGAACAAAATGAAATATATATATATATATATATATATATATATATATATATATATATATATATATATATATATATATATATATATATATACTAGCGTAAAAGCCGGCCTATTGGGTGTAATTTATTGGGCCTTCATAACAATAGGTAGGGGAGGAGTAGATACCAACAAAGAACAATAAACTACAGAACTCAAAATTGATCGCTTCATTTAAGCATTGCATTAATTTTTAAGCTTACCGTTTAAAAACTCAACGATAATTCTTCTAACACCACTTAATTTAAAATTAATTCGATGTACGTATCTCCTTACTTTCGGTACAAACAATTATTTTTATTTCACGGGTGCTTTTCGCTGGATTTCGCATTTAATTTAATTTATTCTCAAATTTATTTCCAAGTTGTGGTACAAAATAATTTGCCGCCAAAAATCACCGAAAAAACATAGTAATAAAAACTTGGAAAACAAAAATTTCAGCATTGAGGGTTTTCAGTTTTTAATTTACTCACGGAGTCGGCCTGATTCCAAAATAGCATATGTTGGGTTACGGCCTCTAGGAGTAAAGCTGAAAAAACGTACAATTTTATTTTGAAACACTGTACTTTGAGAACAGTATTTTTTTTTTTATAAGTTATTGAAAGTTAGAGAACTGTGTCTCTTTAACTGATTTTATCAATAAAAGGGAAGATGTCGAAATCTGAAAACAATCGCAGTAAATTTCAGGATTGCGGATTCGGATGCGACCCGGAATGTTTTTAATTTGCTCACAGAATCAGCCCGATTCCAAAATAATATGCTAGGTTGTGCTAAGGCGTCTAGGAGTACAATTGAAAAAGTGTGACACAGTGACAAACTGACATTCACATTTATTATATATATATCCGATGAGAACGAAAATAATATATAAATTCCAAAGTTCACAGCATTAATCCAAAAGATGACTCAATACCGATAGTAGAGTGATAATTATTTATTCATTATAATTTTATCATATAGACAAAACCATTTTACTCATTCTACATATATATATATGTGTGTGTGTGTGTGTGTTAAATAATACAGTTTCATTAATATTGTAAAATAGTCATCCAAAGAATAAATCAATAAAGTTAATGTAATTAATGGCGAAGTCAATTCGCTAACAAAAAACTCACTAACCACTCGCTGAACGACACGATCTTTGTTTTTATTAACATATATGTGTATAGATAGATAGATAGATAGATATGAACAGACTGAGATAGATAGATAGATAGATATGAACAGACTGAGATAGATAGATAGATAGATAGATAGATAGATAGATAGATAGATAGATAGATAGATAGATAGATATGAACAGACTGAGATAGATAGATAGATAGATATGAACAGACTGAGATAGATAGATAGATAGATAGATATGAACAGACTGAGATAGATAGATA
>OZ010578.1:12799077-12969077 GCA_963932145.1 Acanthosepion lycidas
AATAGAAAAAAGACGAATTGAAAAGAAAAAGCAATAAAGAGAATGAAAAAGAATGTGAATGGAACAGAATTTAAAAAAAAAAACATAGACAAGAGAATAGACCGAAAAAGAAAGAATTTTGAAAAATGAAATGAAAATAATAAGCGAAAAAAATGAAGAAAAAATATAAAAAAAAGAAAAAAGAGAAAAAATGAAAAAATCATAAAGAAAAGAGAAAAAAAAAGTGATTAAAGTGAAAAGAGGACAGAAAGAAAACATTAAGAAAAGAAAAAAATGAAAATAAGTAGAACATTGCAAAAACCATCAAATATTAGGTTGGTGCAAAAATAATGTCGTTTTCTCACTTATGTTACTATGAGAGAAAACGACATTATTTTTGCACCAACCTAATATATTGACCAGACCAGAAAGTTCTATAAAAACTAGGAATATAGAATCAAGACAAAAAATCCAATTAAAAAGTTTTTCGTTATTTTATTTTCATAAGATATTCACATTTTCCTTGAAATTATTTTTTTATTCCATTTTACTATGAAAAAAATTTGTATAGACCTCATATTTGTAAAATCTTAACTATATTTTTTCACTATAGAAAAATCGTTCTTACAATATCACTGAGAATCCGACATCATAGACGTCTTTAATTTAATAATACCTTCTATTTATTTGTTTTGTGGTCTGTAAATTGTACCCTATTTTTAAGAAGTACGAATAAGACTGGATGAACTTCTGTAGTTCATAAAAATATAAAATCATTGATAGATTTTAAGAATTCAAGAGAACGGGATAATTATTTAAAGATTTAAACACTGTAAACTGTATTTATTTTCCTTTTTATACACGCTATTTACCTTCTGACAGTCGTATTTTATCGTGGTAGAGAGAGTCTGGCGTGGTCCAATGACACGGACAGGGATGCCGTCGGGCGTTCTAACCTCCTTGTAGGGTCACTATTGGTGGCAAGGTCGAAGACGAGGACTCAGACTGAGTGCAAACAATCCCCAAGACTCCAACGGAAATGCGATAGAAAGTACCACTTGAAATTATAACCGTGGCATTGGCATTCCATCGTGGTTTCATAACTGGATTCTATATACCTCATTCCATGTGTCGCAGAGAAATGAGATGAAATGAAGTATGTGGGTCACTTCCTTGCAAGCCAAGGGCTACCTTAAATAAATTCATGCCATCGGCATCTACTTTTAATCTGATTTTTTTTTACCTCTAAACAACACAACTGAAGCCAAACGACGATAGGGAATGGATGATGAGAGCAGTTTTTGGTGAAACTGGAAGCTTCTAGTTCTGAAAATGGACGTTGGCACCGAATGAGTTACTCTTGGCCTTGATCCAGTCATTACTTAGGCGTCTAGTCCTGCATTCGTATTTGGACAGGCCTGTTTAGGAGTACCGATGCTCACCACAATCGAGAAAAGTCCTAGGAAGTCACTACCAGTGCCCGGCTTAGAAACTGTACCATCATGCAGTCGAAAAAACAGAAACTTAAGACTACCAACATGATCTTTTGGAACATGGAATGTTAGAACTCTTCTCGACATTGACAACACCGACAGGCCAGAAGGACGCGCAACTGTAATCTCAAACGAACTAGTGAGATTCAATGTGGACAATGCACCCCTGGACAAATCACGGCTCTCAGAAGAAGGAAGACTTAAGGAAACTGGTTCTGGTTATACATTCCTTTGAAATGTATCGAACGAAATAGAGCACTTTCCATATCTAGACCGTTTTTTACTCAGATGAAGGTTTGGAACACATAATTAGAGCTGTATACCGAGAAAGGGGTAAAGTGAATCAAACGCGTCCTCAACAACAAAAATCTTGGTTTATAATGCTGTTTCAACTTTGCTATGTTTGAGAAACCTGGACTCTCTATCATTTCGACGTCCAAATATTAGAACGCTTTCACCAGCAAAAGCTTTGTTCAATTTTGTACATCAATTAGAAATTCTATGTGACCAACAACAAAGTCCTGGAAAGGGTCAGCAGTCAACGCATCGAATTACTGATCATTAAACATCGCCTTCGGTGATCAGGACATTTAATTAGAATAGAAGAGACAAGGTTTCTACGCCAAGTCTTATTCAGCGAGCTCACTTCAGGGAAAAGACTACGGTGTTTATCTCTTCGAAGATATAAGGACCAACTCAAAACAACACTGGACTTGAGTCTAAATCATTTGAAATAAAAGCCGGCGGTGTTCTATCACTATCAATAAAAACTTCGAAGCCGCCAGAAGAGAAACGACAAGAGAGAAAGACTCGACAAAATCGATCTCCACCAACATTAATCTACAATCAATGTCATCATCTCTTCCATGCAAGAACTGGTCTACTTAATCATCAACGCCATCACCATAAAAGAAGTGATCAGCAAAGAATAAATTAAATTCTTCCGTAAGAGATAAATTCAACGACGACACATTATTTTATGAACTATCCAGTCAAATATTTTTCGAGTTTTCTAATCTTTTACTAAACTGAATCACTGCGTGTGTATTTTCTAGCAAAATAACGATATAAGAGTTTATCTTCATGTACCGTTTTCCTTCAAAACGTGGGCGATTATGGCTGTTCCCAACTTCCTAACTTTTTTTCTACTCCTTAGCAGTTCATGTTTTACTGTTCCTCCAACTCCATGTACTGGCATCCATTTACACATTACTTTCACCTACCAGTCTTGTTAGTGTAACATTTTTCAAGCCGCCTTTCTCAGTTATGTGTCCTAGGAATTTCAACTATAATTTTTTTTCTAATTCTAAGTATTTCTATTTCCTTTAAAACTTCTTTACTGATTACATATTTTCTTCTCTACATTCTCAGTATCCTTCTAAGGAGCCACATCTTTATTGCCTCAAGTCTTCTCTTCATCTCCATTGCCTCAATTTTTCTCTTCATCAGTCATATAGGAAAATTGATATTACATAGCCATTAAGCACTTTTTTCTTAATTTTGTCTGGGTTTTGGAAGGTACATGTTATATTCCAATACAAATGTCAGCGTCACATTTCACGCCATTTCTTAAATCCCTTCACAGATATTAAAATTTCTGCACTTGCTTGATTTGCATATATCCATTCCGTAGCCAGCAACTTGAGCTTTTTGCCTCCTGATAAAAAGCATACTATCTGTATTTTTACAACTGATAGTCAATGAGACTGCATAATAGAAAAGTTTATTTCAAGACGCAAAATCTGATGACATAACAAATATTAGGTTGGTGCAAAAATAATGACGTAATAATGTCGTTTTTTGACGTTGAAAAATACGTCAAAAAACGACATTATTACGTCATTATTTTTGCACCAACCTAATAATTATCCTAAGAGCAGCTGATGTATACGGGGGCGTGGGGAGATTGCAATAGATTAGGAATTTATCTTGATTCAATAGGTAGGTGATTTGCTTGAAGTCAAGAGAAAATCAGTGTAAAGTTGAATGAGAAATGAGGGAGAGTCGATGGAAACTATTGCCAGTGTGTTGGTAGAAACTTAGCAATGTTTGTCCATCGCACGTTAAATCGATCTTATGTTAAATCCTCTCAATGTGCCAATATGGGTTTGTACCGAATGGAAAGAAGGAATTTATGGATAAAAATTGATAATGAAAGCGAGAAAGCACAAACGTAAACGACGACACATACTATCACGATACTTGATGAAATGAATCAGAAAACACATCGCTAACGTTCACACTAACTGTATCCGACCTCATCAAAATATTATGGTGTGCGGAAAGTTATTACATTTTGACGAATGTAAAAAGAACAAGTTAAATTTATTTAAAATTTAACTTGTTCTTTTTATATCCTATTCGTCAAAATCCAAACACCATAATATTTTGATTATTTTTCAGAGATATAATTACTTTTATTTTCAACGATTGAGGCCAAAATTTTGGCAATATTTTGATTTTACGTTCAAATAAGATGTGTTTATTTTTCTCGAAAAATATTTAAAAAAAAACTATTTTAACTTAATTATTTCTTTATGTTCTGTCACTTATTAAATATTCTAGTGATAGAAACAAACAAAAATTTGCAAGTACTAAATTTGTTGAGTATGGAGGATGTAGAAGTACCTTTTTTCCCAATTAGTCTCCCCTTGTTTTGTATTATAAAGTGTATTCTTGCATCCCTCGCTGGAGAATAAAACAATGGCCTACTGGATTAAAGTTCTCCTTCGTGAATATGTTGATATAGATATAATGATTTTTAATATTTACAAAAAAAACTCTTTTTACATTATTTGTTTCTTGTTAACCGATCTAGTGATTGAATCAAATGAAAATGCGTCGGTACTAAATCTTGTGAATACGAAGGATGCAGATGAACCCCCTACCCATCCTTATAATCATACTTTTTTTTCGGTTTTAACGTGCCCTTGCATAGTTATACTGTAGAATACAAGTCTTACTGTTTACTAAACTAATATATTTTCGATATAATGCTTCAATTAATCAATCATATTTGCTATCAATAAACTTCTGAAGGCATGGTCCTTATATGTTCCAATAACTCGTAATCGATGACAAATATCAAATTTCAAATTTCGCAAGACACAGACAAAATTTTCTTGTTTTGGCGTTTAAATTAAAGACTAAAAAGGCAAGCGTGAAAGCACAAACGCACAAGAAAACACATACTTTCAACATGCTTGATTAATTAAATCGGAAAACAAATCGCTTCCATTAACACTGACTTTATCCACCCTCACCAAAATATTAGGCTGTTCGCAAAGTTATAGGACATAAAAACCAAGCTTAAGTTAAATTTATTTAAATATCATTTATAAAAAAAATAAATTCTTTTTAACTTAATTTTTCTTAATGTTTAGCCACTTATTCTAGTGATCGAAACAAATGAAAATTTGTAAGTACTAAATTTGATGAGTATGGAGGAGAACTTCCTTTTTCAATTAGTTTTCCTTTGATTCGTATTACAAAGTTCATTTCCGAATGTTCTGTATTTTATGGAATGTTCTAGTGATCGAAACAAATGAAGGTATACTCACTTTCATTTTCAGCGACTGATGTACATAGGGTTGGCAATATTTTGATTCTTCGTTTGAAGAAATATATGTTTTTCTTCCCGAAAAATAGTTTAAAAACTATTTTATTTATTTCTTAAGCTTTTACCACTTATAAACTAATCTAGTGATCAAAACAAATGAAACTTTTATAGGCACTAAATCTGGTGAGTATGAAGTATGCGAATGACCCACATCGTTATGATCTTATTTTCCCTTGGTTTGAATGCCCCCTTGCATAGTCATACTGTAGACTACTATTCTTTCTGTTTACCGAAGTAATATATTAGGTTGGTGCAAAAATAATGACGTAATAATGTCGTTTTTTGACGTTAAAAAATACGTCAAAAAACGACATTATTACGTCATTATTTTTGCACCAACCTAATATTTTCGATATAATGCTTTCATTACTAGATCAAATTGCTAGCAATAAACGTCTGCAGCCATGGTCCTTACATGTTCCAAATAACTCGTAATGGGCGACATCTTTCAAATTATGCCAGACACAGACAAAAGTTTTGGCTTTGGTGTTTGCAATGGTTTCTTATTTTGTGGTAATCATTGTCTCTTTCGTTTTCTTTTGACATGCAAAACCCATTTTTCATCGCCTGCAACGCAATAATGAAATGTTGGCGTTTCATAGCTTTAAATGATTGCTGCAGATGATCTAATGTTGCTTTTGGTTATCAAATGAAAGCTAATGAGGAACAAATTCATACTTTTAATGTTTTCATTGGTCTCTTTGAATATCTGTGAACAACTGAATATGATAGAAATGTCAAATGTTTTAATGTAAATCCAAATCAATAGCAAATTAAAATAATTAATTCAGAGCTGGTCATTTTCCAGGGTGAGGCTTAACGGATATGTTACAAATACCATTTTGAAACCTTTAAAATTATAGTTGATTATAAAGAGTATAATTTACAATTCAATGGAAACCTTTGAATACGTACCAGAGGAAGACAAAACGTTCCAGGCTTTTTACAGGCGCTACGAAGATATTTTCAACGTAGGCTGTGAACAATGGCCCAGTAAAAAAAAAGGTACGTCTACTATTGAGAAAACTGGGAACTACAGAACATAGTAGGTTCGTAGACTTCATACTACCCAAGAAAACGACTGACTTGGATTTTTCAGAGACGATTAAGCTCCTATCGGAATTATTCGGGCTTAACACAACCTTGTTCCACAAACGTTGGAAATGCCTGAACACAGTCAAAGACAACCAGCAAGATTTTCTAACGTTTGCAGCATCGGTGAACAAGCTATGTAATGATTTTAAACTAGCCGAACTGACTGCCGATGATTTTAAGTGCTTAATTTTCGCACAAGGTCTAGTATCAGCAGAAGACGCCGAAGTCAGACAACGGGTACTGACTAAGCTTGAGAACGAACAAGGATTGACTCTCCAAAAACTGGCAAAGGACTGTCAAAGAGTAATATCTGTAAAGCGTGACTCAAACACTATCGAGGAATCAGGTGTGACTCAGATTAATAAAATCAGAAGTAAGTCTACCTCCTATTCCCCTCAAAAAGACAAAAGGCAAATCTCATGTCCTAAATTACGCAGTAACCAAAACTCAAATAGGTTAAAGAAACCGTCCGTACCATGTTACCATTGTGGTAAATGACATTGGATGAAATTCTGTCCACTTAAGAACAAAAAATATTGCAAAAACTGCAATAAAAGCGGGCATACTTTAACTTCGTGCAGGTACGCCAACAGAACGAGAAAACCCCAAAATAAAATTAGGCAAGCTCAATCTGACAATATTGTTGATAGAAATTTAAGAAAATATGTAACTGTGGATATTTTCAATAAGTCCATTAAATTCCAGCTTGACTCGGGTTCTGATATTTCAACCATTAACTGGCGTACTTGGCGAAAATTAAACAAGCCGACCTTATTAGAAACGGATAAAACAGTAAAATCCGTAACTGGCGAAAATATTAACATTTTAGGCGAGGTAATACTTACAGTAACACTAAATGGAGTTACCAAAACGCTCAAAGCCTATGTATTAAAAACTTCAGACAACTTATTTGGAACTGATTGGATAGAAAAATTCAATCTTTGGGATTTCGCAATGAGTACATTTTGTCGCAAGATACAAAGTACAACGTCCAATTTGGTAAATCTAAAAAAGGAACTCAAACAACAATTTCAAGTTTTTACTAGCGCCCTTGGGAAATGTACTAAAATGAAAGATAAGTTCAAGGTGAAGGACGGTGCACAACCGGTATTCAAAAAGAAACGGAATGTCCCTTTCGCTGCTCTAGAGCAAATCAATAAAGAGTTAGATAGACTCGAACAAGCAGGTATTCTGTGAAAAAGAGATTTCAGCGAGTGGGCAGCACCTACGGTCTACGTAAAAAAGAATCCAATCAAATACAAGTATGCGCAGATTTTTCCACGATGCCTTGAAAGATCACCACTATCATCTCCCAAGCCCTGAAGAAATTTTCAATAAACTCAATGGTGGAAAAATTTTTTCTAAAATCGACATCTCGGACGCATACCTTCAGATAGAGGTGGAAAAAGAAAGTTCCAAATTGCTCTGCATAAACACCCATAGAGGGTTGTACAAATACAACAGGCTGGCTTTTGGAGTAAAGGTTGCGCCAGCAATTTTCCAGCAGGTCATGGACGCCATGCTGGGCGATCTTGACTACGCAACAGCCTATTTGGATGATATACTAGTTACTAGTAAAACTACGGTAGAGCACCGGAATCATATAATAAACGTATTCGAAAAGATACAAGAATACGGATTTAAGGTTAAGGAGGAAAAGTGTGACTTTTTCTTACCAGATATTAAATACTTAGGTCACATTATAAATAAAGATGGTTGTCGGCCGGATCCAGAGAGAGCCAACGCGATCAGAAACATGCCGGCCCCAGATAACGTCCAAGCGTTACAAACCTTCCTCGGCCTAGCTAACTTTTACCAAGGGTTCATTAAGAACATGCACAATTTGGGATGGCCTCTAAACCAACTTTTAAAAAAGGACAAACCATGGTCATGGACCCCGGAATGCCAAGACGCATTCGAGAAGATCAAGAAAACTCTTACTTCAGACCTCTCCCTCACACATTTCGATCCTAGTCTCGACATCATAGTCGCAAGTGATGCAAGCTCGTACGGCATAGGCGCTTGCATATTACATAAACTGCCAGACGGTTCGCGAAAAGCTGTGGCTCACGCATCAAGATCTCTACTTCCTCCTGAGAAACAATAAATCCCAAGAGGAAAAAGTATTAACAGTTTTATTAATTCTCTACTTTTCAAAAAGAAAACTCTTTGGAAGCGGGGTATTGTGAGACCGGAAACTACCTACACAATAGACTCTTCCAGGCCTATATTAAGTAGGCGACATAGCACTCTAGAGAGAGTGATAGAGAGTGACAGTGTGTCTCGTACGACTACCAGTGCTGAACACTAACTTATAGTAAGCTCTGCTTACACTATCTCTGTAACCTGTTGTTAATATATCTTTCTTACATCTAATCCGTGTTCCGTGTTTTACTTCTATGTGAGAAAACGACATTATTTTTGCACCAACCTAATAGAAGCTTATGAAACTTTATTTGGAGAATTAAGTTTTAGCGCTTAAAATGTTTATTTTATTATAGTGGATGGTTACAGGCGAGCGGGGAGATGGGATGTACTTATTTTAATATCACCGTTTTGTAAAGTTGTACTAAAATTTTTATTTTATGTCATAAAAATAACTCGAACCTGAATCTGTGAGAATGAGTTCAATTTTATTCACTTGTAATTGTTATTATCATTCCAAAATAGAATGTTCTCTCAATATCATACGAGACCATCAAATATCCGAGATGCGGGATTGACCTGAGGGAACACCGGGCGATCAAATGAATAATCGCTTTACATGTCTTCTGCACCCATAGCAACGAGCTGCCCGACCAAGATATATATAGAAGCAACCATGAAGAGAACATATGGGCAGTCTCTCGGGTATTGCAGGCAAGAATGTAAGGTTCACAACCTTTCTGAAATAATAGATGAAATTTTAGAGTGAAATATAACGTAATGTTAGATATGAAACATTTGGCGCATGTTGTTCACTAGGCCGCACATCTTACCATCCATTTGCATGTACTGGATAACATACGAGATGTGTCATTTTGATTCCTGTAATAGACTATAAATGCAAAATTGGCTTGTCTAAACACTATCGTCGCTAGCTTCACAAGTTTACTTTGTAAATGAGAGTAACCAACAGTAACCAAGTAAGCATTTTCGCGTACTGCCAAACTGCTTCCCTATTAATCTTCCTTTCTTCAGATTATACAGACTATAAAATCCAAGTGTATGTACTAACTTCGAAAAGTTGAGGGAAAAGTAAACGTTTTCCTCCACTAGTAAAAGTGTTGTGAATAGAGAGGTAAATTACACAGTTTTGATGGTCAAATTCAATTCAAAAGTAAAAATCTGAGAGCCTAGGAACAAAATTCGAAATCAGGAAGAAAAATGAGAGAGACGAAATGCAATTAACTTTTTTAGGAAAATTGAAAATTACATTTATGAATACGTAATTCAAAAGCGTAGAAGTTATAAATGGAAGTGGGGAAACCCAAATGAAGGACCAGAAAATAATATCGTCTGGATAATCACTGAGAATGACTATACAGTTGAAATTGCGATTGATACTAGTAAAATTAATTTAAGAAACTATCAATGAAACTATAGATTGTTCGATTGAATTATTCTTTAAAAGTGAGATAAAATGATTATAAAAAAGAAAACGTATATAGGATTTAAGAATAGGATTATATTGTGTTAACTAAATATACGTGCGAAAAGAGGATTCCAGCAAAGAAGCCAAAAATATATAGATGATGAACATAAATGAAAATCATAAAACAATTAAGTCACGTATTTTCAAACACAGACGTAGACCATTGGATCTTATAAAATACATTTTAACCAACCAGAAGAGATATATAAAAGAATAATTTCGTCAAGCCTTTTGAAGTACCCAAAAGGCTTTATCATGGCGATTTTTGCTCATGGCAGTCACACGTTCAATCTGCTATTGATTCACACCACTGGCGACACGGATTCCACCAGAAATGTTTAGTCTTTTTTCAAAGGTACTGCAATATATACTTATTTTCGACACACACACCAGTCCTGGTTATGATGATAAACTACATCTGGCAGTAAGGCCTCGCATCGGGAGATTGGAGGTTTTGAGGAGCGTGGTCCCAACTATGAGAAAATAGTGAAACACCCAAACGAAAGGAAAGCCCTATGAAAGTATAAAAATACACTTTTATAGTAAAAATACGAACAATATATTTTCATATAAAAATTACCAGCAATACCTATTTATAGTAAAATTACCAAAAATACATCAATAAACATGAAAGAACTCTTTCATAATATTAATCAATGTAATATCCTACAATTTGTTAATGAAATCCGGCTATATTCCAAAATATATCTTCAACAAAACTACAACATAAAACACACATATCACCGCCTCTAGTAATTATCTACACAAACATATATATGCACAAAAGCTTAGTATCATCTATCATGAATATGTTGATATACCGTTAAACAAATCAAATCCACACACTATTATAAACACATACACATTATAAGTGAACAGTTCTTATAACATATGCCACAAGCACTCAAATTAAACTATTTAAATGTCATTTCACAAATATTATTTTCTCTTTTTCTTTCCAATTTTGTTACTCTGATTTTCTTGCTAGGTCACCATGACTTTTCCAGCAGCTTAGTTTATGTCATATTCTTTTCTTGTTTGTTAGTCATTTACTTCTTTTACTGTTGGCGGCAAAATGTCTATCACATGTCACCTTATACAAGGCCACGTGTTCACAGACATACTGCCACTGCACATATCCTAATAAAGTCAGTGAGGAAATCGTCGAATTAAAGATTGAAATGTCGTGCGAATTCAAAGCTTTGGGGAATAATGAAAATCACAGGACAAAGAAGAATAGCAAATTGTCAACTAAATGAAGCAGCAGCGACAGCGAAGTAAAACAAACGGTACAAAGAAATAATAAAGGAAAATAACTCAACGATGTAACCTAAAGAGAAATATGGTAGTGAATAATAACAAAGATGAAACAGGAAATACATAAGTAATAAACAAAAATGAAACACAAGGAAAAGAGATTAAAAGAATAGAATGAACTATCAGAAAAAGAAAGCACTTGAAACATTGTTGTTTCACCGCTTAACATAGATTAACAACAACCTGTATTGAATGACGGAACGAGGAAGTTCCCAAATATACAGACGTTATATTAATAATGACTAAAGAGTACCTTTCAAAAGCGTTCGCTCCGAACATAGAAAATACCAAGAAATCTGGTAACTGTGTATATTTCTGAGATAAGGTATTATGTACATTATTTACATTATTCGGACTATTGTCCTCATCTTTGTCGCCAAAGCTTGACGACACTTCGCAAATATCTCTCCCGAGTAAGAACCCCCATAGAGGAGAACATGACTAAAGACTGTGTGTACGCTATCCCGTGCAGCTGCGGAAAGGAATATAAAGGAGAGACAGGCCGCCCCCTCAAGGTAAGGCTTCAAGTACACCAGAAGGCCGTAAATAGGGGAAGTAGAAAAATCAAGCGTGGCTGACCACATATGGAGAGAGAATGGAAATCACCGCACTCTGTGGGATCATGTTGAGATCATAGACAGGGAACACCATTGTAAAATTCGTAAACTTAAGGAATCAGCACATATGCTCGGCCACAAAAATCTCCTGAACCGACCAAGCATAGAAATAAATACAATATGGGAACCAGTAATAAGGTGTGCCAGAGAAAAGCAATGATAACAACAAAGTTGCAATATGAGCTCTGGTAAAAACATGTAATGATAACAGCAAAATTGCAATATGAGCACTGGTAAAAATGGTTGCTGAAGACATTAGGTTTATAATACCCAGAAATTCATACCCAGATGTCCTCAAGGACACATGGCACAGTGGATAAAGGCGTTGGTTAGATCCAGTGACAAGACCCAAAGAGTGTGAGTTCAATACATGGTTAAGGCAGTGGAGAACTGATAGCTGACATCCATTAAACATGGCACGTGGAACTAGAACAGTCTACCTGAGTGAGCGAAATAAAGGGTTCAGTTCGACATTCCAGCGTACAACGGCCGAAACGTTGTAATAAATATGGCGACAAAGATGAGGACAATAGACCGAATAATGTAAATGCATCTGGTAACTATTGATGCTATCAATGATAGATGACAGCAGATAAAATAAGGTTTGTATTTCAAAATGGGAAATGCGAATGTATAGTACCGTGAGCCTTTGGGGTTAGAATTTATCAGTTGATTTACCCACACCAAGAAAATTAATAAAGGATGTTAAAAATGAGGGAACACACGGATAATTGTAACAAAACAAGGTAAGGAATTTACGATTTTACGCTCTTGGAGTAGTCTAAGTAGCTTCTCTCAGGAAAAATAATTAATAAATGTTTAAAGTCTGTAGTTTTAGAGATTGTCATGAGGAGGAAATGTTCATACAATAGATTAAATCATCTGACACAAAAATAATATTGAAAAATGTTTAAAACAAAGGTAAGAGAGTTCGTTGCTCACTGAAGTTGCATACTTTCAAAAGTAAACAAAGAGAGATTAGATTTCTTGGATTGTTGAAAGAAAATTCTTTGAAGTGTCTCGTGCTTGGTTAAAGGTCGATAATATAATTGCCGAGTAATTTTATACAAGCGAAAACTTCAACGCAGAATACGGTGAACAAAAACGAAACCTTTCACATGGCTTCAGACACAATTCTATTTTTCCTCATTTCATATTTAAAAGAGTTTCGCATTGGCCCGCTACTTTCTTTTCTTTCTTTTTCTTGACTGAAAGACTAACTTCTGTGAAGACAAGATTTTCATTGGTCCAAAAACATTTTCACATAGGCTCGCGAATTTATTTCCTTCTTATCGGCTCACGAATCAATTTCTGTGAAGGAATTGTTTTCATTGGTCCAAGGAAAATTTCACATAGGCTCCCGAATTCCTTTCGTTCTTTTCCTCAGTTCACAAAATAAGAAGAGAGTGGATAAAGGTAGTTATTTTTATTACACAAAAACTACAGATCACATAATAACATATCTTAGTACACTTATTTACCACTTATTAAAATTAACATTACAATAATTTTACAACTTGGGAATTTATGACAGGCTTGTTTAGAAAAAAACGCCTTTATTACGAATTTCGACATGATTCCTAATGAATCGATTACTATGGGAAATAGTGAGGTATTAATTGTAATCTTGTTTAAGCGAACATTTTCAAGATAAAAAAACTTATATATCGACAAAGTTATTAAAAGCACTCACGCCTTTTCCTAAATGTCATATATATATATAAATGCCTAATTAAATAAATTAAAAACATTATATTTGCTTATTTTTAGCATAATCCTTTCTTATTCACAGATATTATTCTGTGTATTACAATCAGATGATGAAAGAAATGCACTGTGACAGTGAAAATCACTTTTATTTCCTAAATACTTTCCTAAATACTTTCCATCTCCTTCTGAAAGCATCATCGGGAGTTCAACTAGTAAGGCAAAAACTATGTGTAGCTATCGATTAATGATTTTTTCTATTTGTGTTTAAATGCAACTGCTGATAGTATTGCTTTAGCGTTCATTAGAACGTGAAAAATTGATACACTATGGAATTTTTTCTTTCATGTTGGAATGTCATGGTCAATAGATAGATAGATAGATAGATAGATAGATAGATAGATAGATAGATAGATAGATAGATTTAGACAGTATATCTTCATTAAAACATGTTTCATTGAATAATATAGACGTATTAGATTTATTTTTATAATAATTCTTTCTAGTTAACTAATTAGCTTCTTGATGTTAAGCTGAAATTCATCAAGGAAGGCGCCGTAGTTTTTGTTAATCCAACTACATTCGATCTTCTCGAGATCATCCACAGGAGTTTGTTGCCAAGGCAAATATATTGTAGCTGTGTTTGTTGTGATAGTGATTAATGGATCGTCTAATTTATTCATCAACGATTTAATTAGAAACGTCATTATTAATGAGAGTTTCATTAATGTTTTTTTAATTCAGCTTAGAAAATGTTTTTCATGGAAGAATTAATTTTTCCACGGTTTATTAAATTTCGTATGACAGCTATTTTGCAATAGTCAGGGCGTTCACTTTTTAGTTTAGAATGCACGTGTTTATGCTAGTTGGGTGGGGGTAGTAAATGTATTATTATTAGTGTCTATCAATACATTAAAAAAAAGGAATTGTTATTAAGTTCATATGTGAAGTTAAGAACGGAGTTTTTTTTAAGTTTTCTTATAGTTCATGTATTTCATGTATGTTTTTTTTAACTAAAATAAGAATATAATCTACGTAGCTGAGGTAGATAGCGGTGCTTTTAGTTGGTTTTAAATATTTTATTTTCAAGGTTAGCTATGTAGAAGTTACTAAATGTTGGTCCCAGAACTGACATTCCAATGAAACACACACCACTCACACAGATATATATATATATATATATATATATATATATATATATATAAAGAAATATAGTCTTAACTTATGCTATATTTATGGGCTAAAGTGCTCAATGTCAGGGACAAAGTGTACGTAAATACAAAACTGAACTCAACACTCAGAGGCGACAGACAGTAATTACCAGATTGCACTTAGCATGAAACAGTGTATCGCCTCTGAGTATTGACTTCAGTGTTCACTTTTATATATATATATATATATATATATATAGATAGATAGATAGATACGATATTTCTAATCAACTGAATGCATGTCACCGACAGAGAAGTGCTCGAACAACAATTCCGCAAATATAAGTTGCGTTGGGGTGGTTACCTTGCTCGGATATTTTCATATAAGAAGAAAATGAGAACTACCGACAACGAGATTCGAGCGTGATACTCTGGATTTATGTTAATGTTTTCCGCCAGGTTTATAAATAGCGATGTCAGGCTACTTAATATCGTGGACTACAGGTTGACTATTATGTCGATGATTGGTCGGATTACTAGTTGGTTAATGGTTTATTGTTGGTTGATTATCGAGTGTCTATTGTATTTTAAGCCGATCCGCGCTACTAAAAGGTATTTACTGAAATGGTTGACTGACTCTTACTTCTTTTGTTGTGTTACGTATTTATTTGCAGCTGGGATTAAATACTGTTTATTTAACATTGAAGTATTCAGTTGTACTTCATCATTAAGTACTTGTTAACGGAAAGTATCCAGCCTATAAACCGAAGAAACCTTATAAGAATGGTCTGTAAGAATCACTGAACTTTGCAAACATCAGTACATATGACTGGAAGTTCCATGCAAAAGATCGTACCTCATGGCGGAGAAAAGAATCATGGAAAGCTTGCTTGCGAGAATTCCTGGATTGCTTTTAAAAGAAAGGCTGAACAAATGTCTGAAAAGTTGTTGACGGGGACCATATAGATGATAGACATGGCCTCACTTGCGATGTTGCTTCTAGGCTTTGTCTGACGTGAGAACGAAAATGATTTCAAATAGGAAGCGGTCATATCAGAGTAATGGGCAACTATAAAATGTACTGAGAATTCATGTCATATCGGTCTAGAAGTTTATAAATCAGATCGCTGGCCGAAAAGAAATGTAAGCAGTCATAAAAGTAAAGGTAAATTTGTAGATTAAGCCCCGGAGACCAATTGTAATGAAAACTTCCATTCCGGTGTGAAATTCCAAGATGACAATAAAAGTTTGCGGAAGAAAATCGTTTAGGAGTTACCAACAATATAAGTTCGGCCTTCTTCGCGTCAAGCCCGGCTACCATTACTGGTGCTGTTTACATGCGTTTGCCTCGAGTAGTAATGAGTGGAAGCTTACGTAGTTAACGGAATTTTTATTGATCTTCTTATTTTCTTGATTACTGCGCAGTTCGCGAAGTTTAATTTAAAGTTTACGCATTGCGTAGTAATCAAGACAAGTGAAGCTTCCGCGCATTTCTGCTCGAGGCAAACGTATGTAGACTAAACCAATAATGGCGGCTGGGCTGTAACCGCGACGCAAATGAGTCCGAAATTATATTTTCGATAACTCTTAAACGGTTTTCTTCCGTAGACTTTTATTGTTATTTTCTAAATAGGCATGCAAATTTACACCAGAATGGAAATTTTCATTACAATTGGTTTCTGGGGCTTGATCTACAAATTTACCAAAATAAACCTGGTGATAACAAAATGTATTTGTCTCATGCCTAACAACTTTGTGTCAGAAGTTTTAAAAGTTTCACTTTTCCCGTTTAAAGAGCCATATCCGTTGGAAGCGCAACTAAGTCCAAGAATGATATCTTATGATGGTCATACTCTCCAACCAGGTTCTGGCTACCATATATTTGATAAAATAATAAAATAATCCGTTTGCACAAAGACAACGATAAAGGGAAGAGGCAAGGGGAGACAATTTTAATTAACCTATTCAAAACAGGCTTTGGGATCATCTTCAGGATAATTAACTGTAAAAAGATAAGAATAAATATACACTGATAACATTTTAACTTATTTACAGACCTACGCTCTGCTGATGATACTTTGCTAATGGTATAATCATCAGAGGAATTGCCAGAAATGATAAAAGAACTAAACAGGACAAGTCGCGATGTAAATTTAAAATCCAACAGATGAATAAAAGAAATAACAGGACAGAAGACCTCCTTCTCCACTGGATGTATAAAATAGAAAGAATGAACTATCATAATAGGGAAAGTGTTGTAACCTAGAGAAGGTTACTTAACAGAATAATTAAACGAAGGTTGGTAATGAACGATAATACTTAGGATACGAACAACACATATAAGATTCGCCAGCGGCGTGTAGAGGAAGTAGTCAACTGCTAGAAGTGAGTCAAGTGAATTCCACAATGAATCTCCAACTGCAGGATATCTACCAATCGCCCCACGCGGTCAGATATGACACAAGGCCGAATTTAATGTGGAGTATCCGAGCCCCTAGGCTCGGCTAAAAATTGCCCATAGACCTCGTTTAAAACGGCGCTGGGTAGCTGTTTCCCGAGAAGAGACTTTGTCTTCCGACAGACTCGTCTGGGGATCCTGTCTGCCCAGAGGCAGAGGGTTTGACTAGCACAGCTGGAGACAAATCTCCAGCTGCAGACCAAAATACAGTATTTACTACTGTATTTATGTGAATGGCGACATACCCATTATCGTCCTTATGTATATTACAACGGAAAGAAAAACTACTTCAAAGTTAGAATGTATACATTATAGAACACTTCAGTGGCGAAAAATGGAAAGCCTAAATAAGCTAAAAGATGAAAGGACCTGAAATATTAAACTCTGCGATAAGATTAACACTGTACAAGTTGAACAGGAAAAAGCAGCATTGTCAGATAGGATTATAATATTGATTTTAACAGTCTCATAGGATTTCAGAATCGACAAGGTTACTGAAATAATAAAGAAAATATAGGACAGTCGTGAAATCCCGGAAGACCTCAGGAAATGTAACTTGAAAGCGATGACAGGTGGAAATGAATGTGAACACTTTCTGACAATCATTTTGACAAGACAGATAACTAAGCTCATAATTAGAATTCTAATGGAAAGAGCTCATAACAGAATTACAATGGATTACATTCCTGAGTCCAAAAGCGTCGTTGTGGGAGTTTAACTATTTTTCACCCTACCACCCATTTCCCAGAGACGAAATAACGCAAACCTCGCACTGTTCTATTGCTATTTCCATGGAAAGTGTTCAGCCGAACTACATTAATATCTTCTACCAGTTCTAATCATCACAAGAAAACCCAGCCCTCTCAGGTAGATTGTAGTGAAGCAGCTTCATTCTTTTCGTATTCCAACGGGGTTTTGTAAGTCCCACTTAAGCTGCTTCCCCCATCCCACTGAACCACCGATTTGTGGAACCAACTCCCAAGAGAATGCTTCCCAGATGACTACAGTTTTAGATTTATTAAGTCTAGGGTTAACCGTTTTCTTCCCAACATATCCCTATATAATGTGGATTTTACTCTGTGACCCTTAACCTTGAGTAACTGTTGGACCTTGAATAGGGTAAATATTTTTGGTAGTGAATGAGCTCCCAGACTAGAAGTTTTTGACCCAAGGAGAAGTCTGTTGACTATATAACTGATAATCTTGGATCCAAACCTTAGAGTACCTACTGGGGAAGATAGCTGTCCTATATCAGGGCTATTGTTCTGGCATTTGTGAATGGTTTATCTAACACGTAAAAATATTTGCAATTTTTTCTTATATTGTATTTCCCGCTAATTATTTGAATACTTCTGACATTTATTTTAAAAAGCGATGTTGTCTAAATATATTTGGGCGTCCTATCTTTCTCTCTCTCTCTCTCTCTCTCTCTCTCTCTCTCTCTCTCTCCCCATGTGTTTGATCTCTCTCTCTCTCTCTCTCGCTTTCTGCATTTGACCTCTCTCTTTCTCTCTGCGTTTGACCTCTTTCTCTCTCTCTGTTGTGTTGAGGTCGTTGATTTGGTTGATTTTGTTTAGCGACATATCAACACCTCTATGGGTTATTTAATGCCGAAATCTACATATGCTGAACACAGTTTTATGGCTTTAACTATATATATTTTGAACGCACTTGTATACCCCCAACTACAAATAAAATCTATTGTTGGTCATTTTGCTTTTAAAGGGCAGTGTTGGTAATTTCATTATAAATGGATATTGCTTATTTGGTTAATTTTTTTAGCGACATATCAATCTCTATGAGTTATTTAATGTTGAAATCTAAATATTTTGTACGTAATGTGATGTTATCAACCACAGATATTTTGTATATAATTTTATTCTTTCAGAGGAAAAGGTATGTTTTAGATATATAGTTTGCATATCATAAAATCTATTGTTAATTTTACTATAAAAAGGTATTTTTTTTTTATATTTTTCTAGTGTTGTATCTATTGTGATTTTGCTATAAAAATGTACTGTTGCTCATTTTATTACAAGAATAAGCTGTAGACTTTTGTTTGGGGTTTCACTATTAACCCATAGCTGGGACCCTGATAAGTGTTACCACGCAATATCAGGGTGGCTCTGGGAACAACAGCTGTTAAGTAGTGTTTCCACCTTCCTCAAAACTTCCAATCTCCCGATGGGAAGCCTTGCCACCAGGTGTAGTTTATCGTCATGTCCATTCTGTTGAAGTAGTAGTAATTTTAAGCCCTTCTGGGTGTAAGTAGTACTAATTAAATGTTAGACGTTTTTAGAACTATAAGAACGTTGTAAAAACTGAGTCAAAATTGAATTTTAAAAACGGAGTATCTAAGAAAAAAATATTTTATTTTTTATTTTTGTGCTGTTTTTTTTTTTCTGTGCTTAAGTAGGCCACGTCTTTATTTATCTTGTCAGGTAGCGTTCTTTTATATAATTCGTGCATCATATTTTTAGTTGATTTCTGCGGGATTTGTTTGATAATGTATGTGCGTGTGTGTGCGTGCGCACGTGTACGCCCCTACTGGGTATTTTTATTTCTGTCTGCTAGTGTCCGTGTTGTTGATTGGGGTTGTTTTATATGGTAGTAAAAGTATTTAAGTTACACCGGTTATGGTTTTAGGTAGAGTAATCTTAGATCATTAAGCATGCATTTTTTCGACAAATTTTATAAATACCAGAATATAATTTTCTTTTCCACATTTCATATTTTCTGATGACAATTATATAAAAGAGAAACGTGCTAAATTTATAAAATATATATTTATGTGATATATATTATAACATGTATGAAGTATATATTTATATCATATATATATATATATATATATATAAAATTTATAACGATACCTGATTATATATATATGTAATTTATAACGTATATATATATATATATATATATATATATATATATATATATATATATATATATGTGTGTGTGTGTGTGTGTGAAAATATTGTAGAAAATAGGAAAGAAACTGGTTTGGTAAATAATCCAAAGTTCCTTAGTATTTTTGTTATTATTTTTAAAAAATAGTGCTCGATACGAAAGTAGAGCATAAATATAATTATTTATTTAAAAATATGATTCCAACTCGCTACATAAGAGGTCTCATGTTTCAAAACAAGAGCCGAAAACTCAAGTCAATATTATTTTAAAGTTTTCGGCTCTTGTTTTGAAACATGAGACCTCTTATGTAGCGAGCTGGAATCATATTTTTAAATAAATAATTATATATATATATATATATATATATATATTGAGTGTGTAATATCATCTCAGATACTAAATACTTTTATCGAATTGCTTGATATAACTCACCAAACACATGGTTGTTTTGTGTAGGCGAACAGCATTGTTTCATCTATGTCATAAACCGGCCAGACGACAAGCCTGTCAAACAGGCGATACGATTTACTTACAGGGTCTTTTTGTTCTGTCTGGTATCTGAGTGATCGAATGTCATCTTGACTGCCCAAGGTGCAGAATTTGCACTTGACAGATAGAGAGTGTCATGCAAAGAGACATATAGTGACATTTACTTGAAATATGTCAAGTGTCATATTCTCACTTTCTTTCTTGGCCAATTGCGACAACGTCTGTCAGGAAATGGTTAGGAGTTCATGATATCTCATCGTTCTCTTGTTAAAAGGACAGGACGAACGTAATCAGAGAATTTGCAACTGTGCAAAATAAAATCTTGTAATTTTTAAAATAATTAATGGATAGCTTTTTAATCTAGATTACTTATTACTATCATAAATGTTATATTTAGTGAGTTGATCCGTCTGAGTATACAATCATTTTGTTTCTTTCCTTAGTGTTTACCGGCCTAGAAATAAACACACTTAATAGGGACAGTGGTCATACTGACAGAACTCGAACCTATATTCAGTTTTTAATCAGATCAACAGCTTTCAATCTAAACTTGCTTTAATATTTACCCCAAAATAAGCACTTAAAACAAAGGAAAAGTCAATTATCCTACTTAAAAATGCGCCATACTGAAAAGGACAGCTTTTTTTCATGCAAGGCTTGCTATCTTTATTTCGATAGAGATGAGGATTTTGCCGAATATGTTTGATCTTTACCATTCAGAAAATCCATATTCAAATATTTTTCGGTATTGTAATAAAACGAGTACACAGAAAAATATTGGTCTGATCCGACGTCGAATTGATATAACTTTCTAATTCGAATTTTTCTTTAAAGAATATTTGGTAAGTGAACTCATACTTTTTTTTTTACTAATATAACGAAATATGAAATCCGTAAGTAGAGATCAAATTCCACCTGAGACAATGTTCAGTTCGCACCAATATCATTACGAAAGGCACCCATCTCTTTTTCTCTGGCTAAACTTATATAGTAGAGAGAATCAGTCTAAGAGAAAAAAACTCTAAATTCAAAATCTTAGATAAAGTTACGGAAAACAGCCCCATCTGTCTCAAGTGGAGTCATAGTAATGCAAGTGATCAAAGCTCTTCACAACTTACTTTTCTTTCATATCTATAAACAGTGCATTGCTATGATTTTACTTGAGAAAGATGGTGCTGTTTTCCCCTACGTTATCTGAGATTTTGAATTTAGAGATTTTTTCCTCTTAGACTGATTCTCTGTACTATATCAGTTTAACCAAAGAAAAATAGATGGGTTCATGCCTTTCCTCGTGATATTGGTACGAACTGAACATTGTCTCAGGTGGAATTAGGTCTCTGCTTACTGATTCCAATTATTTAATTAAATAAATATAAGTTCACTTACCAAATATTCTTTGAAGAAAAATTCGGATTAGAAAGTTATATTAATTTGACGTCGATGCACTGTTTACAGGTATAAAAGAAAAGGAAGTTATGGAGGGCCCTAATATCTGAGGTTCTGCTGTAATGATGTATTTGTTCTAAACAGCCGAGAATTAGGAAGGGCGTAGTTAGAGAGAGTATCGAAGGAACAGAAGACGAGGTAGAGGAAACAAAGAAGTGGTTTATTAAATACTCATATCTAGAACGGAAAAAAAACTTCAGTAAATCAAATACTACTCAAATCCTAATTTAATGTGGCTACTTTACATATTTATAAGTAGGAGATGTGCATTGCCACAGTAGTAGGGATGAGCAGGAAGTACTACAGGAGTCCTACTCTACAATAGGTTCTGAAGGGATAATGGCATGAAGAAAAAAAAAGCTTTAACCAACAGATATTTATATAGAATGACTGTTTTATCTTTTGATAATTCTTTTCATTCGGATTTTATTAACTCAATATATCCATACTTATCCTATTCACGTACGGAATAATTCATTGTATCGATATCCATTTGAAACGGATCTACGCTGGAAACTGACAGGAGGGCTAACCTCATTGTTGCCACGTGAATTCAATCTTATTCTGTCTCCTTTTACTTCCAGCAATTAGAAAAGAAGTCACTTAAAAAAAAACACGTTTAACTCTTCACCACAAGCTGGAGAGAAACTATATAAATTTAAATTATAGTTAAAAGGAAAATATAGTAAGACGTCGTATCTCTTCATCGTATCAAAAGGAGAATTATCTACAAAGAAAAGCACCGTTTTAGCAAACTTAACCTTGAAGTTTACACTTTAGCGAGAAGTTCATTAACTCTTTGTTTCTATTACTACGTAGTGTCACGTTGTTTCCGCGCAGCATTCATTTTTGACTGAGGTAGTTCACAGTAGTGTGAAGTCTTCACTTTATTCTAGCCCCAACTTTACTAAAAAAAACTTAATAGCAACCTCGCAGTAAATCGACATTTCTGGGGCTTACAAAGCCTCGATTTAGCTCAAAGACTTTTTGAACTATCAAAGTCCTTATTACCAAACTGTGTGTTAGCATTCGACCTTTCGTTTAATCATCTTGCCGAACATTAATTCTCAGTTCAGCTCTCGTGAATACTTGATACAACCACAGTAACTCGTGACCTATTCCTCACGCTGAAGTGTCTTATTATTTTCTAAGCATTCAGAGAAGACCCTGGTGGGCAGTATCAACTTACTCTCACTTTACAAAACAAATTGCCCAAATGTATTTATTAATTTATTCGAAAAATAATCATCCGATTTTGGAATCATCATCTCTCCCTTAATGAATATATTTAAACAGTGTTTCAATGAGTCAAAATGCAAACCCTGAACATCTACATATTTCTGCCATCAAGATACAAGCTTACCATTGGTCTATGCTTAGAATATTGCTGCCACATATGGTGCTGTGTCCCTGCTATTTACCTAGAGCTCCCTGATAAGATCCAAGGAATAATCAGTAATACTATCGATCCTGATCTGGCAACTCGGCTTCAGTCAGTCGCCCACATCCGTAAGGTTGCCCCTCTGTGTCTTTTATATAAATACTTTCATGGTAAGTGATAGGATGAGTTTTTCGATATGGTACCTAGACTTTATGAATTTAAGTGCAGTACTAGACTGGAGTCGATATCTCATCAATTTACAGTTAAGCTGGCTAGATCTAATTGTAAATTTCTTTTCCCACATTTCTCGCTTTTGGGACTCCCTTCCGGCTCCATGCTTTCCAATCAACTTTAATCTGCAAAAAATTAAATGCAATGACAATGGCTACTTGTTCTCCTGATTACCCTTTTCTCTTCCCGCACATTAGTAATGTTTCTTTTTCTAATTCTTCCACTTCCAGTAATCCCTTGTCTCTTAGTGAATTTACAGCCTTGCATGGGGTTAAACTGATTTTAAAAAATGCCTTTACGATAAAACACACAAGTTTTGGATGCCAAAAAATCTTTAAATACAGTTTCTGCATCCTCTTTGGAATGTCTTTTGACTTAAAGAATGTTCAGGATGCTTGAAAATTGGTAGTCAGTGTGCGACAAATTAGGGGAATAGTGTAGATATGGCAAATTCTCGTATGCCAAGTCGGTGAGCTTCTGCAGTGTCTTCCTGGCAAAATGTGACCGAGTGTTTTTATAAAGCGAAATTGGATCTCAACGATTAATCAGTTCGAATAGCATTTTGCTTAGCTGAATGTTCATTTCATCCAGTTACTGACAGTAAACTAAGGCAGTGATGCTCTGGTTAGATTCCAGAAAGCTGGAATGAATAGCGCTAATGACAGGCCACCAGATAGTTGACATAATATTCGGTTTGTAGAAATTTGGTTTTGGAAAGATTTCCGTTTAATCAAATCGCCGTAAGTTTTAAAACTAGAAAGAGAGCAATTTAGAGATATCATAATTCTTTTCGTCTTTCAACAAAAAGAATATAAGAAGGATTTTTATTGGTTCCTTTTACCAATGAGAAGTTTCTAAGTTGGTTCGCCGTTGTACTTTTTATAGTGTCTAAATGTCTCTGTGTCCAAGAAAACCTGTGCTATAGATTCTGTATCAACACCAGATGTCTAACAAAACAAATAAGCGGAGATTCGCAATGGTCATGTCACGTCTTGAAGGAAGGGGTCGATTAAGTACTGGCAATATATAATTAATCCTTACTATTTTAATACATGTCAAAATCCTTATTGACTAAATTTAACGTCGTTTGAAACCAGAGGCCATATCTCAACGAATGTAAAGAGCACAATTCTGTTGCGCTAATCGTCTCAGTGGAAGTGGGCAGTCAATCTCAAAATTATAAATTCTAGTTTTTGCTGAGCTGGAGAATCGACCTGGGGGAGATACATTTACAGCGATACGGAACAGAGTATCTCAATCTCCCTCGATTTCTCTCGTTAAATCTTTCTATCTCTCTCTCTCTCACACGCACACACACGCAGTATCTGTCTATCATACATGCACACACATGCAATCTATCTATCTATCTATCTCACTAACACATGCACTCCCATTAGCTCTCTCTCTCTCTCTCTCTCTCTCTCTCTCTCTCTTTGTTATATCTACTTTTTGGAAAGGGTAGATATACATTTAGATATAAAGTTACATGTTATGGCTAGCATTATTTCCTTTTTTTTGTATGTATTGCGTTTATTTCCATTTAGGATTAGATTGCGATATCTGCCCAACCACATATTTTTTTAAAGGTGGAGTCAGTTAAACATTCTAACTGAGAAACCTACATAATATTAAGCAAGAGCGAATTGGGAAAAGATAAACAGAGAGAAAAGAACTTGTGAAGAAAAACATCTATAAAAAATGAAAAGAAAACCAGGTGACAGGAAAAAGTAAATAGGTATACATTTATTGAGAAAAAAGTGAGAAAGAGATGAAGACAAAATAAAACGACAATATACTAGCTGGATATCAAGAGACAATACACTAAAGATTCAAATCATGAACATATATAAAACATATATAGTTTAAAATCCATTATGGAAAGATAGAGCAAAAGACATATAAAAGAGAGGGTTGCAATAGGAAATCTTTGTTCATTCCTCGTTGTTCCTTTTTTGTATATGGATCTAATCTGTATCTGTATAAAACTGGGAGTTAAGAACGAAGATTTGAAGAGATAAATGAATGAGACGCGGACATAAGGTAAGTGAGCAGAGATTTGAGATTAAGGGATTATGCCAATTGTCAACAGCCAACTTCTTTTTATCATTATCTGCTCCTAAGTTTCTAGAAGATTTCCCTTGGTCCTAGTGTCTTTGGCTTCATTTGACTTAGCTGTGCCTTAAACGAATCTTAATAATGGCGGTCCGTAATCACAAGAAGAATTTCAACCTATCATATGATAGTAAGCATGTGCAAAAGTTTCCATTGTTTTATTAATTCACCTATTAATAAAACTATTTTTTTTCTTTCTTTTGGGGTTGTTTTTTTAATACTCCTGTAAGGGGATTATAACTGAGTAAATAATTATAAACACCTAGCATTTATATATATAAACATACTGGTAAAAATGAGAAACATGAAGACGTGAAAACAACAACGCGACAAAGCGAATGAATCGGGGCCAACATGAATGGAATGCAAATGAAACATGAGCGTGGTCATCTCGAAATTAGTTGGTTAGTTAGTAAGAGCAATTAATCAAATAGTTGTTGTTATTATTATTATTATTATTATTATTATTATTATTATTATTATTATTATTATTATTATCTGAATTACTTCCGGTTCGATCACTAAGTGTGAAAACAAAGATAATCTCATCATTGTTGTCATTGCTCGTTAAGTAGATAGGTATTTATTCTTCGTCGTACAGAACCAGAACATGGTAGAAGTCGTTTGAATAGTCTGACCCCTACGTGTACACGGGATAAATTATAAGAATTACTTAGCTCATTCGTCATTTCCCTACGGTATGTATTAAGCATGATCCTGACCTTTTACGTGAAAAGGGGAGATGTTGCTAGGGAAGAGGGATGTAACATCATTTCTATAGTATAAAATAACGTACCCATACTATAAGTATATTTATATTATTTTTTTATTATATCAATCACAAACCAATTTCATGTATCTCTTCCGTTCCCGGCCTCCCTGATAAGGAGATATTACATTGCTTATAGCAGCGCATGCGCTTTGCAATTGGAGTTACCATAAGAATATATTACTGTTTTCTTGTTAAATTTATCTGAATATATTTACTTAAAAAGAGAATTATTTAAAATTGGAAAATAAACGACAACAGAGATAATTATATTGAGCACAGATGCTCTACTGATTTTAATGGAGTGTCGATTTGAGATTGTTGAGTACTACTCTGGTTGGAAATAAATAAGAAAACGCAAAGAAACTTATTGACGTATCTGATATTTACAACTACATGTATTAGGTTGGTGCAAAAATAATGACGTAATAATGTCGTTTTTTGACGTTAAAAAATACGTTAAAAAACGACATTATTACGTCATTATTTTTGCACCAACCTAATACAATGCAAAATTTCTTAAGTACACTGTTATTTTTTACAGTACGGGTAAATTAGTTATATTATACGATATGCTTCACATGTTCTCTTTCTTTCAATTTTGAGAATTGTCGTTTATTTAAATAAAATGGGAGAGTCTATTTATAGGAAATAGAGGAGGAAAGACCAATATTACCTATGGCTTTCACTAACACTTTTCTATGGCTATGTGTCAGATTTTCTTTTGTTCTCGCCATAAAAATGCACATTCATCGGTTGAGTCTTTCGATAATAGTCCCAATAAGGAAAACGCAAAACTAATTTTAATAATCCTGACAGTGCTCAGATTCTTACAAGATTCTTACAAATCCGTACACAACAAGAATAAAGATCTAATAATCTTGTCAAAACATCTTATATCTGTCAGCAGTCAGCCTATCTGAGTAAAGATGGCAGAATAAAATGACCATCTTTCTTGATAGCGGAGTAAAGCTAACAGAATAAAATCGCCATCTTTCTTGATAGCAATTCAGATGACGCTGTCAATTTAATCTCAGCGGATATGCACTTCAGGCCAATGCAGTATAAATACTTAATATTTTTTTTTAAATGCAACGTATTAGACAAGGGGTATTACACCAAGAGTCAAACATCAAGTTTCTATCGTATCCTCCATTTCATATATATATATATATATATATATATATATATATATATATATATATATATATATATATATATTATAATTGTTGTCTGTGTGTCACTGTGTCACAATTTTTCAACTTTACTCCTAGGGGCCGTGGCCCAAAATATCATCCCATTTTGGAATCAGGCCTACTCCGTGAGCAAATTAAAAACATTCCGGGCCGGATGCGGACCCGCAATCCTAAAATTTTGGATTCCCAAGTCTTTCTTACTGCAATTATTTACAGCGATTTTTTACGTGATTTTTTGTAACGAATTTTTTTGTACGATAACAGTTTTTATAAGATAGAAATAAATTTTGAAATTAATTACGAAATCCAGCGAAAGTCACCCATGAAATAAAAATAATTGTTTGTACGGAAAGTAAGGATCTGTGTACATCAAATAGTATTAAAATTGAGTGACGACAGAACTCTGAAAAGGTAAGGTTAAATATTAATGAAATACTTAAATGCAGTGATCAATTTTGAGTTCTGTAGTTTATTGTTGCCTATTGCATCTATCATTTTAAGATAGTTTATATATATATATATATATATATATATATATATATATATATATATATATATATATAGTTGTTTAGTTGGGTTGGAATCCATCTATATGTTTTATAAAACGAAAAACTGACAATGCACTTTTGCTGAGATTTTTATTCAATTTTCTCTTGTATTTGGTATTTTACTTTTTAAACTTAATGTGTGTAGAAATTTCACAAATATTTGCTGAACCCCAGTGCTTTCGTCTAATCTAATACCGACATATTTAAAGCTGCATAGAATTATACAAACCTCGATACATAACATTTATCGAAACACAAATTTAATACGCACTGACAAATGCAAAAAGCGTTTAAAATAATGGAAGGCCATTATAAGAAAATTAATATCTCCAATCATTAAGACGGTCAAAGGAAATTTCATTATCAGTATTTTTTTATTTTGACAGATTAAACATGATTTTGTCGAAAGAAAAAAGAATTGACTTCTTTTTCTGGGGTATACTAAAGGAAAGGGGATACCCAATGAATATCACAAATGCAACACACTTGAATGAACGCATAAAGAGTGAATGTGCTAAAATTGATGGCGATGTAAAGTTATTGCATCGTGTTCACGGGAATCTTGCAAATCGCATCAACCTTTGCATCACAAATCATGGAGATCATATTGAAGATGTTATTTGTTAATATTTAAATTCAATAAAATTTTGTTGAAAGTTTCAGACTTTACGGACACGCTGTATTACGAAGTACATTTAAGAAACATGAATTCATTCAAAAATGTTTTATTAAATTCATCCGATAAGGGTTGTCTGTTTAATTTTTGTTGTAGTTTTCCAATTTTCAAATAAGATTATGTACATCGAGATCACCACTGTGACTGAACTGTCCGAAGTTCATATTTGTTCTCTTGTTTTGTTCAAGTATTTTCAACTGTTTCAGTCATTATAAAGAACCATGTGTTGTCAGTGTAGTAAACCAAATTCATTTTGCTACATCCTCGCAATTTTTACGGAGCTGATATATGAATTCTGTTTCCTTTCATTCGCTTCTGTTGCCAGATAACTTCACACAAGTATATCCAATCATATCAAATTACTCCCATCTTTGTAATAGAATATATATATTTTTTTTACTTTGAGAGACGAAAGAAAAGTAGGGACCAATTTGATCAAAACATGAGCAGCAGGTAGGACGTCTGAATAAAAATATCTAATGATGGCAACAGATATAATTACAATTTCGCTTTTTCATTCCTTAGTGAGCACCTATGTTATGCCAATAACTCTTAAATAATGGTCTCCTTCGTTTTGATCATGAGGAAAGACGGAAAAGATATGTCATAGAAGCTGTTTGGTTTCAGTGAAAGAAAGAAAGAAAGAAAGATAGAAATTACCTCCCCAACAATACCACCTAAATAGTGGACGCTTCCATTGTGATCGTGAGGAAAGACAGAAAAGACATATCAGAGAAGCTATTGAGTTTCAGTGAAAGAAAGAAAGAAAGAAAGAAAGAAAGAAAGAAATTATCTCCCTAACAACACCAACTAAATAGTGGACGCTTCCATTGTGATCGTAAGTAAAGACGGAAAAAAACTATCAAGGAAGCTCTTTTGTTTCAGAGAAAGAAACACCCTACCAATACCGGATAAGTAATGAAATCTTCCATTTTAATTACGAGCGAAGACGGCAAAGACATATCAGAGTCGCTGTTTGGTTTCAGATAAAAAAAGAAACAAACATCCTGTAAATCCCGGTTCGAAAGAAAAATCAGAAAAAAAGGGAAAATTGAATGTCTTTGGCTAGATGCAAAAGTGTCTCGTCAGTATTCTCATGATCTAGTTGGCCGAATCTTCTTGCTTGATAAATTGTCTGAACTTGGAATTGTTTTCGCCGTTTCTTTCTCCTGTTGTTCTGAATTTTATTGAAAGCATGTCTCCCAAGCCCACTATTTGGTGAGGTCAGAGGACTGGCCGTTGATCCCCCACCGGGTCGATGCTTGGACTTATGGTAAGCCGTACATTCACTTGTTATCATGAGGAAGAAAGCGAACAAACACTCGCTGCCACGTATGTTGGGGCATTTATTATGACATAGCAATAAATCCGGATAACCTTATTTTCTTCAATGTCTTTTTAGAATAGACAATGTGACTTAAGTTAAAACTTAATGTTGCGAAAGGGTAAAATCCAAGTGTCAGCCAGGACTCTTTGCAAATTACCTCCCCCTCTTATCGTTCCCTCTGTTTTTGTCGTTCTTGTATGTGTTAAATGTAATAGGAGTAGGTAGGCTTTCCTACCGTTCGGTCAACACTCCTCCCCCTTCTCTTGGACAGGAGTAGAAGCTTACGCCTTGTTTCTTGTTTAGGAAGGAGGGGTTCCCGGTACTATCTCTCTCTCTGGCCTCTGTATTAGTGCAGCTCTGTTTCTCCCGTGATGTGTGCAGTCTGTGGCATCACCTCTTCATTCTGAGGGTACACGGTTGACAGTTCTCTGGTTGCTGTTTCCGACTAGTAGTTAGGAGCCCTAACTCTTGCGTGGCGTCTTGAGCGGCCGCTCTGATCAACAGTTGTATAATACCGGGATGTCTGTAGTTCCGTGTCGCGCAAGGAAAGTTGTCCCTGCAGTCACCTCCGGTGGGTTACACTGAGGTCACATTATGATGCAGGCTGCGCCAACTCCTCTCTGCCCAGGTCACATCTTCCAACCAAAATTCCACATGACTTACAAAGACCGAAAAAGTAATCCTAAACCAGCCACTCAAAAATCACCTAAACCCCTCAACATTTCATTCTCCAACATCCGTGGCATTAGAACAAACTTCTGCAGTATGGAATCTTTCCTCACTGCAAACTGCCCGGATATACTGGCTCTCTGTGAGACCAACCTTGTCTCGTCTATCCCCTCCTCTGATCTCTCGATCCCAGGCTACCTTCCTCTCTTCAGAAAAGACTCTCTAACCCACATGCACGGCCTTGGTGTCTACGTCAAGGACCATCTCCCTCTGGCCAGAGAGTTGTCTCTCGAATCGCCAGACCAGTTGTACATGTCTCCGACTATCTCTTCTCAATGCGGTAAGCTATCTCTTCTTCTTTTACTGCTCTCCATCCTCTCAGGACTGTAAGATACTCGATAGCATTTCTGACAGCATAGACATAGCTCTCTCTATCCAACCGTTTGCTCACATATTTGTGTTTGGCGACTTTAACGCTCATCATACCATGTGGCTTAAGAATGCTACTACTAACCACGCAGGCATTCAAAAGCTCAATTTTTCAGTCTCTGAATCACTCAGATAGTTAACTTCCCCACTCGTTTTGCCTTCAACCGGGAAGGTAAAGCCTCTCTTCTCGATCTGTGTTTTACCTCCATCCCCGAGTCCTGTAGCGCCACGCAACTCTGCCCTCTTGGTAACTCTGATCATGCGGTAGTATCTGTTAACATCTCCTTCAACTCCACCCCCTGCAAAGAACCTCCTGCCACTAGAACTTCGTTCTACTATCAACGAGCTGACTGGGACGCATTCCGTGATTTCCTCTGCGATGTCTTTACGCTCCCCGTCGAAGAATGTGCTTCTGAGGTCTCATCCTTGGTTAAAGCTGGAATCGACGCTTTCATCCCCTCAAGGAAATATAGGGTCAAGTCGCGCTCCTTCCCTTGGTTCTCCGCTGCTTGCTCAGCCGCTGTCACCCATAGGAACCACTTCTTTTACCTATTTCGTATCGACATGTCTGACTGCAATAGACGTCTCTTTGCCTCCGCCCGTAACGAGTGTAAGCGTGTCCTCAACGATGCTAAGTCACTATTTGCTGCTCGGATGAAGGAGCGTATTGCATCTCGCAAATTTGGCTCCAAAGATTATTGGCGTCTCTGCAAGAGCGTATTGAACAATTGCAAACCCTCTATACCTTCTTTGTTCAACCAGTTCGAAGTTCTGACCTCCTCTGCCGACAAGGCTGAATGCTTTTCTCGGAAATTTTCATTCAACTCAACGCTCGACGCTTCCAGTGTACCCATACCCGACTTCCCTCTTAGAACTGAGGTCCTATTGAGTGGGTTACACATAACCCCGTCTTTGGTATTGGGCATTATCTCCAATTTAGACCGCAACAAGACTAGTGGTGGGGATGTGATACCAGCCATTGTCTTGAAGAAATGCGCGCCTGAACTGGCGCCCGCCCTCTCTAAATTATATAACTACTGCCTCAAGGAATCTTGTTTTCCTGACTGCTGGAAGTCCTCTTCGATTGTTCCTGCCTTCAAGAACTCTGGCGACCCCTCTGATCCTTCTAACTACCGTCCTATCAGTCTCCTACCCCTCTTCGGCAAAGTCTTCGAAGCCCTAATCAATACCGAAGTGGTTAACCACCTTACATCCCATGATCTGCTCTCAGACAAGCAATATGGCTTCCGCTTTGCCCGATCTACAGCTGATGTGCTTACGGCCATCACTGAAACTGTCTACCAAGCTCTTCAAAATAACGGGGAAGCTCGTGCCGTGGCCCTAGACATCTCCAAAGCGTTTGATAGGGTTTGGCATGCCGGCCTTCTTCGCAAGCTTAAGGGTTATGGCATTACGAGTCGATTGTTTGACCTAATACAATCATTCCTGTCAAATCGTGAATTGAAGGTCGTTCACAACGGATTCTCCTCCAGTTCCTATCCCACGAACGCAGGTGTTCCTCAAGGCTCCATCCTAGGCCCCACTCTATTCCTTATCTATATAAATGACCTTCCTGACGCCATAAATTCCCAAGTTGGCATCTACGCGGATGACACCACAATTTATTCCTGCCTCGAAAACAAATCTAGTGTCACTGACAAAACTAACCTGGCCGTGCGTCTCGAAAAGGACCTCCAATTGTTTGTGAACTGGGGCAGGAATTGGCTGGTCAACTTTAATGCTTCAAAAATAAAAACTGCTCTCTATTAATCACAACAGAGATCCTTCCCTGCCCTCCATTAGAATGTCTGACGCTCAACTTCTCGAGAGCAACTCTCTGCGGCTGCTCGGTCTCACGTTGACTGCTGACCTGAGATGGAACAAATACATTGAGTCAATTACTTCGTCCACCGCAAGGAAAGTTGGCTCCCTGTGCCGCGCCAGGAAATTTTTCTCCCCAGAATCGATCCTCCAGATCTACAAATTAACAATTCGCCCTTGCATAGAGTATTGCTGCCATATATGGTCTGGAGCCCCTTCTGTTTACCTCGGGGTTCTTGATAGGCTCCAGAGGCGGATATGCAATATAATTGGCCCTGCTCTGGTATCTCGTCTACAGTCACTTTCTCACAGACGCTTCTCTCTGTCTGCTTTACAAATACTTTCATAGCAATTGCTCCGAGGAGCTGCATTCGCTGGTTCCCAGACTTCATGAATTCAAGCGCCCTACGAGGCTGGCATTCCACTCTCACCCTTTCACTGTCGAAACTCCTAAATGTAGCCGTCTCTTCTACTCCAACAGCTTCATGTCTCGCACCTTTCGCCTGTGGAACTCCCTTCCCTATTCCAGAGAGCTATAATCTCCAGTTATTCAAATGTAATGTCAATCAAAATCTCCAGTTGCCTTGATCTATCCACTACCCTTCTCCTTATCCTTTCTTCTATCACTCCTATCTGATCTTCTGTAACCCCTTGCGTCCTAGTGGCTTCTCGCCTTGCTTGGGATGAAACGCTTAAAAAAAATATACCTCCTTAATAATTTACTCTTCCATTTTGACTGCGAGTAAAGATAGTAAATATATTATAGAGAAGCTGTTTAATTTTCTTCAAATAGGCCGATAATTTTCCATTTGGGGTTTAGGTCAGGACTTTGTGCCAATACCTTAAATATGATGTCATGTAAGTATTTCGTAACAATTCGTGTCGTGTTTTTCGGGTCATTGTCATGCTGGAAAATCCAGTGACACCCAAAGCAGATTTCATGCGTTTTGTTTTACATTATTTTTAAGAATAACCAAATACAGATCTTTATCCATCATACACTGTAATCTCACTGGTTCTTTTCGTCCAGAAGCAGCGAAACAATAATGATCCCACCGTCGTGAGTAATTGTAGTGACGATATTTGCCAGCTTCATACGGTTACCTCCATACATAACGGGAGATCATATGACCAAATAATTCTAGTTTGGCCTCATTAGACCATAAAACAGAGTTCCAATAATCACTCCGATGTTATGCACGGGTTTCTAGCATAAGCTAATCTGTTCTTTTAGGTGTTTAGCCTTAATCAAGAGAGTTTTCCTTGAACAAGATCGAAGTCCTGCTCAATGAAGACGTCTATTGATTGCCTTCGTCGATACGTACAACCCTACTCTTTGTACAGCATTGATAATGTACTTTGCTATTAAATGAGGATTATTTGAGATATTAACAATTGTAATTTTCGTTCTCCCAGAAATTAACCATTTTCTGCTAATCCTTAACTTATTCTCAACAAATAAGACTTGTTGTCCGTATTGTCAATTTAGGAAGACTAAGACACTTAGAAAATTCTGTATATCCATCACCTAGCTTGTCCGTATCACTTATCTTAATTCGGGGTTTGTCAAGTTTAGCAGTTTTCGCTATGGTCGCAGAATGAATGAATTATGGCGATATGTGGCACTTATTAATTGTATTCTTCAGAAACTTCTAGAATTTTATAGGTTCACATCATTAGTATTTCATTTTTCAAAGGCTGTTTATATTCTTCTTTAAGTACCGTCCCTTTAGGATTTTGGCGATCACAGCACTCCATAATTTTCTGTTCCTTGTAGCTCTTAATAAATTATGACTTTCTGTTATTTCTCCCAAACACTATTCTGATAAACATTTACTCAGGGTCACTGTTATACGTTGTTTTTCTCTCTTGACTTCAATTTGTCCTGTGAGTAGCGATTTTTCAAGCGTAGCTTAGATGTGGCACAAGGCCGAAAGTATGGGGCACCCAGTGAGGATCGAACTCACTACTCAGTCGTAATTGCTTTAGCGAGACAAGCTTGCTAACCATTACACCACCTCGAAGCGCCCAATTTGTCCTGTGAGTATCAAACTATCACATTCCTCATTTTGTGTCATAGCAACCTCAACTGTCTCTTACTGATGTTAAGTATAAGTTTTCTTTTTCTTTAAAACTTTGACGTTACTCATATGTTCAGTTCATGGTATCCTCAGCATCCTTCTGTAGAACAATATTTCTGTTACTTGAAGTCTCTTCTTCATATTTGAGGAAATTGTACAGCACTCACTGCCATAAACGAGGATAGATATTACATGAAAGTTTAGTACTCTTTTTCTTGTTTCTAGTGAAGATTTTCTTTTTTTAGTACTCTGCTTAGCTTTTGGAATGTTTCATTGCCTACCCCAATACGCCTTTCGATTCCAGTGTCACACTTTCCGTCTTCTGTTAAAACATTTACCAGATATTTAATTTTCTGCACTTGTTTGATTTTGCTACCTCTGTTTTGCAATTCGCACTTTGGACTCATACTTTTCCTAACAGCCATGCATTCTGTCTTCCTACACTTGATGTTTGATCGTTCTTCTCGCTTTAATTCACTACCTTCTGTAGGTGTTTTTGAAGTTTTCTTTTAAATGTCAAATTAAGAAAAAAATAAATATTACAATTGCCATGGAACAATATCATTTCATAATTTCCACAAAGGGTGCGACCAAGATTGGATCACACAAATTTTTCGAAAATCTATAATTATGAATATAATAGATCGAAACTTCTAAAAAAAATCACGAATTATTAAAAACTCTCAAAAATTCTCATTTTCATATTGCACAACCAAATATTCGGTGGGGAAGAATAATTCTGACACTAATTAACTAAGTATATATATATATATATATATATATATATATATATATATATATATATATATATTAGTAACGAAATTCTTAGTAATCTGAATGGATAATCCCAAGGAGGATGAAATCCTGAGAGCTCAATGTTAAGTCAGAGCGAATAATTTAATTTAAAAACATTTTCATTAGAACTCTATATATACAAACATACACCCATATATACTTATATATGCACACAACTATATCTTATACATATATTCATATACATCACATATATAATTTTGTAAATATATATATACAAAAATATACATGCAACCCATACACATGAATTGATATGTATACACATATACCTACCTAAACTTACGAATACACATACATATATAAATATTTACACACGTATCCACACACACACACACACACACACATATATATATATATATATATATATATATATATATATATATATATATATATATATATATATGTATATGAAAATTTCTCCGAATTAATCAGTAGAGAGACAATATTTATGAATAAAAATGACAATAGGAAAACTGGTAATTGCTGACGCGTTTCGTCCAATGTGGACTTTATCAAAGAAAAATACGAAAATGAAATTAAATGAACAAAGTAACTAATAAAAACAAAAACAGAATGTACCTAGCAACTGGAATGTAGAGAAACGCTATTTTCATATTTTTAACTGAAAAATGATCTGATCAGCTTCTACTCAAACCACCCTTCAAAAATTAAATCTGGAATTATTATAGGTTTCTATCTAAGAGCATTAAGAATCTGTAGTCCTCAATATTTATTTAAAGAAGAAGCATACATAGAAAACACATTAAAAAACCTACAATACCCATATCATTTACTCCACAACGCAAGAAGAAAGGCATACAAAATATACAACCGCAACAAGACTAATAACATAATCCGCAATAGTAAATCACATGAAAACAGATACATAATACTACCGACCAATTCTGTCACGTCCACTATCCAGAATAACCTATCCCATCTAAATAATCTTGAAATAGTCACAAACACTTCCAAAACCATTATGGATATACTAAGATCTTCAAACAATAATAGCACTAATATTTCTGAAGCAGGCATTTATAGAATAAATTGCCAAAACTGTTCCTCTCAATATATTGGAGAAACAAGTAGAAGTTTGAAAAAACGCATTTATGAACACAAAAGAGACCTCACGAAAAACAACTTAGCTAATGCACTAGTCATACATAGAAATAAATTCAACCATAATTTTGATTTTAAAAATGCTACACTCATAAAAAAAGAAAATAACTCACTCAGAAGGAAAATTCTGGAAAGTGCCGCCATAGTAAATTACCCAAATATTAATCTACGCCCAGGTTTTTTCCCTATTTCACCTTTCTTAACAAAATTAATGCTCTTACAAACAAATATACACAACAGATTCATAAAATCAAAAGAAAATGGTTGAATACATCAACACAGATATAATGACAATATTCTCCACACGTGACAATTACTGACGTTATTTTTCAGTTAAAAATATGAAAATAGCGTTTCTCTACATTCCAGTTGCTAGGTACATTCTGTTTTTGTTTTTATTAGTTACTTTGTTCATTTAATTTCATTTTCGTATTTTGCTTTGATAAAGTCCACATTGGACGAAACGCGTCAGCAATTACCAGTTTTCTTATTGTCATTTTTATTCATAAATACATATATATATACACATACACATAAATCCATATATCCATATGCAAGCATATATACACATTTTTATTCATACAGTTATGTACCCGCACACATGTGTGCATACAATCATCCTCATATGTAAATATACGCCAATATTTACCATCGTATATAAATATCTACACGCACACACGCACACATATATATATATGCCAACATTAAATCCTGTATCTCACACTATTCCTTACCACCCACTATGTCACCTTATATAAATTAATACTGACCTTCAAAAATATAAATTTTAAATTCATTTTTTCTTTTCACCTTTGAAAGTGAAGTGTGAAGATCAAGGGAAAAATAAAATTCTCTGGTGAAATAGATTATAACTAATGGAGCCTTAAAGTGGTCTCTTTTCCTTTAAATTAAATAATATATATATATATATATATATATATATATATATATATATATATATATATATATATATATATATATATCAAATGAAGAGAGTTTACCTTTAAAATTCAGGAGGTCACTTCGTCAATCAATCAATTAATTGAGCTCCTGATTTTTAAAGATATATATATATATATATATATATATATATATATATATATATATATATATATATATATATATATAGTATTACATTATAACAGAGTTAGGTGCCAAAATTACTGGTTCTTTTTCAGTAGTTTACTGATGGGTAAAGTATTTTATCCAGGCATGTTTTTGTCTGAAAGTGCTCGATATCAAAAGGTAAAGATAGAGCGTTAATAGAATTATGGTAGAGAAAATTGTCAACTAAGTGAGTGGTGTCATTTCAGTCATGTCGACTTCGAAGTTTCGTGAGTGCATGACTGAAAAAAACACCACCCAATTAAGTGACATGTTTCTCCATTATATATATATATATATATATATATATATATAATACCGTATTTTCTCTCTGAAAGACGCATGTTTTAGTTACTGGATAAGTGTAAAACAAAAAATCAATATCTATATTCCAATTATTCGATCTTTGTTATCATCTTGGTTATTATAGATGCTATATTCATGACGTTTCAATCGTGTACACTGGCTATCATCAGGTCTCCATTGTATTGGCTTATATAGAATATCTTATATGTGTTTATTATTGAATTATTCTGTTCTTGTGATGCTAATTTTTATTCATTCCTACTGAACAGTTTTGTGTATTTAACTTGCTAAGAACCGCTCGAGGACCACAACACTTGTATCTACGACGTCTCCAACTGAAACGACTTTAGTAGCAAGTTTATGGAGTATTGTGATATCCAATTTCATATTCCTTCGACATTTTGATTATCACGCTGGGTTCTTCCTGTGTGTTAATAATTAATTAATAAGCACTATAGAACACTTAGGAAAAAACAAAAAAAATCAGGTCAGTAATAACATAAATCAAAATGAGAAAAATAATTTGAATGTACACATGAAGATGGCAAGAGAAAAGTCAGATCTGTAATCTATATCTATAAAACAAAGGATGTCTGTTTGTCTGTCTGTGTCTACGACTGTCGGTCTGCATGTGTATGCTATATAGGCACGTTCACATTTCTTGACCGATTTCGATGAAATTGTACACACATGTTGGAAATTTAGCAAGGTAGTTTAAGACCAACTTTTTAATCTTCAAGACGCCCTCGTTTGGGAGAAAATTTAATAAAACTGAAGGTGGGCACGACTTTTTGCAAAAACAAAGGAAAGTTACACGCGAAGAAAAATTTTACTGGACGGTCTGATGCTCTTTGCACTTGACGCAAAACATCAGCTTATAGGTTTAAGTAGAGTCCTTGATAGTTTTCCTACGACATTAGCTTCACACAAAAAAATAGCAAAAAACTGAGGAAAAAAATCGTGTTTTTCGTACTACAGTGTAACCCGGATATAAGAGAGTTGTCGGGACCGGAGAAGAAGTCCCTTATATCCGAGTTTCTCTTATATCCGGGTTTGGTCTAATTTGTATACATTAACACAGGCTCTAATTTGGGACCAGATAAAATCTCTCTTATATCCGGGTTTCTCTTATATCCGGGTCTCTTATATCTGGGTTACACTGTACATAAAATAAAAACTTGAATAATTTCCTTATTTTTTATCCGATTTTATTGAAAAAAAATTTGACACCATGCAAGAAATAAAATTTGGTTTTAGTCCTGCTCACTTCCCCGGGTATAACGAAAAACCACGAAAAACTGTTCAAAAAGACCCTGTTTCGGCAATAAGTCCCCGGTTTTCATCCGATGCTTTCCAAATGTGCCATGTAAATTACATGTGATACCCAAATTGTCTTGTGTGAATGTTTGGTTTAGATTATTTCATTTAAGTGGACGACATCTGTGACAAGCTAAGTCCCAAATCCACTTTTGCCATTTAGTCAATAGTTTCTTCATATGATTCCATCCTAAATTGTCATTCAAACAACCTTTGAAACAAAGATTGTTTGAGAAGGATTATTGAAGCGTTAAAAAGGAAAAATTACTGACGAACCTCTTATTAACCCCAGCTTTACAGTAAAACAGAATGAGGGGGCGTTCATGCGTTTGCAGTTGAATCAAGCACTGACGCTTCATCCCTGTTTTTGTTTGATTATTAGCTTTTTAAACAATGCCGTACTGATTGAAAGTTATTACGGCCATAGGAAATTAATATGAATCATAAATAGCTAAACCATTGAAACAATTTATCCCCGAACAACGACCACACAAGAAGATTTTATCGATGGAATTCCTTTATTAAGAACAATCAAACGCGAAGGACATACTGTAAAAAAAGATTAGGTTCCCACCTAATCTTTTTTTTACAGTAGCTCAATAAAACCAACGGATGATGCATGTAAACGGGGACGCAGGCAGACATTTGTAGACAGGGGGTGCGGGTATACGAGGGGGGTTATACAGTTGCAGTCATGTAGACCTGGGAAACACCGGGTATCTCAGCTAGTAATATTTATAATAATCAAGATTATAATTGTTCGAATAAACCGATCTAATCACATTGATAATGCCTCATGTCAAAAATCATATTTATTATAGACTAGCTTAAAAGACGCGTTTTTAAATTCACATAGTCTTTGTGTTACTTTAAACTGAATATAAATTTTTTAAAAACTTTTAAAATCATTAATTTTTTCAGATATTTAAAATTTGAATTTTAAACTGTTCCCTTCTCATCCGGATGCAAATCCCAATGCTGGATGTTTAAGTACCAGATGAAGGGCAGATTTTCAATTATGGGATCATCCTGATTCCAAAATGGTATAACATGTCTATGTAGAAAAAGTGTGGCCCGAGTTAAATTTGTTTCAGACACCCGGATGTAGCCACAAAGTTTTCCCTTTATTTATTTAGATATATTTTTAGACTTTTTCTTAAACTTTAGTAGCTATATGACTAACTGAATAAGTACAATTTTTATACAGTTTTTATATAAATTTAGTTGTATTTTAGAAAGCTATACAAAATACTTATTATATCTTATATCTTTTTTTCTAAAACATTAGATTAGTTCAAAGTTTTCATTTTTTTTTTCTAATTCTCTCAATGTTGCAGAGTTAAAATAGCTGAACGGATATCATTTTTTTCCTTCTATTCCAAAATATTAAATTCATTCGAAAGTCTATTTCTCAAATATCTTATTTTTAAAACCCCGGTCTGTTAAGATTTAATACAAATGATAGAGAGATTAATCAACGTTGATTGGATTTTTTTCACTTTGAAACCTTCAACTAACTTCTTCTCATCGACACTTCTTAATAATAAAACATATTTCAGTTTTTAACAGGCATGAAGTTCATGGGTTTTGAATAGATAACCAACTGGATATATGGCACAGTGGATAAAGACGTTGGCTAGATCCATTCACTTAGACCCAAAGAGTTGTGTGTTCAAAGCCAGGTCACAGCAGTGATGAACTGAATCTTGGAGAGTTAAAGTAAAATAATTGAAACATCCAAAAGAGGCATGGCTTGCGGAACTAGAAAAATCTACTCCGGTGAACGAAATAAAGGGGTTCGGTAAGAAATTCGAATCACCTGAGGAAGGCCGGAGCGTACAACGGCTGAAACGTTTAGAATATATCAATGAAGATGAGGATAACAGTGTAAATAACACAAACAACCTTTCCTAGTTTTATTAAAGTCAGAAAATATTTTTAGATTGTAAGACTTTTTGAGATAATCATGATTTAATCATACAAGTCTTACTAATTAATCCATAGTTGGGAGAGAAGAGGTGGGGTCATATATTTCCCAAGGGTATCTGTTCATAAGCGGCTCTCCGATGTCCCGTTCCGTTCCATTACACCACCGCACATCCAAGCTTACAGCAATTGGCATTCCTAAGCGGTCACCCATCTAGGCATTGATCAGAGTTGACGTTGCTTAACTTCGGTGATTGAAACCCTCTGTCTAAAACCTCGCTCTTTGACATTTACACATTTTTTTATTTTCGTATATAAGATTTCTGGTCGCTTTTAATACATTTTCCCATGTTTTCCAAGAGACAACTTACAGATTGAATGTGGAAATTTGTTAAAACAAATTTTAAGTCAAAAATTTCAAACTCTGATAATTAAAAATCAATCTTTCTCTACCTACAGAAATACTTATTTGTTATCGTAAAAACTACAATGATTGCAGAGTAAGAATACATTTAGTGGTTAGTCGTGAGAAACAGTGATACCTTACCTGCGTACACAGGTAAAATATTAGGTTGGTGCAAAAATAATGTCGTTTTTTGACGTTCAACTTTATGTGAGAAAGCGACATTATTTTTGCACCAACCTAATACAATCGACGTTAAAATACAATGGTAATTATTATTTCGCCTCCACTATGTAATATTTATTATTTTCCTTCCAATGTGTAATGAATATTATGTTTCGCTGTCTATGCATTAATTTGAGTAAATGAATATTTTGATGCATTTATTACTTAAATCCTACCCATGATATCACACGTCCTGTGTATGACGATAAACTACATCCACGTCCTGGGTAAGACGATAAACTACATCCAACAGCAAGGCCTCTGATCAGGAGGTTTTGAGGAGCGTGGAACCACCTCTTAATTGTTGTGTTCTCAGATCCACCCTAACCCGGGGTGGTAGCACCTGTTAAGGTCCCAGCTATGGGCAAATAGTTAACACCCAAACTTGTGTAAAAATAGGTTTTGATAACAGAAATACTTTGTAATAAAAAAAAATAATTATTTCCAACAATGGTTTTTGAAGGAAAAATTATTATCTACCAAGTGAGAAATTTAAAACTTTTCACGAAAATAAAACCATCCAAGTTTGTAAATTTCCTAAAAGAAGTTGGATTGTACTAAAAAAAATATGAGTAATTGAAAAATGGTTCAAATATATATGTATATATACGCAGCTTTTTTACCACACTATCGCTATGAATGTTTCAAAACTTTTGTTGGCATTAAATGAGCCACTGGGGTTGATATGCCATGAAACAAAACAACCAACCATGATATCAGTTACATAAACAGCAAGTATGAATATAATAATATATAATATATTATATAATATAATATTATAAGAACTAATCAATGCATGAACTTGAAGTTTTATCTAAAAAAAAACATCAAAAATTACCGTGAAAGCCTTCTACTAGCACACTATCTCGATGTACTGATCGTATCCGTTGTGTCCAAGGAGAGAAAAAGCCGATAGAAGAAATTTGTTAACAAATAATTGTATACGTGTGTGTTGGAAAAAACAAAGAAGTACCATTTATTAGGTTGGTGCAAAAATAATGACGTAATAATGTCGTTTTTTGACGTATTTTTAACGTCAAAAAACGACATTATTACGTCATTATTTTTGCACCAACCTAATACGATTCAATGCCTTCATATCCAGTGCTTCCTATTATTCGCAGGTTCCGTTAAATGCGGTCAAATTCAAAATTGAAAAAAAAATCATAATCTCTTCAGTTCTTTAAACATAACATAGTACATAAATAATGATTACTTCATTGATTTTTTACAGCTTATCAACCCTTTTCGGGTTATTTAAAGCTAGAAAATATTTTAAGATTGTAAAATAGTATGACTTGCAAGATTGAAGAAATTCCAAGTTCTTCATTTACCGATTTCAGAAATTTATTCATACAACCATCCAAGAATTGCAAATCTTGTAATTATTCCTATGTCCACATTTTTATGAGTAATTCACAAATGAAATTTAAGATTTCTTTTTTGTAAAAATGCGTATTATTAAAACAAATTATTTTCGTTTTGGGGGAGAATAATGATTTAGTGATACGATTCTTACTAATTAAACCTCAGCTGATGGGGAAAGAGATGGATTCGTACCATTCCCAAGGATAATTTGCACGTAAGTGAATATAACGAACCCACCTGAAATTGGAACTCGGCTCCCCGATTAACAATTCCGAGCCATTATCCATTACACCACTCTTACATCCACGCTTACAACACCTGGTATTCACAAGCAGTCATCCATCTAGGTATTTACCAAGCTCAACATTGCTTAACTTCAGTGGTAGTCAGGAAACCAGTGTTTCAATGTGATATAAGTAATGATAATATCAATTCGAATATCCCGAACGGATACTGTAAACTGCTTGTTTTAAGTAAAATGGTGAAATTTGTCGACTAAGTAGATAAAATTCATGAACTGCGGTTTAAAGATTGGTTTGTAATTTCCTGTTCTTCGAAATCCAAGCTCGTGTCATTTCCTGGAGAAAATTCGGGGTTTTCTGGTAATGAAAGGTCACACTCCCAATAGGGTTCCTTGCTTTGTACTCTTGACTGTAGTGCTGAATATATTCTTGATGTTCATTGCTTTGAACTCAAGTACACGTCAGACCTGGCGCTTATATATACGATGTTAGTAAAATGGTCAAATACAAGGTAATATTAGACAGCAGAAGATCGTGTTATACTAATATTCTAAGCGGGATGGACTTACTCGCTTTGAAAATTAATATTCAAAAATCTGTTTTTCACTGCACTCAAATCCCGAACTCAACAATTGGTAGGAAAGACGTAACTAATTCAGTTTCAATGTCTGATATCAATTACTTTTTAAGCAATCGTTCCTCATCATTTTGATATCACAGCTACAACAAGAATACTTTAATAATTATATTTTCGGTAAAGACAACAGCCTCTGATGAGGAAGAATCAGGAAAATTCACCCTTGTGTATGCACAATGATGAATCTTCTTCATTCCTTTCTTATTGCTCAGTATTGATTGCTTTGTTTTTTTACGACTTATCAACCTTTTGTTGCTTATTTAAAGCCGAAAAAAATTAAGATTGTAAGAGGTTGCCTTCAGTGCCTTATGTTCCAAATCAGTTTCCACCAACAAACTTACCGAACTCGAAATTGCTTAACTTCTGTAATCGAACGAGAGCCGGTGTTTTCTGTGTGACTTGATTATAGGCTAAATTTCACTCATCTTTTTCTAGAAATGTTAATTTGTGGAATAGAATCCCGAGAGGATGCTTTCTAGATCATTGCAATCTTAACTTCTTCATGTCTAGAAACAACCGTTATCTATCCTATGTATCATCATAATCTACAATTACTTTCTCCTTTTACGTCTATACAACAATCTCATTCAGCAATCTTTTACAATGAGTGTCGTTTGGGCCTTATATTGAGTGAACATTTAGTAAAAAATAAATATATTTTGTCAATAGACTTTATAGCGCCACGAGCTTAGCAATATGAAATGTCTTTGATGAAATAAAGTGACAATTATTTAGATTAAAATCAACGACTATCAATGAATCGCTAGCTAGTACCAATTATTCTAAATTTAGATTACTCAGTACAACATTAAAACGTGTTCTCCTCTTTCTTATATGGTTAAATATATTTAGCAATAGAAAATGCCAACCTCTGTCTTAATTTATAAAACAAGATTTACTGCGGCTTTTTCATCCTATTAAGAGCTCGGATGACCCGACAGAATAATGAAAATGACTCATCTAGAGACATAAAAATAAAAACGGTTTAGTGGAGAAGATTCACTCGAATGGCAATGATTCACTACAGATTTCCAAGATTTACTGGCGTTGTGTTTGTCCTGATTTCTTCATTAATGATATCAGTTACAGCTTAGAAGCGAATCCAAGTAATAATATCAATGACTCATTTCTGAAAACAGTTACGAAGGCCTAAAACTGCATTCATTTGAAGTCATTTCCTTGTCTTTTTTTGGTGATAAAAATACAGAATTATTAACAGACAATAGAATTATTTGAGTAGTAATTTAATTTTTGAAAATGTTTTATAATTTTTTCATTCGTTCAAAGAGAAAAACAAGTTTTCGTTATTTTTTAAATTAATCTATGCTCAGGATTCGCATGTAGGTTATTGGCTGGAAAATTGGAACTGATATGCCGAGTTCAAATTCCGACCCCGAGTCAGCTTTGTTCACATTGTACTAATACCGTTGAAAATTCATGAATCTCTTTTACTCTGTATTTTTTAATCGGTATCATCCCAAGCAAGGCAGTAAAGTCACTAATACTTAAGGGGTTACTGGGTGTGGAAGAATTAGGAACAGAAACTTTACTAATGAACTGGAAGAGAAAAAGTACTCAGGAGGACAGTAGATAGCGATTGACATTGCATTTAAATTTTTACAGATTAAAGTTAGCCGGAAAGCATTGAGCCAAAAGAGAGTACAACATTCGAGAAGTGTGAGAAAATAAACTATTAGGTTGGTGCAAAAATAATGACGTAATAATGTCGTTTTTTGACGTTAAAAAATACGTCAAAAAACGACATTATTACGTCATTATTTTTGCACCAACCTAATATTATCATAGAACGTACGGCTACATCTCGCCAATTAAACTGTAAATTGGTGAGATCTCGATGCCAGTCTAGTACTGTGATTAAATTCATAAAGTCTAGGTACCATAGCGAAGAGCTCATCCGAACAATTACCGTGAAAGTATTTATAAAAAAAGGCACAGATAGGCAACCTTACGGAGATGGGAAAGTGACTGAAGCCGAGCCGCCAGATCAGAACCAATTATATTGCCGATTCTTTGGATTTTATCAAAGGTAAAAAGCAGGGAAAACGGACCATATATGGCATCAATATTCTAAGCATGGACGAATGGTAGACATAGATATGTAACTGTCTATATTTCTGAGATGAGGTATTATGTACATTATTTACATTATTCGGACTATTGTCCTGATCTTTGTCGCCATATTTATTACAACGTTTCGGTCGTTGTACGCTCCGGCCTTCTTTAGGTGTTTGGAATGTCGAACTGAGCCCTCAAAGTCACATGGCACAGTGGATAAAGGCATTGGTTAGATTCAGTGACAGGACCCGAATAGCGTGAGTTCAATACCCGGTTAGGGCAGTGGAGAACTTGGAGAGAGGAATTAACAGGAGATAACTGATAACTGACATCCATTAAACATGGCACGTGAAACTAGAACAGCCTACCCCAGTGAGCGAAACAAAGGGTTCAGTTCGACATTCCAAACACCTGAAGAAGGCCGGAGCGTACAACGGCCGAAACGTTGAAATAAATATGGCGACAAAGATGAGGACAATAGTCCGAATAATGTAAATAATATAGATTATATTAAACCAATTTCTATATTAAACCAATATTTATTTCTTTTAAGGTAACCACTAACGCAACTGCTTCTGCTGACATGAAGTGGAAAGATTTATTCCATTGAATCAATTGCCAAACCTACTGCTAGGAAAGTCGGTTCACTGTGTCGTGCTAGACAATTTTCTTTACCAGAATTTATCTTACATATTTATAAGTCACAATTTATATTTTATATATTATTTTATAATTCATCATTGCTTTGAATATTGCTTCCACATCTAGTCTGGTATTCCTGTTATATATTTAGAGATTCTTGATCAAATAAAAGGAAGAATCTGCAATGTCATTGATCCTGATCTGGCATCTCGGCTTCAGTCACTTCCCACCGCTGTAACGTAGCTGTTTCCATAAACACTTTGATGGTAATTGTTCTGATGAGCTTTCCTCTATGGTATCTAGACTTTATGAATTTAAGCACAGTGCTAGACTGATGGCAAAGCCTCATCATTATATCGTTGAAATGGCTAGATGTAACCGTAAATTCTACAATAATAGCTTCTATCATACTTGTAGAACTGACTTCTGGCTTTTGGTTTTCCAGTCATCTTCGTTATCTTTTGTCTTCTTAATTTACCTTATTATATTTTTCTCTCTCCTTAATATTTTTTTTCTCATATTCCCTAACACTCAGTTAACCCTTGCATCTTAATGGCTTTATTGCCTTGCTTTGGATGATAAATTCGTTTTGAAATTTAACCAATTAAATTGGTTCCCAACAGATAAGGTTGTCATTTCATCTACTGTAATTCTAAAATGGCTTTGTTTTAGTAAAGCCATTACGCTTTCTAATGATGAGTCATCACCTTAAATGTTTTATGGTCGGAGAATCACAGAAAAACAAAAACATATATCCGTTTGTAAAAGTGCCAGACTTCACTTAGTCCAAGAACAAGTTACCATAATAGCTGTTTTGAAAGCTATGAACGCTGTTGAACTGAAAATGTTCACACACAAAAGAAAACTCACTTATCGTCAACAAGAATGTAATGTTTTTTGAGCGATTAAATGTTGTATTAATCGTTGAGGCGATGATGGCTCTGGCTTAGAGGCTTAATATAATGGTTTTGATTTCAGTGCTGATGATGAGAGCAGTATTATTTAGGGTGACTAGTAATGAGGGTGGCACTATTTTCCTTTATTGCTTCGTTTTGGACAATCTGGAAAATAAACAACTGTAGCGCTGCAGCTCGGATCAAACACCAAGTTCGTTCTCAGGACTGCATCTTCTTCCAGCAAAACGCTCGTGACTTAAAAATAATCCTTTGACCAGATTGCTACCAAAGAAGTATAAACATGAGCCAATTGTAACCTTCTGCTGTAAACGAGCGAGGTAGAAGTGAGGCAAAGCGAGAGGAGGTGAACAATGTAAGGGGCGTGTCTTCCTTTTCGCGGCACGGCGGTCTTTTGCCCCTTTATGTGGCTCCCTGTGTCTTTCTGTGTTCGGCTACTAGTGACCACTGTCTCACTGAGGACACTTTGTCTTGTGATCTCTGTCTAAAAAAATAATCCATCAAGAACTTAGGGTCTAGCTGCTGTCAGTGACCTACTTTATCAGAACTGTTTGATCTGGTTCTTTAGAGATTCTGAGACGTCCAGTCCATTAAGCTAACCTTCTTGACCAACACAATTGTCAAAGCGATTTGTGTGATGCTTTGAATTGGGGCCTTAGCAAGATATTGCTTAACAGGTGATATCACTACACATTTTTGAAAGTCTGAATGAAGAAAAGCCGAGAACCGGTAAGATTTGCTCTTGCTATTAAATGGGACGAATGGTACGGAAAAAAAGTGTTTTATGGTTTAGATAATTTCCGACAGCTAGTATGTATCTACACGCATACCGGCTGTAGAGTTTAGGCCGATTGTTTATCCATAGTTTGCCATATACATCTATTTTATTCTTTTTGTCGAGGGATTAGATGAATTGACTGATTTAAGATTAGGTGCAAAATGCAACGTAACTAACAAATATTATCGACCACCACTTTCACTAAAATACATTACACCTTCATCGAAATAACTTGACTCTCACCCACGCTAAAATGTTTTTTGTTACTGAGCCTGGGTGGACGAACACCAACATTTTATCTATCATGCCGTGGAGCATTGGCTATCAAGCTTGTCTCACAAATCATTAAAAAAAGCTTCAATACGTGTATCCTTGTAAATCATTAAATAAACAACTTATGTTGAAGCAATATTTAGCAACTAGTCTCACGGAACCTTATAACGATATCGAATTTGATCATCACTTGTAGCCTTGTGCCAGACTAAATTAAATTTAATAACTAAAAATGCCATCACGAGTCAACGAGAGCTGTAACCCATTTACAGCCGTAAGTGCATAGCATATAACGTAGCCGTAGCAACAGTGGGTATGTCTAAGACAATCTGTCCAGGCTAATTTTGAATTCAGTGATGTCCTTCTCTTAGATTGACCACTAACCAAGAGTAGGGGACCGACAGCTGAACGGAAGAGAATAGACGTATTCTCGCCTTTCCTATTAGCATTTGTGCGAAAGTAAGCTAGACAGGCGTGCTTAGAATTTGAACTCAGCATTACATCTTTAGAGTTGACATCCTTTATGTAACCCGCACATTAACACAGATCACTGTTTAACAACATCCTTGATTACAGAAAAAGAGCTCTCAAAGACTATTACAGTTGTTAACCTTAACCCTAACCCTGCTACAAAGGTGAAAGCATTAGGGAGTGTGGTCAAGCATGACAAGCAACAGCGGCACTCATCAACAGGCAGGCTAGGTTTAAGGCTCCAAATTTTCCACAGAGAATTGTCACACGGGACAATACCCTAGTGGATTAAAGCGTTGGCTCGTGAATTTGCTGACATAGTAATTGAGATCTCAATCCCTGGGTTGGGCCGTGGGTACTTGGACTCAGTGAAAAACACGGTGGACAATAACTGAGCAGTACTAATAGTAAGAACTAGACGCGGTATCCCCAAATGAAGGACAACAGCCTATTCCCGTAGATTAAATAAATTTCGGAATTTCTTGTAGGTTACCCGGGTTGACGTACACTTGATGAAGGCCGGGTGGGGAGACAAAGGCCGAAACGTTATGATAACACCATAGATGAGGATACTAGTCCGCATGTAAAATTCAGACAGACTAAATGAGTGATTACCATTTTGTATTTCCTCTACATATAGCTCAGTATCTATGCCACAGGCTATTCTGGTTCAACCATTATAATATTTTGGCTTTACTTTCGACTAAGTCAAACTTAGTAAATATCAATACACATTATTTATTGATTTGCCCAGTATTCGATGGGAAAAGTCGGAATATAAATATAGCGGAGAAAAATCAGCAGAATGTAGCGAAGTGAATAGTATTGGACTTTACTTACAGATGAGATTCCAAATCGGTAAGGTGATTCTATATCTCGTCTGAGGAGACTTAATTTTAGTTTTTGACCTTTGTTGCTTTCTTTAAGTTCGTAGAATTGGAAGCATCTTGTCCGCTGGGAAAAAAAGTACGTGAAAAATGAGATTAAGGAAAAAAAATAATAATAAAAGAAATTATAATGAAAGAAGAAAAGTTGCGAACCGATCAAAATAATGTCAGTTAAACACAGCAACAGTGTAAATAAATATTTCCTGTTTATCGGCAGGAGAGAAAAAATACAATTCAGATTTTGCTCAAGAGTTCTCGTTGTTTTTTTTGGGGGGGGGGGGTTGGGGGGGGCGGTTGCGTCAGATTAGATAATGAGACATTTGAATAAAAGCGAGATGACTTCTTCACACAAACAAGAAACTCGTTCCATCTGACTACATGAAACCAAATGAAAAATTCTGTTGTGCTCAGTGTAGTGATATGCAAATTAGTATAATTTGCAGGTAGCTCATATGATAAACGGACACCAACTAGAACAGAGGTCGAACGCTTCCTTAACGGAGAGTGGTTTAGACCTTGTTTTTTGACCGTTTGCTTGGAATTTTTGGACTAACGACGAACCTTTTTTTTCCTTCTAACGATTTTTCATTTCAGTGCTTAAAGAACTTTTTTTTGACGATCTTCTGAGGATTTTTCTGATAAGTTTATTCTTTAAGTTTTATTTTTTTTTTTGATTTTATTCTTCTATTTCTTTTTGTTTGTTTTATTTTTGGGGCTTCGGCCCTCATAATTTTTTTATTTTTTTATTTTAGTCCGGTTTGACAAAGTCTTACCGGACGATTTCTTTTTTATTGTTTATTTTTTTCTAGTTGTTTTATGTAAAAAAAAAAAAAAAAAAAAGAACAGTATTTGAAAAAAAAAAAAAAAGAAAAAGAAAACTTATTTTTGCCCTTTTTATTAGCGACTTCGGTCGCATTTTTTTCGTCTTTTTGGTTTAACCAGTTTGTTTTTTGTTTTGCTTTTTATTTTCTTTAGCGGCTTCGGCCGCAAACCTTTATTTTTTTTCTGGTTATAAACCAGACTTTTTCTTTTTCTTTTTGTACAGTGATTTGAATTTAAAAAAAAAAAGGAGTTTCTGTTTTTTTTTTTTTTTTTTTCGGCTGCCTTTGGGCGCCATTTAGATTTTTTTTTTTTTTTTTTTTTTTTTTTCTCTCCTGTTTAATTTTTGTTTGTCTTTTTTTCCAGTTTATTTATCTTTCAAAAAGTTTATTGTCTTTGTTTCTCTTTCTTTTTATTTACTGGTACATCCAGGATTGTTTTTTATATACTTTCTTACCCCCCACCACCAAACTTCTTTTCTGGCGATAATTTAAAAAAAAACCCGCAAGTAGTCTCCACGTTTCTCAATATGGCCGACGGTGCCAGTCGGGCCAATATTAAAAAGGACCTTTTTGGTTCGGCAGCTAAAGCCAACCCCTCTGACAATGCTGCCAAGAAGCGGGCGGATGGTAGCCCCAAATCTGACCGAGTTGCTAGCTCCAAGAAAGGAGAAGCTAACGTCGAGGTGCCAAAGGAGGCACAAAGTAAGACAGCCGAGGAATTGCCCTCTTGCTGGAAGTCCCCACCAAGTTGTATTGTGAACATGGCGGATTTCCTGGATAAGGCGAAAGGTTACGCCCATCTTGTAAATAAAGATGGGTTCGTCGATGTTGTCCAGGAGCTCGATGTGTTCAAAAAGAGAATGGTGACCGTTTTTGTGGTGGACAAAAAAACCAAAAAGATTTGTCGCTCCACTAAAGACACAGTGATTAAATCACTTTTGTCCCTGGGGATAAAACCCCAAAGAGTAATTAAAGGTACAGGGTTCTTCATGTGGGACATACTGCTGCCCACACCAGAAGATTGTCTGGCCATGGCAAAGAAAGAATTGATCACGAAAGATCTAATTCTAAGAACCGAATATGAAGGCCGAAGACGGACCCGGGTGGCCGTGTTCGAGGTTCCTCCTCAAATTTCCGGAGAGCTCTTGGCTGCATTTTTTATGCAGTACGGCCAAATTTTAGGGGCTCTCTCGGACAATTTGAACGGGGGATGGACTTTTGATATCATGTTGGATCAAGAGGCCTTCAAGTCCGTCCCCAACTGTTTGGTGTTTGGTGACCGGAAAATGCCGGTCATAGTGACCGGTAGGAGACCAACTTGCTGGAGGTGTGGAGAGACTGGTCACCTTTCCTCCTCCTGCCCAGGGAAGAAGGCCCCTGGAGTTCCGGTCACAGGCGACCAAAATACCCCCTTGGCCGACAAAGTAAAATCCGCGCCGCCTGTAGTGGGCCTAGCTGCGGGGCGGGCCGTTGTGGAAAGTCCCTCGGTTGGGTCCAGACCCACATTACCCCCGAAACCGACGCCTGCCACAAGTGTGGTTAAGGAGAAGGATGAGGGGGAATGGCGCCTCGTGGTTAGGGGCAAGGGGAAGACCCAAACAGCGGTTCCTCAGTCCCAACATGACCCCGGGGACATTGTCACCTACAGTCCCATTCCCTCTACCAGCTCTGAGGGCGACGCCTCGGCGTCTTATGCTGAAACAGCAACCGAGACCCAAAAACTTAACGAGCCCGGCTGGCAGAAAATTCTGGACTTGAAAAAATTGAGAGAAAAATTGGAGGCTAAGCGGGCTAAAAATAAAAAATCGCTGGGGGCACCGGGCCCCCTATCCTCTGCCCCGTCTTCCCCTCCATCAAAGTTCACAAAACCACCTCCGCCTAAATCTCTGACAAGCTCTCCTGCAAAATCTCTTCGTTCCTCCAAACCTTCACCCGTAAAAACTCCTTCCGGTTTGACACCCTCTTCAACACCGAAAGACACACCTATGCAAACACCCACACACTCTCCTCAAAAAAAAAAGAAACCGAAGTCCTGACACACAATCTGCTACTGACAAGAAAGAAAAGAAAATAAAACCACCATATCTCCCAGGGGAAGACGTCTGCCGCGTATCCCGGGAGCAGGCTGATAGGGTCTTCGGGCAGACAAAAAACCCGATGCCCTTAAAAGTTCTTTGGAACTTCCGGCACATCAAGGGCGTAGATGTGGAGGTGCCGGAAAATTTTAAGGCCCGAAATCAGCTAACCGTTATAAGAACTGGCCCGGGTACGCGGGAGATATGGGGCATGATAGAGGAGGCTAAGGCCTCCTTGAAAGTGGTGCCCCCAGCAGTAGTCCTCCTTGAGGAAAAATTGGATGAATCGAAGAAATGCAAAGGGAGGGTCCCCATTTTCGTTCACCCATCCCTTTATAGAGCTCTTAAATTAACATATCCCGCGGACATCGGTGGCTTGTCTCAGAGTGATATTCTCGATACTGAGATGATGTCAGGTTCGATGGGACAAGCTGTCGGTGTCCTCACCCCAGCCATGTTCTATCCTGAAGGACAACCCTAATCGGCCTCACGATGGCTCTCTGGTTAGCCAGTTTAAATGTCCGGGGCCTGAGGTCCGAGTCTCGCAGGGCGAGGCTCACTCGTGACCTTCAGCGCCTCGGGGTGAATGTATGTTGTATACAAGAGACCCGGTTTTCTTCTCATGATCGTGAGGACATACTGTCTAGGGGGTTCGCCCTTTATTCAGCCTGTTTTGATGGTCGTTCGAGGGGTGTCTCTTGGCTAGTGAGCAGGTCTTTGAAGGCTGCTTGTACCCTTGTCTTCGCGGATCCGGCGGGCAGACTTTGCGTGCTGGATGTTACCATAAAGGATAAGGTTCTACGTCTCATTGGGGTTTATGCGCCCAATACCCATTCCGAGCGGCCTGCTTTGTTTCGGCAGATCGCGCCGTTCTTGACGACGTCTCGTCGGGTAGTTTTAGCGGGGGATTGGAATGCCGTCCTTGACCCCGATATAGATCGTATAGGGCATAAACAAGGTACTAACAACCCGGATGTGAAACCATTTCGGGACTTTATCGATCGGTTTGATCTGGTCGATAAGTTCCGGAATGAACACCCTCGGGAGGTAGCATGGACTTGGACAGCTAGTGGCAACTCGGCTCCTGGGACGCTTGCGAGCTACCTGGACCGAGTCTTAGTTAGGAGAGTCGATGTAGGGCTCTTAGGGTGTCCAAGTTTCCATTACATAGTTTATACGGATCATAGGCTTGTCCGGGTCCGTGTAAACTTAGATAAGCCTAAGGTTAAGTTGGCTGGTTACTGGAAATTGAACTGTTCACTTTTTGGTGATCAGGGTTTCCGGGACCAGCTGTTACTAACCATCCAAAGGGAATTGACGGGAGCGGTTGTGGGAAACGCCTGGTGGGGAAATCTTAAATCTAAAATTCGAACGTTTGCTGCCGATTTTAGTCGTCGACTCAATCTAGATAGATTAGCGGCGCAAACTGCTTTAGAAGATAAAGTGGATCGGGCTGTGAAATCCCGTGTTAGTGGGGACATAGCTTTAGCTAAGGCAGAGTTGTCCTCCTTGCTTATCAAGAAGGATCAAGCTCTGGTAGTTAGGGCTAGGTTAAAAAGAATGTCTTCTGAGGCAACGAATATGGCCGCTGAACTGCGTGCAGAGGAAAATCGAAGCGCGTCTAGGCGACATATTGCATGCGTCACGTTGCCGGATAAGCGGACCGTGACTACAAACGCGGGCATATGTGAGGTCTTTCGGGACTACTTTCAGGATCTTTTCACCAGGGAGCCCGGTCTGAGCTCTGCTCAGTTCGACGCCTATTTAGCTGACTTTCCCTGCCTCTCGGCAGCTGAAGCGGCTAGGTGCGAGGGTCCCATAACAGAGTCGGAGATCTGGGAAGCGCTGAAGCAGGTTGGCCTGGATAAGTCTCCGGGACTAGATGGTCTTCCCTACGAAGTTTACTTGAGGTTGTCGCACGTTTTTGTGCCTTTGCTGCAACTGATTTACAACCACTGGATGAGGCAGGGGTCTTTACCCCAACGCTTCACCAGGGGTGTGATCAAGTTGCTGCGTAAGGACAAGGACGGTGGGGATGGGTTAGGGAACTTTCGCCCTTTAACGATGTTAAATACGGACTTAAAGATTTTGGCGAAGATCTTAGCCAACCGTTTGCAGCTTGTCCTGTCTAGTCTGATTGGCCCTGAACAGACTTGTGCTGTGAAGGGTAGGACTATTCAGGATAACCTTCATATGGTACGCTTGATCTTAGAACAAGTCGACAGTGAAGCCGCGCTGATCAATTTAGATCAGTCCAAGGCCTTCGATAGGGTTGACCATCGATTTTTGGAGGCTGTCCTTTCGGCGGCCGGTTTCAGAGCCGACTTTCGCTCCTGGATCCGACTTTTGTATGCGACCCCCGGTGCGCTGGTGGAAGTGAATGGGGTAAGATCGAAGCCTTTCGTATTGTCTCGCTCCATTCGTCAAGGTTGTCCGCTCTCGCCTCTGCTTTACGTTCTTGCGTTGGAACCTTTCCTTCGCAAGTTAAAGGCGAATCCGGTCCTGCGCGGAATTTCCCTGCCTGGGGCTTCCACCTCAGCCAGGTATTCTGCCTATGCTGACGACGTTTCGGTTCTTGTGTCGAGCAGAGCCGAGATTGACGTCGTCAGCAAAGAAATCAGTGGGTATGAGATGGTGACAGGGGCCAAGATCAACCGCGATAAGTCTGTGGGCTTGCGGTTGGGTGCGTGGAAGGGAGTTTCTCTTCCCGGACCTTTCCTCTGGACGGATGGGCCGATCAAGATACTCGGCGTCTGGTTCGGTCCTGATCTCCAGTTGGAAATGAATTGGTCGGAGGTGCAAAGGAAGGCCGAGATCGCGGGTAAACTGTGGTCTCGGAGGAGACTTTCCCTGAAGGGAAGGGCGGAGGTATGTGTTTCACACATATATCCGATCCTCCTTTACCGACTGTCTGTGCTTCCACTCCCGTATGCCAGGCTAATGTCATTAGTCCGGACCTTGTTCTCTTTCTTGTGGAGAGACAAGGCCCCTATGGTGTGTCGCGAGATCTGTTGCCTTCATCCCTCTGAGGGCGGTCTGGGTATGCCTAGCATTGAGATTCGTCAATATATGCTTCGCATTACCTTTCTAGACCGAATGTGTCGCGGATTGGATGAGGTGGGCACCTTTTGGAAAGAAGATGTCCGAAAACATTTCCCATCCCTTAGAAGTGTGCACTCGTGCGAGGAGGAGGCCGGCCGTACACCTCGTGCCGAGTGCTCCTTCTACCGCGAATGTCGCAGTGCTTTGAAGCTCCTCTTACGGACGACGGATGGCCTCTCCGACGCCCGGGCGTTGTCTCGTAAGGCATTGTATCAGTTGTTAGTTAGGGGGTCCGTTCAAGATGGTCTGATCGACGAGCTCGGTCTTACGAAGCAGGAGGCTCGCTCGATATGGCCTTGGGCGCCTGGGTTGAAATGTCTCAATAATGATGAGGCATCACTCACCTGGCTGATGATTCGTGGGGCCCTCTGGGTCGGCAAGAGACTTTGTTCAGCAGGTTTGGAGAAATATCCAAACTGTCGTCGCTGTACTGGCGAAGTCGAGACCATTGGTCACGCCTTTTTTCAGTGCAGGACGGTAGTGCCGTTGTGCAAGTTTGTTGAAGGCCTCATGGTTCGCATGCTGCAGGGAAAGTTCTTTGTCCTGGAAGCCAGTTATGTTTGTAGCAATGTGGTGCCGCAATTGACGAAGGCTGAACACTATGTGTTCTGTTGCTTACTAGGGATTATGAGAGTCGTGATTTGGACGACGCGTCAGAAGGGATTCCATGAGGGCGAGAAGTTCACCTCTTCCCAACTGATCTTGTTCTTTAAGCATCAGCTAAAAGTCAAGATTAGGACGGAAAGGCGGCGGCTCCCTTCATCGGAATTCGGCAAAAGGTGGGTGAATCTTGCGCGAATGTGTAGAGTGAAAGGGGCTGACCTAGAGTGGCATTTGGATGTCGGTTAGGTACAGAATTTTGTCCTAACAGGGTTGAACATAGGCAACCCACCCAGATTTTAGGTTAGACTAGGTTTTGTATTTTGAACTTTTAGTTTTTTCCCTTTTTTTTCTAGTAAACTTAGCTAGGGTATGCATGCGCATTGGTCCCTTTTATTTCTGTCCCTATTTTTTTTCTTTTGATTAATTCCCCATCCCCTCCCTCGTTAGGTGGTCAGTGATGTCAGTTCTCTGGTGGATGCGCGACGACTTTCGTTTCGTGTGTGTGATTTTTCGTATTTGTTGTTGTGTATGAATGTGTGTATGCCTGCGTGAATGCTTGGAGGTATGAATGCTTTTTTTCATTTCTTCATAGTCCCGCATTGATTTCGTCCGGGGAACTGATGTTTCAGCCACATTCATGGTTTGTGGGGGGTTTTATTACTAACACAGTTTTGTTTAGTTTAGTGTAAATATTTAAAGCACATTGTACATATTCATTTGGGGATCATTTTTTAAAAGTTGTTAATTTTGACCCTCCCCCCCACGAACAATAATTGTACATAAGGGGTCTAGTTAGGACATCATCGAGAATTTGAGGTATTATGGTGGACGTAGTAAGAAAGGTAGGAGTGAATGTGTTGTTTTGGTGATTGGAATATTGTTGGCTTGTTTGGGTCAGTGTCTGCGACTAGCTAAGTTTAGATTTAAGACAGATGAAGACCGTCCTTCCCCACCCCCCTTTTAGGCCTTGTGCCACATTTTGTATATATCATACAAATAGATATTGAACGCTTACTTAGCGGCCCGGTCGCTAGGTCAAAGTGTAGTACGCTACCTTTGTGAGCTTCCGAGTCGGCGTTCTGTCGAACTCTCTGTTAATGCAGAGAGGAACTCGGACGAAGCTTTGCCGAAGGGCAATGTTTCGTTCGGGGAGGTAGACAGGGCCTGAACACGTCTAGGCGGGTTCAAAAGCTATGTTTTTGGCCGAGCCTACGAGCTCGGAGAGACCCACATTAAACCGGCCTTGTGCCACATTCGGTCCTCGTGGGTGGATTGATAAATACTGAACGCTTACTTAGCGGCCCGGTCGCTAGGATCAATGTGTAGTACGCTACCTTTGTGAGCTTCCGAGTCGGCGTTCTGTCGAACTCTCTGCTAATGCAGAGAGGAACTCGGACGAAGCTTTGCCGAAGGGCAATGTTTCGTTCGGGGAGGTAGACAGGGTCTGAACCCGTCTAGGCGGGTTCAAAAGCTATATTTTTGGCCGAGCCTACGGGCTCGGAGAGACCCACATTAAACCGGCCTTGTGTCACATTCGGTCCTCGTGGGTGGATTGATAAATACCGAACGCTTACTTAGCATTATACACGACACAACAATGGCGTCGCCGATAGGATACTCTCTGGTCCTTGACGACCCAGAATACGTAGATACGTGGATTCGTTGCTTTGCTGCTAATGCAAGATGTAAAAAGTTGAAAGACAACAAAAACAGAGGAGGGGAAAATGAAATCACTGACTTGTTTATGGCTACCGCTGGTTGTGAAGCGATTATGAAGGTTGCTACAATGGTTTACCCTCGAGAACTAGAAGAAATGACTTTCGAAGAAATAAGTCAGGTTATTAAGGGAAACATGAGGCCAAAGAAAAGACTGGTGATTGCAGAAAGGACCAAGTTTATGGCAATGAAGCAGGAAGTGGATGAACCGATAGTAAAATATTTACACCAGTTAAGAAGTGCGAGTAAATACTGTGAATTCGAAAAACTAGGAACAGGAGAGCAGACAACGGAAGAAGAATTAATCCGACTAAGATTAATTGAAGGTATGCATAATTCAGCACATAGATATAAGTTAATGGAACAGTTACAACTTACAAACATGCCTCTGAATATGTGTATAGAATTTATACAACAGCAGGAATTAATACATACCTACAACCAAAATAAAAATAAATCCTACGAAGAAATAATGGCTGAAACATATACGGTACAAACAAAAAGAAAAAATTGTGCGTACTGTGGAAAAATTCATGAAATGAAAAAAGAAAAATGCCCAGCCTTTGGAAAAACATGTTCAAAGTGTTTAAAAAAAAAAATCACTTCAAAGAAGTATGTAAAACGAAAAAACTGAAAAGAGTAGAGGATGAAAATAGACAGATTTTTAATGTAAAAAAGGATAATATACAAAATACTTGATCTAAGATCAGAGATACAAAAATAAAAGTGAAAATCAACAACTGTTTTGTCGAAATGCAAATCGACACAGGTAGTGAGGTCACGATAGTACCCAGAAATTTGTGGGAAAAAATGGGAAAACCGTTTTTAAAAAAAAACAATGTACAATTACGTCAGTTTGATGGCTCGATTATAGCAATTATGGGTTACTTTGAAGGTTCAATAGAACTAAAAGAAAAATATGAAATAGTACCCATTATAGTTACAAATTGCTGAAAAACGCATGGACTACTGGGGAATGACGTGTTAAAAATAAATTCAACGAAGTTGATTAATGAGATAGAAATGGAAAAAACAGGAAAATTAAAAAATTATGAAGCTAGCCTGAAATTAAAAGAAAATGTTTCCCCCTCCTACTACGAAGCGAGAAAAATACCAATGCATTTATTACCGTTGGTAATAGCTAAATTGCGAAAGCTAATAAAGGAAGACTTATTAGAACCTGCCCCTCCAAGAGGAAGTAAATGGGCATCACCCATTGTGGTATTGAAAAAAAAGATGGTGACTTGAGAATTTGTGGAGATTATAAAATAGGGGTGAACCATAAAGTTTGTGCTGACTCGTACCCTATTCCGAATGTGGAAGTAGCTTTACATAAACTTGCTGGAATTAAAGTATTTTCGAAGATAGACCTAAAATCAGCTTACCACCAAATACCGATAAATGAAAATTTTAAAGAAGTGACGACCATAAACACACCTATAGGCCTGTTAAGGTGGAAAAGAATGCCGTATGGCATAAAAACGGCAAGTGCAATTTTTCAAAAAGCTATTGAAAAAGTAATAGGAAATGTTGAAAATACCATCTGTTATCAAGACGATATATGTGTTGGAGATTTAAATGAAGATGATTTAAAGAAAAAAAATGAAAATATATTGAACCGGCTAAGAGACGCTGGTATGACAATAAATACAAAAAAGTGTGTAACCAACTGTAATGAAATATCATTTTTGGGTTACTCAATATCAAAGGAAGGAATCTCTCCAGATAAAGTACTAATAGAGAAAATTCTAAAAGTTGCTACACCGAAAAATAAAAAAAGAGTTAGAGTCCTTCTTAGGTTTCGTAAATTTTTATAGAAAATATGTACCAAAATATAATGAGTTGACAGAACCATTTGCGAAGTTAAGAAAAAAAAATGTGGAATTCATTTAGTTAGAACACCAACAGAAAGCCTTTGAAAACTTAAAACAGATTCTGGCAAAAAAGCCAATAGTACAAATTTTTTACCCTAAGAAGGACATAACTCTAACTACTGACGCTAGTGAGCAGTCCATATCTGGTATTTTGTCACAAGATGGGCATCCCATAATGTACTTATCGAGGAGATTAACAACGACTGAACACAATTATTCGAATATAGAAAGGGAGGCACTAGCCATAGTGTGGACAACGGATAGAGCAAGACAGTTTTGATGGAAAAAAATTCTTGTTGAAAAGTGATCACAGACCACTGGAATTTATTTTCAACCCAAGAAAAGAGCTACCAAAAGTTACAACGTCCAGAATATTACGTTGGGCGATTAGACTGATGGCGTTCGACTTTGACATTGAATATGTTAAAGGGAATACGATACCGTACGTTGATGCCTTATCTAGATTGAGGTTTTATAGAGAGGAGAAGGACAAAAACGACGAGGAATTTGAAGACACATTCTTGCACCTTGTAGAAACCGATGTAATATCTGTAGATAAAATGGCTACTGAAACTACAAATGACCCAGTGTTAAATAGAATAATGTCGAGGATAAAATGATAAAATGAAAACGGGATAATATGTAATGGAGACTTGGTAGTTCCCCGAGAAACACAGAGGAGACAGGTTATAAAAAGTGTACACGATGACGTACATTGTGGAGTGGCAGCTACGCAAAGAAGATTAAAATTGGAAGCGTGGTGACCGGGGTACTCAAGAGACGTAGAAGACTACGTAAAAATATGCAAAAAATGCACAGAACTCAGGAATTTTAAGCAAAAGAAAATACATGTATGGCCCCGAGAAGTTGAACCATGGAGCAGAGTACACATGGACCATGCCTATGTCAATGGGATAGGACTATTATTAATATTAGTAGACGCATATTCAGGTTGGCCTGAAGTGGTGAGAGAACCTGATAAAAAAAGTACCACCGTAAAACAAATATTAAGCGTAATATTTTCGAGGAATGGGACACCGAGAACATTGGTGACTGATAACGCACCAGAATTTGTGGATGCTGATTTGCATGAATGGCTAAGAAAAATAGGATGCAGACCTTACAAGACCCCTCCCTACCACCCTCAAAGTAATGGGACAGCAGAAAGGATGGTCCAGACGGTAAAGAAGGGCATAAAAGCATGCTTGCAACAGAAGGAGGAAATTGATGCTTTCCTACCAAGACTATTATTAAGTTACAGAACAATTCCACCTGCAGGCAGGCCGGAAAGTCCATCTGCCTTAATGGGCAGACAATTAAGGTCCCCTTTGACTATGTCATATGCCACAAATCAAAAGATGTGGTACAAAAGAAATAGGAATATGCAACCCGAGTCAGCCGAATTTATTATGAAGAAAGGACATAATACTGCAATATTAAATAAAGAAAATGGGAACAGTGTTCTAGCTCATGCTGACCAAATAAGATCCCAAGGAGAAGAATCGGATGAGGAAATGCCTTCAGAGATGCCCATTATTGACGTAACAGAAGAGTTAATGCAGAATGAAACTGCAGAGGAAGAAGTAGAGAGGGATGAGTTAGAAGAGGAAGAAGTAGAATGGGACAAGTTAGAAGAGAAAGACCAGAGTATGCAAGAGGAACAGTTCGATTATAGGGAAAGACGTGATAGATCTAGATCTCCAAGAGAAAGGAGAGAGATAAAGGAAGATGTTCAGGAGGGCACAAGAAGAAGTACAAGAAGTACTCGCGGTATAAGGCCCCTCCGTTATAGGGAGATGTAGTGATATGCAAATTAGTATAATTTGCATATGAGCAGGTAGCTCATATGATAAACGGACACCAACTAGAACAGAGGTCGAACGCTTACTTAGCATTATACACGACACAACACTCAGTTTCTTCAACATTAATGGTAACACGTCGAATCGTACACATTTTCATATAATTTTAAACTATGCTTAAATCACGTGTACAAATTACATGCCTCGCTTTGAATCGGGCACATGTAACACTTTTGTTTGGAACACATTACCGTGACATTTTATTGCCAATCAACGCTCTTGATTGTATTACACTATTTTATAAATATAACTATTGGAAACACATACTAGCCTTCAGTAGGTTCTATGACACACAGCGGATACATGAATTTAAACATTGTACAGAACTCTCTATATCTTGTTTTTATGCATTATTATGATAAAGTTTAATTTAAAAAGTAACAGGCGATCGATTAACATCAATAACAATAATAGTAAAGATTCTAATAAAATAATATGGTAAGTTATGTGAAGAATAAAATAATTATTCTTAACGTCGATTATGGCAACCTCTGCATACAATTTTTGTTTTTTTATCAACTTAAAATGAACCACATTACAGCTTTTGTAAGTTAGACCATTATTAATTAAAGTTTATCAATTGTCTATTTTTGGTGGTGATTGCAAGGGAAACTATGAATAAAGTGGAATTAATTTTATATGTACAAAGTATCCCGAAAATGCATATACCTTTATGAAGAGGATCTATAGTGTTGAGTGTTAAAACTTTCAGAATTAATATTATATTGGGACTTTAAAATGTAAATATTACATATTTCTGCTTTAAATGTTCAAACGTCTTCTCCTTCAACACGTCAAAGTTAGCATCGTCGAAAGACTAAAGTTGCAAATTTCAACTAATAACATCAGTCAAAGGTCATAGTTAGAATATATTAGGTTGGTGCAAAAATAATGTCGGTTTTTGACGTATTTTTTAACGTCAAAAACATAACATTTCCCTTATACGAGGCAAATAGTTGAAGACTAACAAAATCAATGGCAAAACAAAATAAAATTAGACAGTATGTAGATTTCATTGCCAAGAGCACAACTTAATTTCATCTGTAATAACGCGACCAAGGAAAGACTATAAAGAAATCTATCAAATAATACGGACAGAATTTGTGAAAGATGATAACGATTTTGTGACCCTAGCTAGAAAATAAAATTATGCATCGGTTTCTAACATGGGATGCAAAATTATGGGGAAAGATCAAGAAGTTGACTAAAATCGAAAAACTCATAAACAATACCGGAATCAACAGGGAAGAATTCAGTAGAACTCTGGAATATGAAAATAACTGAAATGAATTAGTTAGGAATTTACATTTGACGACGATCAGATGATTTTATATTTTTAAAAAAATTTTAATTAACGATTATCTAATATGACCGATGGCTTATAATCCATAAAACTATGTCTGTACACATTTTTATAAGTGAAAAATAAGATACATTCTTTTTTTTTTTATGGCTTATCAACATTTTATAAGTTATTAAAGTCAGGAAATATTTTTTAGAAAATTATAATTTTTTGAGATAATGATTTAGCGATACAAATCTTACTAATTAACCCATAGCTAGAGGGATTACACCACCTGCACATCTAAGCTTACAGCACCTGATATTCCGAAGCGGTCACCCATCTTAGTGGGGACCAGTCTCAGGCTGTTAAACCTCACTGACCGTGCGAGAACCGGTGTTTAAACGTGATATGGCCGTAAGCTTAAAAAAATAGTATTATGTCTCTGTCTGTCTGTCTGTCTCTATCTCTCTCTCTCTCTGAATGGATTCTCCGGTCGGGTACAGCTTACCAGTTAAGTGCACAATAGTCTAAAGTGGTTAATAAAGTTGTTAATAAAGTGCACAATAGTCTAAAGTGGTTAATTGCCTGTACCCTGCAATGCACATTCTCTCTATTATATCATGAACTGGTACACCGTATGCCACATGTCCGTTAATGTTACAAATGCAGGCTTTAATTTTTTGAAGAGGAATTTTCCATTTCCCATCTACATGTTTGTCGTTCTCCTATAAGAATTTCATTTACCTTTTGCCAAATTTCTACGGGCTGGTTTGAATTCAGAATGTTCCTTCGCCTAAACTGTGGGACAGACGAAGCTATAGGCTCAGTATCCCCACTATTTTTCTATATTCTGAGGAAGGAAGTATCGGGTTCATGCCTTTCCCAATGACATGAGTGCGTAAATGAATTTAGCGACAGTAATTTAAACGTGACACTCCGAGTTCTCATTCCACGCCTTAATCCATTATACGAGTTGCACATCAAATCTTACAGTTCCTTGTATTTCCATGTGTTCACCTTTCTAAGCACTGACCAGACTCGACGTTGTTTAACCTTGTTGATCGGAACAAAACATGTTTCAATGTGACACTACTATATATATATATATATATATATATATATATATATATTTAAAAATAGATATATTTATGAGGGAAGAGTGTCCAGAATCGTTTGTAAGTATAGAATATGGACATCTTCACTACATGGTGAGTTGTAGTTTCAGTTCAGAGTTGGCTCCATATATAGACCACATGATCCTATGGGAAGTGAGGAAAGGGACAACACACACTTTCTAATTTGTAATCTTTATTGTTGTGTACGGCTAATTTCGTTTAATTATAGTCTTGATTTTGAGTTTGTGTATTTGATTTATTTCAATTTATTTTCTATTTAATTTTTTCCTTATACTTTATTCGGTTCTAAAATGTAGTATTTGAAATATAGTTATTAGCTTTATGTTATGGGTTATGTTCAGTCATTTTGAGTGGTGATGTACTTGTAGAAAGATTTTTATGTCCAAGTCTAGGGTAATTGTTATCTTCTCTATATATCCACATAAACAATGCTTCTTACTCTGTAAACATCTACTTCAGGTGGCTTCCGTGTATTGTATTGTGAATATCACTGTAAAAAAAAACTTGGAAATGAGCTCTGATAATTTGTTTGATATGGTCGTTGATTACAACGTATCAGTGGCAAAAAACTAAACCATTTTAAGTGTTTATATCTGACATGTGATGTAATCGAGACAAAGTAAGTGATAATGATAATGATTTTGTCATTGCTTTTGCTTCCCTCGGGTACTGAAGACGCCCAGTTCCAGCCAATGATGCAGATAAAATAATTAGTTCTACTCTTCTTATCCCTTTGGCCACATGTACAAAAATCTTATATGTTGACAGCCGCAAGAAAACTCTTCAGTTTGTCTTTCAACCTAAGCAAGCTCGTACCTATTTTATTTAGCTGGCTAAATATTAGGACCTTAGGTGTCTTGTTGTCACTAATTCTGATGATATACCCAGTCCATCTGAATGACAATAGCAAGAGAAACATTTCAATTCCGCTTGACAATCTTGGCAAAGTTCTTTAACGGAATCTTGAAGGGGAAATCTTTTCCAATCTATGGAAAGTACCGAGTATTCGCAGTGTTTAAAATAATCCGGATGAACTCTTGTATCTATCACCATATCGCCATAAGAGTGAACTTAATGTCGGCGACAAATCTTTTGAATCTGTCATCAACAAAAAATTGTTGATCACCTCACAAGAAATAACATTCTGAGAGACAAGTACACATTTACCAACTGTAGGTCAGCTATTAATACTAATTATAATTACCCAAATGTCCTTTGAGCACTTTATAATGCATTAACCACAAGAGAGATTGACTTAGATATCTTAAAGGTCTTTTACAAGGTATGGTATAGGGGTTTGCTACTCTGTCTATATTTCTGAGATGAGGTATCATGTACACTATTTACATTATTCGGACTATTGTCCTCATCTTTGTCGCCATATTTATCACAACGTTTAGGCAGTGGAGAACTTTCAGAGGGGAATTAACAGGAGATAACTGACATCCATTAAACATGGTACGTGGAACTAGAACAGTTTACCCCGAAACAGTCATGTTCAGACAAGTACTGCTAAACCTGATTGTTTGTACTAACCATTTCTACTTCTTTGTATATATTCCTGCTTGTAATATATCTGTGTTATTCCATATCCGCCTTCGAGTTCTTCTTTATTGGTTCTACCTCGGACTATCACCGTCGTACAAGGAACCGGGCAATAACAATCGGGGAAATTTTCGCTTCATTTATTTTGTTTCATTTTAACGAAATAAAGTAAAAAGAAATAATAATTTATTTTTACATCATGCAAACCGTACTAATATGCAGAATATAGAACTGATTTTCAAATGTATTTATTACATTTACTGTTCAGTAAACTTCTGTACTGTATAAAGATTTAGGAATAAATCAAAATGTAACAAATGTTGCAAAAGTGACAAAGCTATCCTATGTATCACCATAGTATTCACTTCTTACTTGATCATTTTACGCCCTTAAAACAAACACATTAAACAGACTTCTGTTTTGAGTGTCTCTTGGGCCTTGCATTGCGTGAACAATGGTATAAAAAAGCCTCCTGCTTTTCAGGTTTTCCTTGGTTCTGCCTTAGTCGGCGGAAAATCCACTCTGTTAATAAAGTGATTGTTGTGCATGAAAGTATTTATCAAAGGCGTCATAAATGTCATTCTATTCTTTGATCTCTTAAACGGAAATTGTCTAAGCTTTATAACTGCGCAAAACGAATTAGAAAAACCTACACTCCTGAATGAAAGTCCACGTCAAAATTGAATTGGCTGCGAATAATAGAAAATAGCATTACTGCAAAAATTGAACTGTATCGACAGTCTGTTTCTTCGATGTAATATAATTAGAAAACTTTTTAATTTCCACTTCTCAATAAAAGACATCAGGTATCAAAAAATAACGCAATTCTTAAAGAAAATTTAATTTATTTAATATTAGGTAACCACGGCAAATTTATTATAGGCGGGAAAAACTTTTTAAAGTTAAAGATACTCACTTTTGTAAGGCATTGAATTAATTTATCCAACATTAATTGTACAGGTAACAAATTGATTGATTGATTCGTATTCTACGGCTTATCAACCCTTTGCAAGATATTTAAAGCCAGGAAATATTTTTAGATTTTAAGATTTTTTTGAGATAATAATGATTTAGTGATAAAAGTCTCACTAATTAAACCATATATGGTAGGAAATCTGAATTTGATAAACAAAGAAAAAATTACAATGTGGATATAAAGTGGGGATCAGTTCTATATTGCAACCATTATATAAACTGATCCTTCACTTTGTGTTCACGGTAGTTTCTATACATTTATATTCCAGATGATGTAAATAAATCTAAAAGACGTGCCTCTCATTTTTTTACAGCTTATCAACCCTTTGCAGGTTATTTAAAACCAGAAAATATTTTTAAATTGTAAGAATTTTTATTTGGAGATAATAATCTTACTAATTAACCCATATCTGGAAGGAAGAGAGATAGTTTCATACCTTTTCCCAAAGACAACTTGAGTTAGAGCTCGGATCTTTGATTAACAGTTTCCAACCATTATTCATTACACAATCGATAAGCTTACAGCACTTGGCATTCCCGGTCATCCGTCTAGATGCTGACCAGGATTAACTTCTGTGATCGTATGGGAACCGGTGTTCTTATGTGATATGGCCCACAAGTAATATAGCCAAATTACTCTAAATGATCACGTACGTCCACAGGTTTCAATATAGGTGGTCTGTCAACAATACTCACAACCTATATTAATGCATAGTATATCCTCATTGGGGGCTAAAACATCCCTCTATTCATGCATGCAATTTAATTCTATACTTATAACATCTCCGCCTACAACCATCCTGGATATGACGATAAACTACATCCGACAGCAAGGCCTCTGATCAGGAGACTTTGAGGAGCGTGGAACCACCTCTTAATTGCTATTGTTCCAAGGTTCACCCTGACCCACGGTGTTAACACCTGTTAGGGTCCCAGCTATGGGTAAATGGTCAACCCCCAAACTAGGGCCAAAACACTATGAAAGTGTAAAAATAGGTTTTAATATCAGCAATGCATTTTTTTTAAAAGATACCTGCAATAATTTTTTTAAAGAAAAAAATTTGTCAGCAATACATTATTACCAGCAGTACATTTTTGGAAAAAATATTATCAGCAATGCATTTTGGAAAAAATATTACGAGCAATATATTTTTGTAAAAAAAAATATTACCAACAATAAAAATCTTGTCGGCATTAAATAATCGATTGAGGTTGATATGTCGTAATCAAAACTAAACCAAAAAAGTATAAACCAAATGAGAATGTCAAAAGCAATTTCTCTACAAACCGTGTATCTGAAAAAAATACATCAATGAAAGCAAACTCTCAAAAAAAACCTTCTTTACAAAAGTATATCAACGGAACCGGATGTACAAGCTGTTTCTTTACAAAGTATAAATATTCAAGCGAATCTATTGTAAAAATGTTGTCGGATTTAATAACCCATTGAGGTTGATATGCCGTAAAACAAACCAAATCAAACCAAAACAAAAATCATGTCGGCATTAAATAACTCATTGAGGTTGATATCCCGTAAAACAAAACAAACCAAACCAAACCAAATCAAACCAAAAATCTTGTCGGTATTAATAACCCATTGAGGTTGATATGCCGCAAAACAAACCAAGCCAAACCAAACCCAAAATTATGTCGGCATGAAATAACCGATTGAGGTTGATATTCCGTAAATCAAACTAAACCAAACCAAAACAAAACCCTGCCTACAAACCGAAATATTATTTTCATTTTATTTCAAAAGGGGTTAATATGCTCGCCCATCGCCAATTTCACATTCCTTTGCACAGGTGTAGATGTTTTATCGCTTGTTTCCTTTATAGGATTGGGTTTCGTTCTCCTCTTAAAGTCTTCTCGGTCTCTTTCAACCCCGGTAACCTCTTGCGTCTTAGTGGCATTAACGCTATGTTTTGGGTTAAATGATATACAAAATATGTACGTCCAAAAAGATAACATGACATTATTCCTCGACACTTGTTTGTTGATGCAATACAGTAAAAGATGTTGGCCAGCTGACAGAACAATTCAAGTGGCTGACCGTCATGTCTCATACATTTCTCAATCAGAGAAAGATCCAACAATCTTGCTGAACAGAAAAGTTGTCGAAAATCCCACAGAACATCTAAGCATCATTGGCATAATCGACTTCTTATTACAAGAATAACAGTAGTGAAACTGAACATTTTTTCTGGATTGATATCACCATCCAGAACCTGGTCTACGAGCGTAGAATTTTCATTTAACACTTTTACCACTATCGAATAAGTACAGATGTCTCGCGTCCAAACTATGCAACCTCGTGGATGGTGAACTATTTTCCACCCTGCCACCCCTTTCTTCACAGACATAAATTTAGTAGTCTTCCCAACTCTATTCCTATATTCATGGCAGATGTTCAGACCTTCACAGATATCCCGCAATACCACATACACAAGGTCGACTTCCTTTCATATTGCATTAGTAAGAAAGAAGTGCCACCCAGACGCTTCTTCCCCAGAATTGTAACTTGGTGGAACAGATCCCCGAGGGGATGCTTCTCTGATCGCTCTGTTCAAGCCTAGGTTTAACCGTTATCTATACCGCATATCCTCATGATAGACACTTCTTAAATCCCCTTTCTACCTCCTTACAAAAAAAGGGCTACAGTCAATCTCTTCTCAAACAACTCTAATGTTTTCGTTGTATAACATCTTGGAATTAAATCAGTAGTTCTCAACTCTTTTTTTTACCCATGGACCACTTTTACTCTTAATTTTTTTTTTTTTTTTTGTAGATGCCCATAACCATTCGATGAAAAAAAAATGGTTATTTTCTTTTTTAATGACAGACAACATTAAGAATTGTATTATAGAAATAGTAAATGAATGTCCTTTATTTTTAAGTAAAAATAATTTTATGAAAATAAAACTTATATATAACAACTACATTCCATGGAATTCGAAGACCCTCAGAGTGAATGGTTTTGCCGGAAATTGCCTTGCTGCTGAAGAGGTTAATTAATTTATATTAATATATTATTTTTTTAATTTATTAATATTTAAAATTAATATTACAATTTATTAATAATATATTAAATTAATTTGATTATGAAATTATTAAATTATGATCTTTATGTAGAGTATATCAACAATACTTTCACAAACCTTGAGGGCGGGTTCCTCACACCAAAACAAGGACAAAGTTCACATATGTCCGCAAATCCTTCGTTTTGGGGTTATTAAGTTTAAAGAATGTTTACGGTAGATGGCGCTCTGTTGCCATGTAGACTTACATCGCTTGATCTCGTTTTCTGCTATTTTTTCTCTTTCTAGAATTTTAATATGGCGTAGATTACTGTAAAAATTCTAATTCTCAGTTCTAACAACTAATCTGAATTGAAATTGATCGATGGACCTTAAAATATTACTGTGGACCCCCAATTTGCTATTTTTGTGTGGACCCCACTAATGGTCTCAAACAGGGTCTATGTGCATCCCCGTTGAGAACATCTGATTTATATCAGTCACAATGGACCTTATCACAAAATGAAAAACTGGCTCATATAAATGTTACGATCTCAAAAGTTGGCCGAGGACTGAAATTTTTATTAGAATATTTACTTCCAGCTATCATGACATTACTATAGTGGTAATGGTAATATTAGCCGTTTCCTTATAAGGAAACATTCGGCATTCATTGATAGAGAAGCCAGTACGACTCCCTTTTGAAAAACTTTCTCTTCAAATAATTTTTCAGGAAAAAGATTTTCAAGAAAACATTCAGTAGCTGCTATCCATTATTTCAAGTATTAACGGGTGTTTCCTTCCTAACCTTTTATTTGAAGGAGTATGGAACGTCAACATCTAAATTAGGTCATTATTTTTTCTTCGAGTTACATGTGATATCCATTTTAGTTGTCGCTGCTGTGGAAAATCTTCAAGAGATGTTCTTTCTATTATCTGGTATAGTTCTTTGTTTATGACTCTGTAGTGCCAGACCACAAGGTTTGAAGAAGGATCAATCAACAGACTTCACTCGCCCAAAGCCATTTTTAACCAATGATCTTAGAAAGCTGTTATATAGAGTTGATAGTATTGGTAGTCTTGAACGACTAGTCTTTATCGCCATGCATGGCATCTATATAAAAGTCTCGATATGATAGGCTGTTTAAGAACATAGAGTTTTCAGGTTAATTTAGTTTTGTAGCAAGTTGTGGTATTATGTGAAACTGCCTCTAGCACAGCCTATTCTATGTCCAATTTCCTTTTCTCCTATACTAAAATTGTTATAACTGATCTATACACCGAGGTATTTGAAGTGATAGTATATATAATATTCAGATAAGGGGAGACTACTCAATAACTTTTACCAGTGTGATGCCATAGTGTACCACGCAATTTTCTTAAGTGTTCCTCAAAATATTCTCACGGCATATATATATATATATATATATATATATATATATATATATATATATATATATATATGCCTATAATTGATAACAGAAGCCATTGGTTTATACCAATGGCTTCCCATACTTAATACTTCTCCTTTTCTCTCTCGCGTGGTCATGTGTCACGTCACGAGCTACGACGCGACTTACGCTTCCGCGTCTCGTATACACGAGTTTGTCGTTGCTTTGAAATTTTGCATGTAACAAAAACAGACTATCATTATTGTTTCGTCCGTGTATTGGTTGATATATTGAAAAGTAATTGTCATCTTTGATAATGGCTTATGTAAGCCGAAAGCTTAGATTGGATTTAAACATGTATCAATATGGTGATTTCTTTTCGTCTTTCAGTGATAATGTTATTAAGCTTATCAGATAACATGAAAGGAACTTACTTCAAATAAACAGACAAAACTTGTCTATATTATTTAATGAAACATGCATCAATATATATATATATGTGTGTAAAGAAAAAAAGACAATATGAAAACTGTAGTTAAACCAATGTGTTTCATCCAATTTGGGCTTTTTCAAGACAAAAAAAAACAAAATGAATTTATATATGTGTGTCCGTGTGCGTGGAAGCGGTAGTTGTGCAACGTTTGTATTTGAATAAATAAGTTTTTTTTTTTTTTTATCCCGCATAGGCTAAAAATGCATTATCAGTTTTATTGCAATTTTCTACTTCGTATTTACGTGAAATATGCTTCTCAACACGAAATAACCACAATAATAAGAAGCGAGAAAGACTATGCTTATCTGCAGAAGAAACGAGGGCCAGCTTATCGCATATTCGACCAAACATTTAAAAAATCGCGAAAAAAAAATCAGGTACATGTTTCACACTAAATAAGCTGCACAAATAGTTGAATAAAAACATTCAAATACGATAAGTATTTGTGTGCATTTTTTCATAACATTTAAACGTATACCCTTTAAAATTTTGCTAAGTGCACCGTGATATATTTATTTTCTCTTAGGTGTGCTGTTTTAAACTGAAACAATTGACTAAATATACGGGATGCATTGAAAATATAATTTATTAGAGTAAAAACGGTCTGGAAAATTAGACTGCATTACTCTATGGAATGGTGTTTATTGATACTTGCTAAGTTTCACTTAGTATGGTACAAGGCTGCAGTTGTAGAGCGCCAAGAAATAAACGTTTCTGTAGTAGTAATAAGAGTCTAGCCTGCTAGCCTTTTCTTCACGACGAGGCGTACTTACTTCAACTGAGTCCAGCACAAACACTATTAGTGAGTATCGGTGAAGAGTGACATAAAAAACAAGTCATTCATTTGCTAATATTCATTAATCCTGTTACCTTTGGCTCTTTAGTATTTTTAGTATCGAATTCTAAATAAAGATCGATAATAAAAACTACGCCATAACAATAAAGTTGATGCATATATTCTAAAGGTTAGAGTCGCAATTTTTAAAAAAAATGGCAGAAAATAACTCACAAACAATCTTTTATATCTGAACGTAAAAAAGAATATATTATCCAAAACGTTATCGGTTAGGTGACGAGTATTCTGTCGTTTATCCAATAGCCTAGCCAAATGCAGCAGCACGATACAACATCGATTATAAAAGTGGTCGGAATACTTCTGGAAAGATGTTGAAGCATGTCGTCTAGATGGCTGGCACACTTCCATAATATTTGTAGTCACAGGATTTTGTGTGCAAACACACTTCTTATACACTTTATAACCTTTATCTCTCTGTATTTCATTTGCTGTGCAAAAGGTTTATCCTGCCACTAAAAGTGACTGAATATATTTGGATTTCATAGATGTCTTGTCATATCCTATTATGGCAACAAAAAACAACTCTGAGTGAAAGTAACAACAAGGTTACTGCAATTGAAACGCCTTGAAAAAGAATTCAGTGAAAAGATAATATTAATAATGCAGAGTGGAAAGGTTAATTAGTTTAAAGTTTCCACAATACACTTCTTAACGATGCGGAGTAAATTTGCTCACGATGACAAGGTACTTAATTCTGTTTGATTAACTCAGTCTTACCGTGTATTTGGGGTCCATGCAAATGTTCACAAAATAATGCAACGTAAGTAACACGTGTTAATGACCAGTATTAGTGGCTTTTTCATTAATCAATTGATTTTCCTTTATCAAAATCTTCTCGGTTATTTAAAGTCAAAACATAGTTTAGATTTTAAGAAAAGTCATTTTCTTACAAGTGAATATTCCATTAACAACTGTTTGAGAATAAAAATGTTTTTTCCATACACAAGTCCTATTATTTGGGAAGGAGGAGGAGGAGACGAATCCATACCTTTCCGAATGGTAATTGTGCGTAAGTAAATGTAACGAACCAGACTAGAATTTGAACTCGGTTCTCTGACTTCTCATTCGAGCCATTATCCATTATACCTTGGCGATTGGGTAGGAGAGAAGACCCAACCTAGCAAATATGGACACATCCCACATTATTACAGAGCCAGCAGAAGTCTTCCTTATGCTTTGTTTACAACTGCGATCTATGACGTCATGTAAACTAAACCCCACCCGTATCCCTTACGGTATCCTCAGCCGATTTTTATCAAATGACCTCTTAATGATTTATTTTTTAAAAAAAAACAATGAATGCTATATTATTTTTTTAAATAAATAAACGCAAGACGTTGGGTGTAATAGAAAGGGAGGAGGAGGATGTCAAGACGAAGAAGAAGAAGAATGGGATAGAGATGAAAAGTAAGGGTATTATAAATGTATCGATGGGGGGGGGTTCATTGAAACGTACATTTCTTTTTGTATCCAGCCTCATATGTCCTTAATTCTTAATATGTATGAAAGGACTTAAGACTTCGTATTTCTGCTTCAAAAGTTTCTCTGGGTCTGGAAATATCATAATTGCTATTCTTTCCTGTTGGCAGAGGTTTCAAATGTTGTTGTGGTTGTTATAAGGCTTTGGCTTTTTTTTAAATTTCCCAGCTTACAATCGGATTTTTTTTTTTTTTTTTTTGCTTTGAAATTCCACACAGGGTCAGCTACTTTGGTAGAGCACCTAAAATTTAATAGTTTGATTGACGACCTATGATTGCATAAAAAAAAAATTTCATCAAAAGTTAGCTAAAATTGCCTGATGACGGGACAAAATTTTAAAGTCCCGAATCAGAAATTTCCGTCTTGCAAAGAAAAATATTTTAAAATAAAAATATTATATATATATATATATATATATATATATATATATATATATATATATATATATATATATATATATATAATAGAAAGACGTTCACTCGAATTCAAGCTGCGGTCAAAATGCGAAGGCTCGGAATAAACACTCTTACTAGTATTCAAAATAACAAAAAAAAAAACGCCTCAAACCGTAAAAACATGACGAGAAACTAACAACACCAAAAATAACTACCTTGAAAATGGCTAATAAAGTGGCCTAATGCGCTTCGGACAATGGAATATATGGAAAATTTTTTATACTCGCTCACTCCCACCAAACGGAAAAATGTAAGAACGCTGAAAATTAAGAAATTAATGAAATTTTCCTTGTCTGTCATTTAACAAAAGATGCTTAAAAGAAAGGCTGCTGTCGAAATATATATATATATATATGTATGTATGTATGTATGTATATACACAGAGAGAGACAGACAGGCAGAAACACAGAGAAAGAGAGAGAGAGAGACTCAGTTGAAGAGAGAGATAGTGATCAAAGTCATTCTTTCCGTCATTCACAGTTGTACCATTGTTAATGAGATTAATTTAATTTAGACTGGCAAAATTAGTGTGTCCCAGTGAAAATTTTCATACAATAATTATAGTCTGTTAAAGTAATTTGATCATTGACGTTTTATGCCTGGGGTCCTGATAATTTACAAAGTTCATGAAAAGAAATGCCTAAAGTACAACACTCTGCAAAGATCTCGCTCATCTGTGGACTGCGAAACTAGCTCGTTAACCATCCCTTTTCTGGGATATTTGCACAGTTTAGAAATGCAAGTAAAGATGAAACTTATTGGATTTGCAGGAATTAGTGAAACTTGTTAAAGTTTTTATAAGTCTAGTGAAGACCCAAGAAACCGAATCAATTGAAAGCTCGTTAGGAGTGTGAAAAAAGAGGAAACTAGAGTGTCAATCTGTTTAATTTCTTCCTAGACTATGCTTCGTTTGTGTACAAACACAGATGGGAAGAAATGAGACGAGTATATAAACATCCCGTACCACATGCCAAACGAATCTACTAACAGAAAACAGCACTACTGTTTTTCCTTCAGGGCTCAGTGTTCTGACAACGAGGAGGTAGCTATGATGATGACACAAGGGACCGCAGTAGGTCTTTCTTTTTATGTGCCGTGTCCTTTCAGAACGTAGGCGATCATGGCCCTCCACTTTTTCCTACCCCTTGTGGCTGTCAACAGGTTTTGTCTTTCTGCCAACTTCACCAGACCACGCTCCACCATCCACCTGCCCAAGCCCGCTATGTATGCCATGCGCTGCTTTCCCCTGTCTCTTTTTCCCCTGTATTCGTCCCGTGAGTATCAGCCCCTCCTTTCTCATCACGTGTCTCAGCAATTTCATCTGCCTCTTCCTTATGTTAATTATAAGCTTGCTCCTTGTTTACATTCTCTCCAAGACCCTCATCCTTGCTCACATGTTCGGTCTATGATATCCTCAGCAACCTTCTGTAGAACCAAATCTCCGCCGCCTTGAGTCTCTTCTTCATCCTTGAGGATACCGTCCAACATTCGCTGTCATATAGGAGGACGGATGTCACGTAGCAGCTCAGTACTCTTTTCTTTGTCACTATAGAAATCCTCCTGTTTCGTAGTACTCTGCCTAGCTTTTGGAATGCATCCTTGGCCATCCCAATCCGTCTTTGGATCTCAGCGTCTCATCTACTGTCCTCCGTCAGAACACTTCCCAGATACTTAAACTTCCGCACATGTTTGATTTTAGTATCCCCGGCCTGCAAATCGCATTTTCGGGTCATCTTTTTACTGATGACCTGTCTTCTTATAGCTTATGATTAGTTCCTTCTTCTCGCTCTCCTTTGATAACTTCTGTAGGAGGTTTTGTAGTTTTTTCCGTATCTGCTATGAGTACCATGTCATCTTCGTGTCTTATGTCGGTAAGGTTGTAGCCGCCAGGGATGAATCCTGGTAGGATCTCCAGTTTCCTCAGAATTACCTCGCTGTATATGTTGAATAAGTCCAGTGAGAAGACACATCCTTGCCTTACGCCTCTTTCTATTTTTGTATATTCTCTGAGCTTATTCTCGATGCGAAAGCATGCCGTTTACTGCCAGTATAGGTTCATGATTATTCTGATATCTTTCCCGAATATATCAAAGTTGCTGAGCAGTTCTTGCAGGTCCTTGTGGTGTACTTTGTCGAATGCCTTTGCGTATTCTATAAAAGATAGATACATACGCGTCTTTTTGCATCTGTATTGCTCTTTCTGATAACATTCTAAGCATGAATATATCATTCCTTGTTCCGGTGTCTTTGACAAACCCGCACTGTTCTTATCCTATCTCTGACCCGATTCTGCTGCGTGCTCTATTCATCAGAATAGGGATGATGAGTTTTATGGCTCATTAGGATGATTGTTCGGTGGAGCTCGCATTCGTTTACGTCTCGTTTATTAGGTAGTTCCATGAAAATAAATCTGCTGAGATCCTCCGGTACGTCTCCACTGTTGTAGATTTCATTTATTACTTTTGTGGTCTTGTCTATGCCAAAGACAAAAAAGGATGAACGCGAAAAGACGAAAAATTAATGCTTTGGTTTCTCGTTGCGCCTCCCTTCTTATCTTATTCATCCGAAAATCAATCGCCATTCTCTGGGGTATATAGTTAGGGAGGTTCACTTTGGTATATCAGATAGGGAATTCGACATGATGTTTGACTCCCTACTCACAGCTTAACCAACCAATTCGCAGTTGCTTTTTGAAATGGAAACGCAGATTCGAAGCCAGCTAAACTTTTCACCAAACTGACCATTGCTAGGAAGTTAGAAAAATCTTTTTCCATGATACAGTGTTGATATATATTCAGTCATTTTGCTATATATTTGAACATTTAATTCTCAGATTAGTTATATTACTTCGAGTTTGGTTAAACAGAGCGAGTAAATGGAATTTTTTAATAGGGATCAAAGGAACCTATACTAAGTTAAAACTTTAAAAAATTGTTTTTCAGGACTGGGTAATATATATATATATATAAATTAAATAAAAAGCTTAACCGTAGTACCTTGTCTGTTGTTTTTAATGAAACATGCATAAACGAATGATTGCTGCCTAAATATGCAACTATATATATATATATATATATATATATATAACCTATGTATAATGTATGGTAAGTATTCCACAGTCGAGATGCCGGCAACTAAACCGACCGACACTCTCTGGAAGTTCTGAAAAATAAAACCTAACAAAGGGCGGAAGAACTCTCTCTAAGTCAACGACCACCTAACTAGAGTGTCTCCATAAATCACCGTGGAGAAGGCAACGGGAAACCATTCCACTATCAATCCCAAGTATATTATGGCTGACAAATCATATTATGAAACCTAACGGCGTGAAGGGGGTTAAATCTATGAAAGTTAACTCCTCGCCCGGTAAGGACAGACATGCGCAATAGGTGTCCCCTGACCGTCATGCAGCGACTGCTGGCACTAACGGCGTAAGGAGGATAACATTCCTCGGAACGTATCCCTAGCCCGGAAAGGAACGACATAGGTATCATCGGACGGCTATCCTTCGACTGTGCACGTCAAACTTAAGATAACTCTCGGGACATGGGACGTTCGGACATTGAACAACAGCGACAGCTAGATAATGTGAATGAAGAAATGAACAGGCTAAAAATCAACATCCTAGGCATATGTGAAACCAGATAGCCAAACAACGAGATTTTGTCAGTGACGAGCACAGGTTTATTCATGCCCACGGAGAGAAAAACGACAAAGACTGATACTAGATAAAACACATAAAAATTGAGTGCTAGGATACTGACAATTATCCGGAAGAATTCTAGTAGCCAAGATGAAAGGAAAGCCTTTCAAAATATTTATCATAATAGTCTACGCATCGCTGTAAATTTAAGAATGATTTTCAACCGACAAATCAACACATTTAGCGAGTATTCCAAAAATATTTAAAGTATTTAAACCTTTAAAAAAGAGAAACACTGGTTTGGACTTTGAAAGAGAATAGGGAAGTCATCATAAACATTCAAAATCAAATTCTAAACATTTAAAATACTTTAGTTATATCAAAATGAATGTACGAGTACAGGATAGGTTGCACAAGGGGTACCTTTTGTCTAACCGCGTAAGATGATACTTTAATATTTATAAAGTAATAGGTAACATTTCAGTAACTACAGTTTATTTACTTTTATTCTGGTAAAAATAAATACTTAACTATAAAAATTATCATAAGACATTTTCATATTTTGTTTTCGTCAATAAAACCACTAAGTGCCTTAATTATTGCTTTAGTATTCTTTCCAACAGGTAGGGTGGAGTAATGGATAGCGGCTTGGATTGAGGAATCGGAGATCCGAGTTCGAATTCCAGTCGAATCCATTGCATTCATTTACGTGCTAATACCCTTGGGAAAGGTATGAATACTCTTCTTCTCCCCCACCCCAGCTATGAGTAAATAGCAGGACAGTCCCTATAGCATTGGATGGCAACTGGTCTACTGCAGAAATAAATAACGGAAAAATCTGCCTCGTCAGTCATGTATCGAAAGATACAGGATCGCTTGAGCTTGTGTCATGCATGACTGTTTATTTCCAACAGGTTTTGAATAAAAGTACATACCAGATCTTACCAAGCATTTTTCAAGTACTGAAAAAGCTTACTTTCAATCTGTAGGTACTCTCCCATCTAATTCATTCCACACTAATTCAGTGGGAGAGTGAGGTCAAAAGATTAAGGCGCCCCCCCCCACACACACACACCATAATTTCCCAACTTTTTCCCTTTATTGAACTGAAGGAAATTTTGACATCATTAAGAAGAATGTTTTCAATCGTTGTCATATTAAAAGATGATTCCCAACTATTTTCCCAATTATTCATAAACTAGACGGTGTAGCAGGTCATTACATAATTTTCTTTCTTCATAATTGCTTTACCTGAAAAAATCTTCATCATCTCTCTCCCCGCAAAACAACCCCACGTCATAACAGATCCACTTTTTAAATCTCAGGTTCTTATGCCTTTTTGTTCATAACAGTCATTTCTGCTTATTACCATTCCGTAACAGTGATTTATTGATGACTATGCACCCCATAAGTACCGGGCGTGTAGTTAATGGTGAAAACAAAATATAATATTTTTCATAAAAATATTAATACTTTAGAAAAATACATTGTGAACATCTGAATTCAAATTCGAAATTTTTCGCAGAAGGAGTGGCCTAGAGAAAAACTGAAAATAAAAGCAAATACAATGTAGTTACTGAAATGTTACAAAAATTTCTCATTTTAATGTGGTTTTTTTTAAGAAATGAAGTGTGGGCCTAATTGATTTGCCTGTAGTATGTAAGTATTTATATATATATATATATATATATATATATATATATATATATATATATATATGTGTGTGTGTGTGTGTGTGCGTATGTATTAAAATGTTGATTGCAGTAAAAAGTTGAATGATGGCGTATAACACAAATTTAAAATATGTTATTAAAACAAGCGATAGAAATATCACATTTTTAACTACATATTTAAAATATGTATGCAGTATATATATATATATATATATATATATATATATATATATATATATATATATATATATATATATAGGTGTGTGTGTGTGTGGTCACACATTTTTAAAGATAGTATTAAACTTAATAATTTTCTATTGAAGAAAATGACAGTCCAAATAATTGTTAGTAGACCATTGGATATCAATCAAATGTCTACCACACTATACCTATATCTATCTCTCTCTATCTCTCTCTTATATATATATATATATATATATATATATATATATATATATATATATTATTATTATTATTATTATTATTATTATTATTATTATTATTATTATTATTTAAAGAAAAAACAGGCCACTTAATGTGGTCTGTTCTTTCTTTAAATTAAATTATTCGCTCTGACTTAACATTGAGCTCTCTGGATTTCATCCTTCTTGGGATTATTCATACGGATTACCAAGATTTTCGTTACTTATATATATATATATATATATATATATATATATATATATATATATATATATATACATGAAGAGAGAGAGAGAGTGAGTGATAGTGGGAGTCACACGCACACTATTGATCGAAATTATTGAATACATCAAATTTTTAAAAGGTTTTCTCAGAAAAAAATATTTCTCCGGAGAGAATTTAAAATTAGAGCTCATCAGAGAAATGCCAATAATAATTGGCGTAATCGCAAAGTACTTTGTCAAGAAGAGTCCAATAAAAAATGGATCTAATTATTGCGAGAATATGATTTCAAATTTATTTTAACGGTTATTTGCCATCATAACAAACAAAAACGCAGAATATTAAATGTTGAATGCATTCGTGCGTTCAATACTTTTTATATTATTTAAATTTTACGACTAATCTATGCGTAGTCAAAAATTCCTTATACCTGTTTAGACAGTACTTAATACTCTCTATATAAATGACTTACCCTCCATATAAAGTTGAATCACCTCTTCTCGCCTGTTTACCGAAGTAAGCAACGATGGGCGTGGTGAATATCTTGATGGATGACCGCTTGCGAATACCTTGTGCTGTAAGCTTGGATGTGAAGGTGGTGTAAATGACAACGTCTAGGAATGAAAATTTCAGTCAGGTTGATTACATTTACTTACGTGCAAATACCTTCTCCGACATCTATGGGTTAATAGCTAGCACCTGTATCTTAAAATCATTATTTTCAGAAACATTAAAACATTATTTAATCTCTACAGAAAAATATTCTCTTAAAATCCAAATATATGTGTTGGCTTTAGATAAACTATGAAAGGTTTATAAGGCTTAAAAAACAAATTAATGCATCATTCTATATAAATGCAATGTTAATCATTATCTTCTGTCTTCTTAATTCCTGTTCTTTTATTGTTCTCTTTCCTTAATAATGTTTTTCTTTTTCACATACTTATTCAGATATGTAAATATAAAAGTGAACATTGAAGTCAAACCTCAGAGGCGACAAACTCTTTCATGCTAAACACAATCATCAGGTCACATGCATTGTGTTTTTCTCGGCTATTTATATATACTGGTCAGTGATGCATTGTGGGGAGTCTATTCTAACGGTGATTTGGCGGAAATGGTTTGGTAATTTGTTTATTATTTACTTTATTTATTTATTTGGATTAATTTATTTTATTTCTTTTTGCTTATTTCTTTTTATTTTATTTCTTTTTAGTTATTCTTTTCAGTTTTCGATTTTTAAGTAACGTAGTAATTTTTTTCCTATCTACATTTAAAGATGACTTCTGACCGTTTATTTAGTAGTTTGTTTTGGTCTGGAAAGGCAAATATAGCTATTTTTTCTGAAAATTACAACATGAAGACCCACTTCATACCACAATTATTTTGGAGTTTTTGAAATTCAGTTTGTCAGTGTGCTACCAGGGATGTAAAAAAAAGGATACATTTATAAGTTTGATGAAAATTGGTTGAAAGATCAACGAAAAATAAGAAAGAAACCAGTAAAAATCGCGATTTTTCGCTATTTACACGGGTTTTCACTATATAGGTGGACTCCATTATGAAGCTAAATGACTTAAACAATCAACTTATTGTTGGCTTCAATTGAGTGAAGTTTTGTATTAGATTGCTTGAAAACTGAGGGAGTTTTTCGTTTAAAATTTATGTTGAAATCAATTTGTGTTGAAATCGATTTTTCGTTTTTCACGGTTTTTCACTAAACGCAGTAGCGTAGAAATAAAAATGACGTATCGTTGAGCTCGTCATAATGTAAGTAACCTACATACCGAGTTTGAATGAAATCGGAAGAAAAATGTCGAATTTATCGATTTTTGATCGGCTTTATCGATTATTGATTTTTTTTTAAATTTTCGATTTTTACAATAAGAACCTATCGCTTACATTGTACAATGTATATGCCAAGTTTGTTCAAAATCGGTTGGATGGATCTCGAGTGAAAAGGTATCACAGAGACAAACAGACAAAAAACATCCTCTGTTTTATATATATATATATATATATATATATATATATATATATATATATCCTTATTGTCATTATTTCAAATCTTATTTTAAAAGGTATCCGTATTTGAAATAGACATCCAGTTTCATTCAATTTTAAACAGTTTGTATTACGTCTATCGGCCTATGCACTCGAGAAAATGTGCTTTCCGGTCGCGTTCAGATTCTGCATTCCACCGTTTGCTCTCAAGCAGGCATGTCAAAGTATGTGGCTCTTTACAAGTAGACTGCGGCCCGCACAATGGATACTAATTTGCTCAATTTAGCGGCCAAAATTGCAGTTTATATCATTTTGAAAATACACTATATAAGAAAATAAATCACACGTTTCTTATATTTAGCTTTATTTTAATAGAATACTACATAAGAATATCATTGACTGCATAAATTTATTTTAATAATTTTAATAATATAGACAAACTTTAAGTTCATGCGGTAGTAAGCTATTATTTTAAAAATTGTAGCAAATATTCGATATTCTTGGTTCGTGAAAAAATAGCGCGTGGACAAATTCTTTCTAGTAGCCATGTCATTCGCCATCACACCACGAAAATAATATGGTAGCTCATTTAACAGTTGTAAACAGAAAATTATCTTTCAAAATTTTAAAAGTTTTTGTTTTTAAAGGTGAAATGTCAGCTAAGATTTTTTAGAGCCGTTAGCAAAATTGCTTTATCTTTTTTTACTATTAGGTCTAGTTTAAATGTACCAGTTATTTTTAAGATTCTGCGTCATCAGTTTTGAAAAATAGTTTTGTTTTTTTCCTACTACTTCAACCCTAGAATGGTTAGCGAACCTCCAGCTAAGAGAAAAAGGAAAGTGAACGAAGAAGCACGAGTGTTTCAAGAAAAGTGGGAATTACGCTATTTTTCACAACGGTGAATGAAAATATACATTGTTTAATTTGCAACAATTCCTTCGTCACGCCAAAAGAGTATAATCTTAAAATACATTATGAAACGAATCTTACTCTAAATACGAAGGCCTAATGCGCGTTACAAAACTCAAGGAATTGAAGGCTAACATGGCACAACAACAGACCTTTTTCACGGAAATTCAGAAACAGAATGTCACTTCCGTTAATGCAAGCAATGAACTCAGCCGAATGATAGCAATGAGCGGGAAATCTTACAGTGAAGCAATGCCTTGTAAAAACAGCTGAAAATGTATGTCCAGAGAAAACACACTTATTCAAAGACATTTTATTAATCAGGAACACTGTTGCTGAATGGATTGATGAAGTGTCAAGTGATTTGAAATAACACTTATAGGCTGTATCATCATTTTTGTATTGCTATTAATGAGACCATTGACATCACTGGAATAGCACAGCTTGCATTCTTCGTCAGGACTTGTGACAGTAAATTTAATATTTATGAAAAACTGATTGAATTGGTTCCCATGCATGTCTAATGTAATAAACCCTGCCTGTTGCAGCTCTGTCCTGTCTCTCCGGTGGTTCTGGCCGAAAAGTAAACCACATGGTTCTCCCCTGGTGAACTGAAAGAACCACCACTATCCGCCACGTTGTGAATTTTTGATCCGAACAGCAGTATTTCGATCCCTCAGAACGATCCGATGAATTAAATGGCTGGGTATTACGCTGAAAGGAACTCACTATTCATGCAAAAAAAAGTTTCTTGTCGTAGCCGCAAAGACATGAAAAAGAAAAAATAAGCAACTGTTTCGGTTCCTGTACAAAGAGCCCTTTTTAGGCCACTGTTTTTATGTGACTACCGAAGGATTTACATGAGTACAAAAAGTCGTAACGAGGTTCACTCGTTTGGGGTCGGAAGTGACAGAAAGAGAGAGTAGGAAAATTTCTGCCTAAACAATTTCGGCTGATCTAAGGGAGGTAATTCGTGGATCTTCGTCTGCACCCTACGATATAGCAGTCTGCTTTCTCGCAGCTTTGTTGACGAAGTTATATGGATTCGTACGGGTTCTATTTCTATCTCTTGGTTCGGATCGGTCGTCTTGACTCAGGACAACCAACAGCCCACACCAGCAAATTCCGACAAGCCGTCACTTCCGCGTTCTGCCGTGTTCCGATTTGGCTAACCCAAGCGTGCGGGCAGCTTATATAGAGAGAGGCGGAGCTAAACCATCTTTAGGCACCGCCCCCGAATTTTAACATGCAAATCGTCTTTGACCACCATGCAAGCTTTTCCGGTCAACGAAACTCAGCGGGAACCCAGTTTGCAAGAGATACTAAAATCAGATTCGAACCTCCTGCTGGGTCTTCCGCAGACAAAGCCTACTTAAGTTATGCCAAAACCATTTACCCCGTCTGGTTGAATTCCGCCATTCAGACCACCCAAAAGTCCAATTCGCCATTTATCACAAACTTTACTTTAATGAATCCGTCTCTTAATCACTCTGGAATTATTACATTTAATTAACTAATAACTCAACCCCAGAAACAATTATTAAGAGAGAAAAAACAAAACAAGAAAAAAAATAAACTTACTTCTGGAATTACTCCGGAATCCCTTCTACCCAAGTAATTAGCAACTTCATCCTAATTCTTTAGCACTGTTAATTACTAAATCCACCTCGGGGTGGGAGGTCTCTCTCTCTATGTCACACATGACACTGTACGAAACCTGGACATCTTTGAAAGAGTTGAGTCGCTTCTTCATGAGTATAGTTTTGATTTGAGCAAATTTGCATGGTTGTATACTGACATTGCTGTGAATATGGTTGGACGTCATAATGATGTTGCTGCCACGTTACAAAGAAAACTAGAAAATTCGCATCCAGATTCATCATTTTTACATTTTCATTGTATTATTCATCAGCAAAATATGTGTTACCAGCCGCTTATCTGTAGCTTAATAGCACAACACGTCAGGTCAAATGACGGTTTCCGTATAGGAATACAGGTTCGATTCCTGTAGGAGAGCGCATATTTTCTAAGAAATTTCTCGAACATTCAGACCAGCAAATGTAATTAATACTGTTTAATTAAAAAAAAAAGAACATCTACTTAAGTAAATTGTATCTATAAAAATAACATATAAACAGAAAATATATATATTTACACACACATATGTGTGCGTGTGTGTGTGTGTGTAGATAGATAGATGAACTTTATTCTGTTCCTGTATTACGAAAATATTAGGTTGGTGTAAAAATAATAACGTTTTTTGACGTATTTTTAACGTCAAAAAACGATATTATTTTTGCACCAACCTAATATAAAGTGAAAAAAAATAACGTAAGAATATTTTAAAAAGTTAATTAGGACTTAAACACGATCAAAATCTTGTAAAGAATATTTAGACAAGCTCATTAACCATGATTTATTTGGTCAATTTAGCGACTGCTGTAAGATACGAGCGCCTCTTCTGGAACATCGAAAGTCGATCGCCTACCTCATGTCAGTTCTCAGTCAAGAAGACCAGTAAAATCATTTTCTTTTTTCTTGAAGGAGAAATGCTAAGAGTTGTTTTACATCTCGCAAGAAAAAATCGGAGACTTTTAACAAGAGAAACACATTAAGTCTTAAAAGTCCATTAAAGCAAACAAAAACATTTATTGACGAGTTCTTGAAAATGTTATTTATGGTATTTTCTCCGGCTTTGTCTTTTTTTTATGGCTGCCTCGACATTGCAGTTTGCTTCAAAGAGAAAGACTGGTGTTGAAATTGCCAACCTTATACCAAAATAATACGAGCGATCGAGCAAGGACGCTGCCATGTCTTCCATTTATTTATAAAGTGTTAACGTGTTTATTTGCTTTTTTTTCTGATTGTCCAAACTGACGACAGTTTAAATGATGATGACAGTCCGATTCAGGGAATTGGGAGAAGGAAACTGCTGACTTTATTGGCGAAATCTTAATATTCTAGGCTAGTACGTGGGAAGATCATTAAATATCGAGCCGAAGGATAAATATTAACTTTACGCAATAAATATTTAATTTACAGTATAATGTCTTTCCTTGTTAATGCACTTAATTCAGTGATGAATACTTAGGTACAACTGTGATGATAAATATTAATTTTAAGTATCAAATTTTTAATTTATAACATAATCTCTTTCCTTGTTAATGCACTTAATTCAATGATGAATATGTAGGTATATCAGTAAATCCACTGTTTAATGATGACAAATATTAATTTTAAGTAATTAATAATTATTTTCAGCATAATCTCTTTTCTTGTCAGTGCATATATTAGGTTGGTGCAAAAATAATGACGTAATAATGTCGCTTTTTGACGTAACGTCAAAAAACGACATTATTACGTCATTATTTTTGCACCAACCTAATAATTCAGTGCTCTAGCATGGAATGGATTTATACAACGATTAATTGTGTGCGTGTAACCTTCTTGGAATTTGAAACCAAACTCTTTAATCAATTCTTCTTTCCATATGAAGCCCATCTTTCATATCAGTAAATATTCACCAAATTGATTCATTATTCTGTCGCATTTCCGTTTCTGTCATTGAACCAAAATATGTGAGTTTAAATTTCTCTGTGTTTGTTATTGCCTAAACTTCGCATGTCCTTGACCAGAAAAGGAAACGGACACAACACAATGGTGGATAAAACTAGTGTGCATATGATTCATCACCCGTAAATATTGAGAGCGGGGTGAGAACAATCAACTTTTGTCAAATGGTAAATGAGTTCGGTTCGAAATTCGAAGTGGGTTACTAAGTGCAATGAGAGACACCTGAAGAAGGCTGGCAGATACAACAGCCGAAACGTCGTTTTCTTCAGAGTTTTAAATTTAGAATTGTTGTTCTCCTAGACTCAGATACAATACAATGCTAGAGAACTACGTATATTGTTGTCATTGCTGGAAAGTGGACATATGCAGTCATCCCTTTTTCTAACGATATTAGTACAGAAGTGAACGCAACAGACTAGGGTGGATTTTGAACTCGGCTCGTCGATTTTATTTTCTGCGCCGATAACGGTTATACTAGCTCTGGAATAACAGAAATGAGAGTGATAAGATTATATTACATCTATATTCCTATTGTAAGAGACAGGCTGTTTTATTGTTTTTCTTTGGGTTTTTTTGGGGGGGGGTTAAGAACGGGGGAATGGGGGGATTCGTTCAAACATCTAATATTGATACCGGTGGTAAATTCGCAATTCCTAAACAGACCAAACATATATGTTTATTTCTTTGTCAAATAAGTGTCATGCCAGGGGCATCACGCTAGAACATTTACGACTAAGTAGTGAGTTCGATCATCACTGGGTGCGCTAGACTTAGAAAATCACCTTAAATGGCAGGCCATGAGAGTTTAATAGATTAAATCAGTGAGCACATGTGCATATCACTTTTTCGTAAACTATGTAAACTGTCATAATTCTACCAATTCCAAATCTTATATTGAAACGAATAAAAATTTTAAAATTCTAAAAGAACTATAATAGAACGCGGTTACATGAGTTTAAAAATCCCTATGACAACGGAACGCAGATTTTATTTCAGTTACAATAGCATGTTTGTCTTTCTAGTTTACCCCTGAAAATGATCTTAGAAAAGGTCAAAAGTACTTGGGTTAAAATAATACGGTGCCTTCCTAATTAGACAACAGGAAAGGATCAATATAAAAATAAATAGATATAATAAGTATATATTATTCAACAAAACATTTCTAAATAAAAATATGCTGCCTAAATACACACACACACACACACACATAATCACATTTAATTATAAATGCTTGTTATAATTATTTTAAAATTTAAATTTATTCGTTGCAGCTATGGAACCTTTTGCGAAAAGTGCGTCTCAATATTAGAGAGGTGACGAGAAATTGGTAGAAATGCAAAATGGCATTAAATGTTTGTTAAATGCACTTCAACACATTGCTGCTACACTCGTAATAAATTTTGTTGAGTGTTGGTTACTTTTGATATAGAGGACCTCAAGAATTTGAAGTTTTTGTTTATTGTTTTCGTGAAAAGATTGAAGTATGATTGTGTTGCCAACAAGTATTTTCTGTATTGCGAAGATGAACTGGAATGTGTGTTTAAACGCTGTGAAATACAACTTAAAAATAAATAGATATAATACGTTTATATTAAAAATAAATAGATATAATATGTCTATATTATTCAAGGAAACACACACATATATATATATATATATATATATATATATATATATATATATATATATATATGAAGAAAAATATACGGAAAAACAAACAAAAATCCTTATATGCAATTATGCTGTTTTAATGTTAATATAATATCAACGTCAACATTAAAACAGCATAATTGCATATAAGGATTTTTGTTTGTTTTTTTCCGTATATTTTTCTTCATACTGTCGGATCTATATCCATATATTTGCTTACAGACATATATATATATAATTAAGAGCATTTGAATAATCATAATTAATTTATCGAGTCTAGAAGAATCCTCAGCAGAATTCACTGGACGGCCGTTTCGTCCTTTTGGGAGGAGTTGAGGATTATTCTAGACTCGATGTATTAATTATGATTATTCAAATCCTACTTAATATATATATATATATATATATATATATATATATATATATATATATAAGCTTAATATATATATATATATATATATATATATATATATATATATAAGCTTAATATATATATATATATATATAAGCTTAATATATATATATATATGTATATATAAGCTTAATATATATATATATATATATAAGCTTAATATATATATATATGTATATATAAGCTTTATATATATATATATATATATATATATATATATATATATAAGCTTGAAACGGCTTCTAATGTTCTTGGGGATAGAAGAAGTGACTCGTGGGGGCACAGTCTGTCGGTATAAGTAGACGCGGATGAGTCACACGACGGAATTTGTGAAGAGAATCGCTATATCAAGTCTGACTTGTTACCGCTTAAACCTCGCGATCTGTTGGTGTAGTGAGTATGACGCGTACGTCATATCGTAATGGTCCGGGTTCGATTCTCGGTAGTAAATCCTCCCAGCTGATGATTCCTAAAAATAGGACGAAATGGCCATCCGATGCTTTCCTATGAGGGTTTTCTAGATTAGGGGAATTATTCTTATATATATATATATCCACCCACTTTTTCCATTTGCTTTGATTTTTTTCATTTGCCTCTAGTCTCCCTATCTCCTACCTTTGCACCTTCCAAGCCTCATTTCCTCGCTTGCACTCTCGCGTTTTTCCCAATTCCTTTACGTTAAATACGATTAGCAGCTTAAATGGGCTGAATATCGGGCAGATACTACACTCTGATCCCAATTAAAAATGCGAAATTATCTTTACACGATTAATTTAAGTTTAAATTATTTTGGCACAAGGTTGCAACTACGGGGTTCTTATTTGTGATGGAATTGATTGTAGACAAAAGATTGGACTGAGATACCCGCTGAAATATTTACTGAAATTAGGCATGTTTTCGACAAGGCTGTTGGGTACGCTTGGGAACACAGTGGGGATCAAACATGCTACACTATAAATGGCTTGCAAGAATTGTTAGCTAATGTTTCCCAGCAATATGTACTAAATTTAAAAGAGTGGCTTGTCAACAATAGCTTCTAGATTTATTAATAGGTTAATAAAAAATAAAATACGTCAGTATTTCACGTGGTCTAATGAAAGCAATGAAAGTCATGTGACTCAAGTATATTTCAGGATTACGTGATATTATTCACGAAAACGATCAACTCGCTACATTGAACAGTATGGGATTTCTCTTATGTACGACTACCCTACGTTTCTCTGCAGTGGGAAATGATCAAATTATTATAAATGAATAAACATAATTCCTTCTTCGACATCTTATTCTCTCTTCAGTCAACATTTTAAAAATAAAAAGAGAACTCGCAACCACAAAGAAACAAGCTGTACAGTTGTATTTCGATGGTTCTACCATTAATACGAAGACCACAGATTCGTCTATCGAAAGCACTCGTGGTTATATATTATATTAAGCTTATGGCATTACAAGATCATGATCCCAATTGACAGTCGCTCTTCCAAGAATTTTGAGCCAAACGCAATTCGCGCGCACAGATTTTTCTGAATCAAATTTGCATGCTTATGCGATATTTCTGAAAACGGAATAAGAACAATTTATCCCCGTGGATTGAATAAAGGGTTTGATTTTGAATGTCAATAAACTTACTGAGGATAAAGGTAGAAACTTAAAGAAGACTGGAGGGTAAAACAGCTAAATCGTTATGAATTTAATTATCACGAATATTATGCTAATCTGAACAGAAACTCATATAATAATGATAATTCTTCATCTAAAAAATTTCGATATAATTTAAGCTAATCTTAATGAATATAACTTTTTAGTTTTATCCCAACTTTATATCTTTAATATTGGGCAGATGTTTAAATTGGTTAAGAAAATGACATATTAATCCGTGTTGAGTTATTTAACGTCCAATATAAGTATTATAGAACAAAAATCTCAATTATCAGGTTGACAGATTACACATAAGATAAGAGGTAGATATATGTTCAGTTAACTCTTGAATAGATATAGGTCAAATTTACACTTGACACAAAAGTCCGTTTTACACTTGTGTCAAAAGGCAGAAATGTGTTCATTTTATATTTAAGTCAAAAAGCAGACATGAATCCGATTTAAACTAGAGTTAAGATGTAGATATGTGTCCGGTTTACAATTGAATTCAAAGGTAGACATGAGGACGTTTTACACTTGTGTCAAAATGTTGACTTGGTACCGGTTTACACTTGAGTGAAATGGTTGGCATGTAAGTAAACATATGTCTGCTTTACCCTTTAACAGATGTCATTGAAATTTCTAAGAACGCAATTTAAAGGTAGATGTGTGCCTGGTTTATGCTTGAATTTGAACGTGTATATAGAGAATGTATTCATGTTTCTATGGTTTACCTCACTGTACAGTATGGAGTTGGTGTATTCTAAAGCCCGACCACTGGACAAATTTGACAGATAAAAATGACAAAAACATACTAAAAGAAACTATGAACGAAGGCAACAGTAGATAATTCTCAAAGATCGTGCTGTTCAGAATTAATTTTTAATGGTAATTCTCTGCGTCGCTTCCAACAGAATTCCTTAATGCGCTAATCCTATCCAGCGTGTTCAAATGATTTTGAAAATATAACTCATTGGAGAAAAGAAAAGAAATAGAAAATTACACCATTTGAATTCGATAACAAAATCATTTCGAAAAAATTTCGAAATGTTCTGTCTTTGAAAAGCTGTGTAATATAGTCTCACCTACAAGACGGGCAGAACAAGAACTAGGGTACCAATAAAAAAGGTTTCTTTGCCTATAAATTTAACAAGTTTATTCGAGTGTGACACAATGCTACACTTGTTTAAACAACCTCATGCCATTTTCTCTGGGGTGTCCCTAATGATGATTACGGAAACAAAACGACTCACTACAGTAGTAATGGTCTGCTTGAACGCAATGCTCGACAGCCATTCATTGTGACGTATTAAGTGATAAGCATGGTGCACCCAATGAGGATTGAACCCAAGATAGTAAGAATTTAACAAATTATTTTGACAATATCGATAAGAAATCCTGTTTTACGTATTTGTTGGTACGTTTTCATCTCAACCGATTTCACGTTAAAAAATATCACAACGCGTTTTGTTTTTTAAGCATTCCACGTTTAAAAAGAAAATCATTTTTTTCAATTCAATTCAAACAAGAAAAAAATTCAGTCAAATTAAATTAACCGGAGTCCGCGTAAATCGATAGTCTATAGTCTCCTATGAGAGTAATTTAGGGGATTATTTTTAATTAGACCACATAAAGAACTACAAAAATTGCGTTCTTTGGAATGCCAAATATTTTGGAGATTTCATGTGCAAAGAAGCACTTAGGTGTCGTTGCTTTATAAATTATGAAATTTTCGACGACAGGATAATAACTTACAGGAAAAACCAGGTTGTCATTCAGTCTAAATTTTATAGAAAATAAAAAACGCATGGATGATAAGTAATATATTGCTGTCTTAAAAGTAAACAATCTTTAGAAGTTATTGGATAAATGTTTATGGAAAAAGATTCTAGAAGAAACACCGTACCAAAAACTTGCTGATCAAAACAAACCAATGTTGAACAAACGTCAGATATCATATCCAAAGTTGATGGAAACTTACCAGAAAAATCGTAGCGAATATCTATTACTGGCATCAACATTAGAAGTAGAACCGCGATAAACATTTCCAAAACAGTAACTATGATCTGGAATTGGCAATAATGTGACATAATCTGAAAACATCATAGAATATCAGAACGTAGAAATAATGAACACTAAAATCTTCAAATATGTCAGTTTATGGATCAGTTATAGCAAATTGAGTATAGAAGATATGGAAATTGAACATAGAATATGCTTTGGTAGTTTTGCTCGACACTGCAAGATAATGCTAAACCAAAACGTTAAATTAAAAGTCAAGTCACATGCTTAAATAAACTCATCAGATCGAGGCTGTCATATGGATGTCATGCATGGTGCCAAATTCATTCAGAGATATCTTGATATTTGGCTATATGCAAGTGATCTTTCAGATCAATGCTCAAAAATTATTCCAGCGAATGAATAATACGCCATTAGCCAAAGCAACGTAGCCGCTTCCTTGCAGCAGTAGCAGGTTTCAAAATTAATAATTTATTACGTAATTTTTCATCGCTAGATGACCGAGTTTCTATTCTATTCTACAGAATCGCAAACATCTCTAATAAATAACATAAATCACTTCACTTGAAAACTTTTAACAACCACAACAAATAAAATGGTCAACATATATAAATTGTAGGAAAATAATGACACATTGAAGATGTTGACTACAAATTGCTTTATGCGAAATGTTACGGTAGAAACCACTGTCATTACTGGAAAGAGCAATAACAATTACTGGACTTGCAAAACGTATTTTTCTGAAAAATTATTTTAAAGACAAATATGGTTTTAATTTTAATCCGACAATATTACTGGCTGTTTATTCACTGAATGCTGAATCATAATATTAAAGGTTAATATTATAGTTACCATTAACATGAAAGTACCGCAAAGATATCAATCTTCATTGAGGCAATGCAAAATACACAGAGAAAATTAACAATGTGAGATCCTTGATTAAAACGAGGGACAGGAATCAAAACCAGTTAAGAAAAATAGGGAAACATCAAAATATGTATATATATTCAAAGAAGTGAAGAAAGGAAGACAGAAACACTTAGACACCTGGGGTGGACTCAGCGTGGCATACAAAGCTAGAAAAGGTAAAAATACTTTTTATCAAAATGATTTAAAAATATGCCTTACCCAGATTGTGCCCTTTTCCACATGAAACTGAATTTTTAAACTTTATTTTATCCATGTATTTAGAATAATAAAGTCATTTGATGATATGGGCTTCGAGGGTTATTTTAGTAAAAGACAGTATCAACCCACCAGAGTAAATCTGCTAAAAATTAGACCAATGCTCTATCGGATGAACATACAAAAATATTCTTTTTCACCGCCCTTAGAGAATGAGTGGAATATTCGTTAGCTTTCAGCCAATACCAAGACTTTAGACTTCTTAAGAACGACATCAAAATACATTTTGAATAAATTGACAGATGGTAAATGTATTTGTGTACAATGTGCCTTTTCCACAGTCTTAAATTTCGATTATTCCTGTTTTCAGCCTTTTTGTCGGTGCTCTTTCTTATACCATCTCATTTGTTTTCCCATTTTGGACTAATGGATTCTGACTTAATAATAAATAAATGTCATTACAATCTGTAATTGAGAATGCCAATAATTTTCTACAAACAACTTTTAGAAATCAATTTCAAAGTTAGAAAGTGATTTACAACTATTAAAACCCAAGTTGCACAACACGATCGAACAACGCATTAAACTCTACGAAAAAAACAGTGGCAGAATTAACCATGATTGATTTTCAAAAGAAGGAAAACTAAAACGATGCTGCAACAGCCATGTCTTTGATTCGAGGGTTCAAAACTTTAGCAACCGAAGAATTGTTTGATCGAGAGCAAGATGTTATTTAATGTTTATTAAGATATATTACATGATACCAAATTCAGAAGAAATTTCATATCAAAAGTTGCCTTTCAGAAACTAAGCAATGTATTAAGAAACAGGAAAAATGCCGTTAGAAGCAATGGATATACAGAAGCAATGATATATAATACCAATCTTATATGGCAGTGAAGTTCCTCTCAGATAAAAAAGGAAACTTGAAACAACGGAGATACGGTTTTACAGACGGATACTGAGAATACCAGGGACAGAGCGTTTCACCAAAGACGATGTTTTAAGGAAAACTGAAACATTAAGCAGAGTTATTCTTGGAATAAAAAAGAAACTGCTGAAATTTCAAGGACATATAATGAGAAAAGAAGACTTTGAAAATTTGACACTCACAGGACAGAGAGAAATCGTGACTACCTAACGAGCTTGTGTAAATGGTTGGATGAACGGAAAATGAGATGAATAGTAAAAAGTCAAATATTGCTCAGATCTACAAAGATAGGAAGTTGTAGAGAGCCATAATCGAACAAGTCCTGAAGAGACTCGGAACCTAGAAAATGAAGAATTACTCTTCGTAAATTGAAAAAAGATAACCAAAAACTTTCTTAATCAGTTGCCACCATCACAACTTTGAATCTGGTAGGTATTAATGGGTTCTTGGAAAAAAGCCTATAAGTAATAAGGATTTTTTTTTAATTAGCCTAAAATGGGTACAAGACTTTTATTTTATTTTTATATGGTAGACATTCATGAATAAAATTTGCGTACGAAAAAACAATATTTTTTTCGCCTAACTTCCGTATTAATGCACTTGTATCGGGAGAGAGCAAATGGTTATCATCAAATATCAATTCTTCATTACAGAGAAATAGAATTTTTATTTCAAAGAAAATTATTTCAAACACAAAAAATTGTTCGACAAGAGATCTGTTTGCTTGTGCATACGTTAAACTATTTAAACTTAACTCATTATTCAATATAAAATTACAAACTGATTATTAGCGTTCTGAAATGAAACCATTCCAGACAAGGCCTGCCACTTCTGATAGGTCAGACCCGTTCATTTGTTTATAACCAAACCTAATAATACAAAGAAACATACGTCATTAGACAAAGCTACGTAGCCGCTTCCTTGCAGCGGTAGCGGGTATCAAAATTAATAATTTATTACGTAATTTTTCATCGCTACATGATCGAGTTTCTATGCGATGAAAACATAACTTATGCATGCCTTGGAGAACATGAGAACTATTAGTGTCTCCAATGGCAAGCGTGAAGCGAAGTAAATTGATTAACGCCTTCACGACTACATTTTTATAGCATTGTTGCCTGGCTGAGCTGGCCCGGCTTAGGGAAAATAAGAAATTGCCATATAGTCGAAATAAATAATATAGCAATTCAATTTCTCACATATCCTTGGGAGATAAATAGGTAGATTATTTCCCTTAAGTCAATATAATATGTGTTTCTCAGGAAACCTGTCTACAGCCTATCTTTGAGTAAATTTAATGACAAGCATTTTTTAGGACTCATATCTCTAGCCCACCTTTAAATCATCAAACATAAAGTTTTGTTAGTGATTTTAGATAACCGTAAACGTAGAATCCTTTGAAAAACTTGACCAACCAAATAATGCCTGGGTGGTCCACCCTTTCCGGTTGGTCGAACACAGGTGAACGGAAAAGATTAATCGGTCCCACAGCCAGTATCCACAAAATGAGCAGTCCGCTTTTTCGAAGCAGAAGGAAGAAATTGTTGATTAAGTGAGAAATCATATTTTTTGAAACTTCCCGATCAAACAAGTGTCTTGAAAAGTATTTGTCGTTATTCATTCTTGATGTCGAGAGCCCGGTGTATTCACATGCAACCGAACTTGGATGTCATCAATATATATATATATATATATATATATATATATATATATATATATATATATATATATATATATATTTAAAATAGGTTGGTTAATAAAACAAGGGAAAACGAAAAGGTACTAATGTGATCAGTGTGAAAAGAATTTATTATATATTAATTGTCAGTCACAAGACGGAAATTAAGCACGGAGATTAATGTTATTAGTCCGGAATTTTCGGACACGCCTGTATCTTTTATCAGCAGTGCGAGAAATAAACAGACAAACGGTGAAGACACACCAACGGTGTTTTTTTTGGGGGGGTGCTGGTGTGAACTCTTTGTAGATGGAATTATTAAAATAGATCCGATCCCTGCTTTTTTTTAAAATGATCGGGGTGAACGCATTACTCAGTTTTGTCTTTATCGATGTGGAAGGTGTGGGAGTGTCATTTGGAACTAAGGGAAGGGGCTTTTAGGATTTGGGGTGGGGAAGACGTTCCTTATATGGTCAGTGTTGATGGATTTGACTAGATGGGTAAAGAGTGCAAGAAGGTAATAAAAATAAAATGAAAGGGAAAAAAGAGGATGGGAACCGCAAAAAAAAGGATAAAAGATTTAGGTAAAAATTCTTTTCGAAAACTATAGTCAGAAAATGGTGGGGTGCAGAAAAAATAAACAGATAGAAACGTAGTTGGATTTTGCTATCCAATACTCTGAGAGAAGTAGAGAAAAGCATTATTATGAATACAAAAAATCGCTAGGATGAGCCATAGATTAAGAATTCTAATGACCACTTCGGCATCACAATAGGATCATTGGACTTCTGATCTTATTGGTCTTTTTTATATTATATAACCTTACAGAATATCGCGAAATTAATCATCTAAATTAAGTATCTGTCAATGTTTCTGAGGTCAGTTATTATGTACACTATTTACATTATTCGGACTATTGTCCTCATCTTTGTCGCCATATTTATTACAACGTTTCGCTCCGGTTGGAATGTCGAACTGAACCCTTTATTTCGCTCACTAGAGTAGACTGCTCTAGTTCCACGTGCCATGTCAGTTATCACCTATCTCCTGTTAATTCCCCTCTCCAAGTTCTCCACTGTCTTAACCGGGTATTGAACTCACGCTCTTTGGGACCTGCCTAACCAACGACTTTATCCACTGCGCCATTTCCCCTTGATACATTGTGTATGAATTTTGGGGTATTATAAACCTAATGTCTTCATCAATCATTTTTTACCAGTGCTCATATTGCAATTTTTGCTGTTATCATTTCAAGTTTTTACCAGAGTTTATATTGCAATTTTTTTTTTTTTTTTTGTTATTATCGCTTTTCTCTGGCACTCCTTATTACTGGTTTCCATATTGTATTCATTTCTACGCTTGGTTGGCTCAGGAGATTTTTATGGTCTAGTATATGTGCTGATTCCTTAAGTTTACGAATTTTCCAAAGGTGTTCTTTGTCTATACTCTCAACCTGATCCCACAGAGGGCGGTGATCTCCCTTTTCTCTCCATATGGGTCAACCACGGCTGATTTTTTCACTTTCCCTCGTGTTACAGCTTTCTGGTGTTCTTCAAGCCTTACCTTAGGTGGTCGGCCTGTCTCCTTTTTATATTTCTTTCCGCAGCTGCGCGAGATAGCGTACACACAGTCTTTAGTCATGTTCTCCTCTATGGATGGGGTCTTATTCAAGAGAGATATCTACGAAGTGTCGTCCAGCTTTTAAAGGTTGCCCTGATGTCATATGGACCACAGATCATTCGTATTTTCTCTGATAACTCTTTCACATTAGGCAGGCAGAGTGTTTTCTGCCTGTTTTTGTCCTCCTCTTGTACCCGCCAATGATTAAAGACTGTGTTTTCTACATTCTAACCACCTGAAGGAGGCCGGAGTGTACAATGGCAAAACGTTGTATTAAATATGGCGACAAAGATGAGGACAATAGTTTTTTTAGGACAATAGTCCGAATAATGTAAATAATAGTGAAATTAGTATAAATGACATAGGATTGTACAGAGATGATGGTCTTATGGTTATAATGAATTCTACACACTTTAAAATTGATAAAATTAGAAAACTATTATACAGGGAATTTAAATGCCAGAACTTGAAAATTACTATAAGTGCTAAATTGAAAAAGGTGAACTCTCTTGATATAACATTAGATTTAATGAATAATATATACAATTTTTTTATTATTATTTAAGCATTTCAACTCAAGCAAGGCGGTAAGCCATTAGGACGCAAGGGGTTACAGAAAATATAGAGCAAGATCAGATAGGAGTGGTAGAAGAAAGGATGAGGGTAGTGGATAGATCAAAGCAACTGGAGATGTCGATTGACATTACACTTGAATAGCTGGAGATTATAGCTCACAGGGAAACAGGAATAGGGAAGGGAGTTCCACACGCGAGAGGTGCGAGACATGAAGCTATTAGAGTAGAAGAGACGGCTACATTTAGGAGTTTCGACAGTGAAGAGGTGAGAGCGGGATGCCAGCTCGTAAGGCGCTGGAACTCATGACGTCTGGGAACCAGCGAATGCAGCTCCTCGGAGCAATTTCCATGAAAGTATTTGTAGAACAGACAGAAGGAGGCGACGGCGCGTCTGTGAGAAAGTGACTGTAGACGAGACGCCAGGGCAGGGCCAACTACATTGCATATCCGCCTCTGGAGCCTATCAAGAACCCCGAGGCAAACAGAAGGGGCACCAGACCATATATGGCAGCAATATTCCATGCAAGGACGAATTGTTGATTTGTAGATCTGGAGGATCGACTCCAGGGAGAAAAACTTCCTGGCGCGGCTCAGGGAGCCAACTTTCCTTGCAGTGGATGAGGCAATTGACTCAATGTATTTATTCCATCTCAGGTCAGCAGTCAATGTGAGACTGAGAAGCCGCAGAAAGTTGCTCTCGAGAAGTTGAGCGTCAGACATTCTAATGGAGGGAAGGGAAGGATCTCTGTGGTGATTAATAGAGAGCAGTTTTGTCTTAGAAGCGTTGAAGTTGACCAGCCAATTCGTGCCCCAGTTCACAATCGATTGGAGGTCCTTTTCGAGACACACGGCCAGGTGAGTTTTGTCAGCGAGACTAGATTTGTTTTTGAGGCAGGAATAAATTGTGGTGTCATCCGTGTATATGCCAACGGGAGAAGTTATTGCGTCAGAGAGGTCATTTATGTAGATAAGGAATAGAGTGGGGCCTAGGATGGAGCCTTGAGGAACACCTGCGTTCGTGGGATAGGAACTGGAGGAGAATCCATTGAGAACGACCTTCAATTTACGGTTTGACAAGAATGATCGTATTAGGTTATATAATCGACCCGTAATGCCATAACCCTGGAGCTTGCGAAGAAAGCCGGCATGCCAAACCCTATCAAATGCTTTGGAGATGTCTAGTGCAACGGCTCGGGCTTCTCCGTTATTTTGAAGAGCTCGGTAGACAGTTTCAGTGATGGCCGTAAGCACATCGGCTGTAGATCGGGTAAAGCGGAAACCATATTGCTTGTCTGAGAGCAGATTATGGGATGTGAGGTGGTTAACCACTCCGGTATTGAATAGTGCTTCGAAGACTTTGCCGAAGAGGGGAAGGAGACTGATAGGACGGTAGTTGGAAGGGTCAGAGGGGTCGCCGGAGTTCTTGAAGACAAGAACGAGCGAAGAGGACTTCCAGCAGTCAGGAAAACAAGATTCCTTGAGGCAGTAGTTGTATAGTTTAGAAAGGGCGGGCGCCAGTTCGGGTGCGCATTTCTTCAAGACAATGGGTGGTATCCCGTCTCCACCACTAGCCCTAAACTCAGTACAATTTAAAAAAAAAAAATAACCTAACATTAAGTTACAATTGTACTGAAAACTTAGAAATGATTATTAAGAAACATAATGCTCCTATCTTGAGTAAACACTTAGACCAAAATGAAAAACATACAGAGAGTATAATAAAAAAAATTAAGATAAAGAAAAATTATGTAACTGTAGAAATCCTCAAAACTGCCCTCTTAATAATAAATGTCGCACTGAATCATTAGTGTATCAATGCAATATCTCATCTATTGAAGATGAAAATTAAAGTTAAAATCAACATTGGATGCACAAGACATGAATTCAAAAGACGTTGGAACCAACATCAAAGTTCTTTTAAAATAACTAAATACCGAAATCAAATCTAAATATTTCTAGCATTTAAAAGAAATCAATAAAACACCTACTGTAAAATGGAAATTAATAAGAAAAGCTAGAGCTTGAAAGTCATTAAATGACCTATGTCCTTTGTGCATACATGAGAAATTATAAATTATTAAGTCTATGAAAAATAAAAATTTACTTAATCAAGGAAATGAAATAGCTATTTTTTGCAGACACTGTCAAAGATTTTCATTAAATAATGATTAAATTTGGAAAACAGAAGGATGAAAAATTAAACATACATGTTTATACTTGATCTTTGAATGATAATTTTAAATAAGAAAGTGATTCTAATATATTTATTTGTAAAAATACGTATAGTTTATTAGTTATTAGAAGTAGGAATAATACTTTAAAATTATAAGAATAGACTTTAAATATTAAAAATACGAATTACTCATTTTCAAACGACCCTTTTGAAAAAAACCTTTGTGTATAGAATTATAAATTAAACGTCCAAATAAAAATGCCAGAAAACTTTTTGTCAATGAAAAAAACCCAGACGACATGCGAAAAACGGATGTCATCATTTGTGAACAGGCATCCCTACACCACATTAACTTAACCTGATTTTGAAATTAACTTATATTTGATACATAAATTGTCTATGAAAATGAATACTCTACCACCTCTTATCAAAATAATTGAATTTTCCGTAGCCTTAACAAATTAAAATATCAAGATTGTATGTGCTTATAAATTCAGTAAATTCCTAAATAAGTTATTCCAAAAATCGCTTGAAAATGAATCAAGACTAGGGATATTAATTTAATTTTAGAATTAAAGTTTTAGTTTTTGAAACATGGTAATTCCTCTGTAATGATGGGGCCCTAACTTTAAATTAGTAAATTAATAATATGTGTGTGTGTTAATTGTTAAAAATCAAAAAGAAAAGAGTAAAAAATAGCTACAATTGAAAGAAAAGAAGAAAAGGAAAAAAAAGAGAAGCTAAGGAGTGGGTGTAAAGTGGAGAAAAAAACGAAGAAAATGACAAATAATCTCGACATCCTACACATACGCACATCCGCGCAGAGGGGTGCACCCGCGCAAACGCACATCCACATAGACGCATACAGCATACACGCATACACACAAACAATACGGGAAAAACTTACACCAATGATAAGTGCATAAAAAAGAAAGGTCGAGAAATGTAAGCAGTCAATTGCTGATACTCCTTGAAGTGTGCCTTCCATCTCATCCTTCATATGAGTTCCTCTGTTTTATTCCTTAATATCACGAAATATTCCTTTTTGTTGATATTGGGAATGTTTTTCAGAGAAATTCCGAAATTAAGTTTTTCCATATTTTTTCAGTTTTTGTTAAAAATAAAGATTAAGAGTGCTCAACCTTAATTAGAAGCATACATTTTCCTTCGACGGAATAACTTACCAAACAAACCTGAGGTTTATGATTTTAACAGTAAGAAAGCAGCACCGTTCATTCAAAGTTTATCTGGATTTGAAAATGATTTATTGGAAATAATAAATAACATAACTTTTCAAGAAAAGAAATCCTGTTTTCAAAAACGTCTGGACAAAATAGTGAAAGATATTAACGCAACTGATAAAATTTTAATGGAATCGGATAAAACAGGAAATATTTATAAATTAACAACAACCTAATAATGATTTAAATAAGAACTATAAAAAGGCCAATAATAATTACGTCAGTATGGCGGAAAACATTAATATTAGCAGTAAAAAAAATACATTGAAGATTAGTGATAGGGTAGGTAGACACACCGAAAAAGAGAGCTACATAACCATAAATGATCATAAACCCGATTTCGAAGCTAATCCGACTACAAGGATTATCTACCCAACAACAATCAGCTAAGTGACAAACACAAACACACACACACACACACACACACACACATATATATATATATATATATATATATATATATATATATATATATATATATCCTTGTGCAGGTATGCAGAAAATAGAAAAGAACACGTTGGGTGCATAATCCGGGGTTCCTTAGTATTTTTGTTTTTATTTTTAAGAAGACAGTGCTCCATACAGAAGTAGAGCTTATATTATAATAATATTTTTTGTTTAAAAATATGATTCCTTCGCTACATAAGAGTTCTCATGTTTCAAAAACGAGTTCCTAAAATTTCGCTTGATGAAACGGGACTAAACACCACAATCCAACTTAATTTTATTAATTATTTGGATGATTTCGGCTCTCGTATTTGAAACGTGAGAACTCTTATGTAGCGAAGGAATCATATTTTTAAACAAAAAATATTATTATAATATATTATATATATATATATATATATATATATATATATAGATAGATATATATATATCGGAGGGTCGTTTGGGAACCTTGTGGCACGTAGTGCACCCTGTCTCATTATTCGGCCCTTCAAAAAGTGTGGATGGTCATGCACGAAAAATTCACCACTATAATCAAGTTTCATGTGCTGTTGTCGGGCTGTCGGTTTCCTGGGAACTGATCTACTTGACCTTCGTACGTCGAAATCGACGAGAGAGTCGAGAGTATATATATATATATATATATATATATATATATATATATATATATTCTGGTAGAATTATGGTCAGTCGCTATATGACATAGCTGCATTTATTCATGAATATATTTTTAAATCATTTGACGACCAAGATAAGGATGATGTAGTTGTAAAGAAAAGAAAAAGAAGAAAAAAAAACCTGTCAGCTTATAATAGCAAGAAACGTCTGCAATAGATTTCTTCCGTCTCTCGACCGCAACACTTGTAGCCAAATCACAGTTCAAACGATAGGCCATCATAACAGTCCAACAGGCAACGTAGAAATGACAAAATGGGGTCACACATCCAACCTTCACTTCTCACCAGCAAAAACGCGTGTTCGTCCACCAAGCTCAGAAAATCTAATCCGCACTTAAACGAAAAACAACGGCTTTTGTTCACCGAAAGATCTTTTTGATTGGTCACGCCATTCAGGGAAGGGAAGAACATTAGCATAGATTCTGGTCCTTAAAGTAGATTTTTGCGAACTACTTTCTGCTAATTTTTCTTCGGCAGATCGCACACAAAACACGAACTCTTTTTCGAAGTAGCTGATTATCTCTTTCACTACAGATCCTAGAATAAACTAGATAATTCTGATGATTTTCAAGACAATTCTCAGTTTATATATAGGCGTGGCAGATCACGGTCTCCCGTACGATTCGCACGCCCTAATATTCCCCTAGATAGGAATTATGAAGAGATGCAATTTATTTGTATTCAGTTTCCATAGAAATGATTTTAAAATATATTCATGAATAAATGCAGCTATATTATATAGTTAATCCTAGAGTATTTATATACAAGAGCAAAAATGTTACTTGTTTACAAGATTTTTAGAGGTAGAAGTGAACATATTCTTTAGGTTAACGGAAAAGTCAGGCAAGATGTTTATACATATACGTACACACACACACACACACACACACATATATATATATATATATATATATATATATATATAGAGAGAGAGAGAGAGAGAGATTATATATAGATATATATTCAAATTAGTATTTATTATGTTGGATTGGATGGATTAATGAGCTATGTTTTGAATGACATGAGGTTATGCTTTTAACCTTTTTTTAATTTTTGTCTTTCCTTTATATATATGTGTGTGTGTGTGTGTGTGTGTGTTGTAATGGGTAAATTTTATATATTTTATATTTTTAATTTCGCGTTGTTTGTTTTAATTTTGACGTCTGTGAGAAAAGGAACGGCATGCGTTCTGATAAGAAAAGATGTCCCGAATTTGTTGGTAAGAGTCTCAGACTCAACACGGAGATCCACATCAAGTGTCCTGAAGCGGTAGTACTGCCCTGGTGAAAAGACTAGCTGCTGGAAGACCCTATATCTGACAACAGGTTCTGCAACATGCCATACCTGTCAGACAATTTCTACGACCACATCACCACTTACATCGGGTTACCTAATTGCCCAGACTATATGTGGGGCGTGGTTGAGCGAGAGACCAACAAAACTCACTGTAACATCAAAGATGAACTGAAAGCAATGATTATGGCAGCATTCACCAACTTAAACAAGGAGGCTGTCCAGAAGAGTTGCCGGAGATTCTGAAGTCATCGGGAGGCCGTGATAGAAGCGATTTTATTAAATAAATTGAATAAATTTATATTTCAAGACATTTTTGTGCAATTTTGGTTAATATATTTGTTAAAATGAGATGTCAGTGTTATTTTCTTTTTTCCGTAATTTAGACAAAAATTTATCCATCGCACTCTGTGTATATATATATATATATATAGTTGGTGCAAAAATAATGACGTAGTAATGTCGTTTTTTGACGTTAAAAATACGTCAAAAAACGACATTATTACGTCATTATTTTTGCCCCAACCTAATATATATATATATATGAAGACAAAAAGGAAACATCTTGGCCGATGAGATGTCAGTGTTATTTCTTTTTTCCGTAATTTAGACAAAAATTTATCCATAGCACTCTCTCTCTCTCTCTCTCTCTCTCTCTCTCTCTCTCTCTCTCTCTCTATATATATATATATATATATATATATATATATATATATATATATATATATATATATGAAGACAAAAAGGAAACATCTTAGCCGATGCATTTCGTCTTCTGGATGACTTTATCAAGGCAAATATTTATTTAAATGTAAAATTACATTTTATGACACATGGTCAGAAGGGATGTGTAGGGAGGGCTGGTCTCACTATCTTACACTTACCTAATTTGATTCAATCGCCACAAGAACTCACCCTTCCACACCCAACCCAACATTTACCAAAATACAGCATATTTGCAGCGAACTTAATAAAAGCCACATGATATAAAATAATTTTTAAATGTACAATTCTGTTTTAGTATTTTGTTTTTCTCAATTTTTTTACAAAAATAGATAAAAAAATATTAGGAAATGATGGCGGAGGGGATCAACCAAATAACGAAAATAAAATTAAACATTTTTCAAACAAGAACAAAACTGTATTATTAAGATCCGTCCACCCGCACATGAAAATAAGAGCGGGCTCTGTATTCTGCTGATAAGCAGAATCACGAAGCTCGCTCGCTGAAAAGTCTCGGAAAATTAGAAATAAGAGGATGATAACTGATGTAATTTAATTAAATTAAATGAAGTCACTTTTAATTAGGCTGATGAATATTTATGAGCGTTCTTAAATTTTAAAATTTTGAATAAAATTAACTATATTTTTACTTTTGTCAATAAATAATTGTTGCATACAGATTTATTTTTAGTTATGGCTAACATTTTACATACATTTGTTGGAATTTTGAAACGAAAACTTTATTTATTCTATGAGTGTAGATTTTTCTCATTCCTTTGCCATGCCTTTTATCTGGGGGAGATATCACATTTTCAAGTAATTCCCATTATTAAATCAAATTTTTATTCCATATGTCGTGGCCAGATATTAAACTCAAAACTCTTTGCGTCAAATCAATTTTGCGATTAACTCGACGAACGCTTTTATCTACAGGGCCACGTGTCTATGGGTCCCTTGTGATGAGTACAGCAATCCAAATAATGGAAATAGTGTAAAAAAATTTTGCAACTCTTCTTATAAATTTACCACTCTGTCGGAATCTCTTTAAAATTTTTCTTACAGAGGGTTCACCCTGTACAAGACCAGCTGGTTACTTGAGGTAGAGCGTTACATCAAGATACAGTTTATGGGGAGAGGATTGGCAGATAACGGTTCGTCCTAAACTTGAACAGATTAAGATTGTAGTGATTGGGGAAACATCCTTTTGGACTGCGTTCCACAGAGCAGTAGTTTGAGAGAAAAAGCTGCTCGAATGGGACTTACTTACCAATAGAATACAAGGGGGGGTGATTTACTACTATGTGAGTGATATTGTGGGTCCTTGCCGTGAAGTTTAGGACCGGTGGAACCAAGGAATGTAGTTGTTCGAGCATTTTGCATGAAAGTAGGGATAAAGCAGTGAGACTCTTGCCACATCTCCCGGTCGGACAGGATTTGAAGGATAGAAAATAACTTGTCACCCACAAGGACTCAGAGACTCTTCGGACTTGATCTTGTTGTGTGACTCTGTTTTTTCAGACAAAAATGTTCAAAGTTATGTTTTTTAAGTTTTTATATGTAAACTCCTCGAGTTCTTTGCAGGTCATTGTTATCTCAGAAGCTCTTTAACTCTGCCAAAATATTGATAATGTTATTTAGCTCTGCTGACCTTATCTCTCCCAGTTTACTTTATCACGGACGGAATTGCGGCGGACAGTGGTTAAGCATACTGACGGTTTCCCTAATGTTTATTTTCATCAACTCAGTAAACTACTTCTCAAATTTGTTTGAGGTCTCAAATTCCGTCTTTTTGATTGGTTGGAAATAGTCTTGAGAATGACTTCTTTTCTCAAGTTCTTTTTCCCCCTTTTTTTAATTATTCTGTACAAGACATACTGGCGCCAAAATCAGTCACGAAAGAAAGGCTAATGAAAAAAAAACTTCATTCAAATATCTGATTGATTAGAGCTGTCTTCGCTCCGAATATTGGAAAGCAACAGACGATCGTTTTTATGGATTAGTCTTGTGTTTATTCATATACGTTTCTATAAATATGACTTCCATAATTCTTCGATATAATCTTAAAAAAAATACCTCTAGCAATTTTCAGTCAGTTTTGAACAATTTCTTGTTTAGGAGTTGGTTTCCAGTTTCTTCCAAAGTCTACTTCAACTCTACACTTCTAACGTCTATAACTATAACTCTGATATTTTATATACAATTTATATACTTCATTTCTTTTCTCAATATGAGTAGGCAGGTTCGCCTCTGAACCGGTTCGTCTCACACCCGGTTCGCATTCTCTTCCGGTCTTTTGTACAAGAGTAGAATTTTATAACTTGTTATCTGTTTAAGGTTGTGTTTCAGGTTTATTCTAAAGTCTTTTCCTTCTCTTTCACTTCCGGTGGACATTTACATCTTGGTGGCATTGTCTCCTTCCTTGGAATAGCGCCTCTTACTCTGTAACTCTTTATCTCAATTGCCTCTTGGACTTTTTACATAGTGAACATCATTGTAAAAAAAAAAAAAAAAAAAACTCTGGTTGAATTATTTTTTAATATCATTGTATGTGATTTCAGGTCTTTTGGGGAAAATATTTTTTATACCTATTTCAATCTGCTTTAATTAATGAGCAAACGGTACGTGTCCTAAAATTGTGACCCCCCCCCACACACACACACCCTAAAAAACAAAAAGAAACGAAACAAGGGTGAAATTTTTTTTTAAAAATAGTCGAAAATTTATATTGTAAGTTATTTCATCACAGACTTCAAATTATTAATGTTTCTTAATTTGTAAAGTGTGCTTACTGGGATTCGATGTGAAGGTCGGGTAGGGTTTAGTGGTTAGGAATGAGAAATTAGTGAATCAACTCCGAATTCCCCTTGAGTTCGTTACTCTCACACAATGGAAAGCTTTAATGCTGTAGTAACCTGCGAGCCTATAGGTATACATTTCCCACAAGAACTAAGTAAGATAATCGATAAAAATAATATAAGTTTCTACAGCGACGACATTCTCAAGATCCTAAGAACCTGTAACAAAAACAAAGCAGACAAAACCAGAATAATAATCATAAAACTTCCAAAAACATGGGATTCGACATAGACATAAAAAAAACTAACCTAAAAGATTGCCAATATATTATATTCAACCTAAGAAAAGGTACGTATCAGTCATATAGAAAGTCCAATGACAAACCACATGACATAAACACATCTTCCAAGGGCACCTCGACATGGTGTAATGGTTAGTAAGCTTGTCTCGCTAGAAAAATTACGACTGAGTAGTGAGTTCGATCCTCACTGGGTACCCCATACTTTCGGCCTTGTGCCACATCTGACCTACGCTTGGAAAATCACTACAAACATCTTTCAACCACTCGCTATCAATAATAAAGCATAATCTACTATCAATTATAACCGTAGGCTATCTGATAATTCTTTCAATGAAACTATCTTCAACAGAGCCAAGAAAGACTATGAATAGTTGTTTCATAAACGATAATGGATTTTCGGCAACACGCATATAGACACCACACAATACAAAAATACAACAGAAAAATAAATATCATATGGTTTAACTCACCAATACAACAAAAATGTAAAAACAAATGTAGGCAAACTATTCATTAAACTCCTGCACAATCGCCTACCCGTATCAAGCACTCTCCCCAAGATATTCAACAAAAACACAGTAAAAATCAGCTAGAGTTGCACCGAGAACATGACATGAATAATAAAAAAGGAAAACAGAAAAACACCCAACAAATCATCAACACAAATCAAACCCATGTGTAACTGTGGAGCAAAGAACGAATGTCCTTTAAACGGCAATTGGTTGCAAAACAATGTAATATAAAAAACCACTGTAAAATCTGCATATAATAAAAAAATATATACATAGGAGTATAACAAAAAACAGATTACACAAAAAAAGCAATGAAAACAGTATCTGCCTACGACAATAAATCCAAAAACTGAAATCTTTGTCTGAAGGAGAAAATAGCTATAATTACATTCGCAGACCAACACAAATTACTAAATAAACGCTCAGAACCCAAAATACAGACACTAATACAAATTCTGACAATGTAACTTAAAAAGCAAAAGTAAAAATGAATACAAAAAATAATAATAAATAAATAATTAAAATAAAATAAAAAATCTAAAAATTAAGTAAACAAATTAAGCAAATAACATAATAACAAACAACGAATGTACCCACAAACACAATTAAATATAATAATAATTATCAACAAAAATAAAGTAATCAATAATAAATAATGTGTAAAAGTTAACAAGCAACACTATAAAATAGCAACAAATAACTGCATTCAGATCCAAAATTATTTGAACTCAATAGGCTCTAGAATCATTTCAAACATAACCATTACCACTCACCGTTAGGATTTTATAATAGACCTTACTATCTATAATGAATGCAAAATTATATATATATATATATATATATATATATATATATATATATATATATATATAAATTCATGAATCATTCATACAAAAAACAAATATAGAGGTTAATTATTTAAATGGCGAGAATACATCGTCGCAAACTATTTGTATGAATGATTCATGAATTTATAAATCATAATTACACCTTTTAATTGAATATATATATATATATATATATATATATATATATATATATATATATATATATATATATATATATATATGCTTGGACTAAGGAATCGGAGAGCCGAGCTCGAATTCCAGTCCAATCTAATACATTGGGAAAGGTATGAATCCTCTTCTTATCCCCCAGCTATGGGTAAATAGCAGGACAGACTGGGTTCTGTATCCTTGGATGGCAACTGGTCTAGGAGAAGAACAACGCTGAATTCAAAACCTGCGGAGGGTCGTTTGGGGACCTTGTGGCACGTAGTGCACCAGGTCTCTCTATTCGGCCCTTCAAAAAGTGTGGATGGTCCTGCACGAAACCTTCACCACTATAATCAAATCTCATGTGCTGGTCTCTCTCTCTCTCTCTCTCTCTCTCTCTCTGTATATATATATATATATATATATATATATATATATATATATATATATATGTATATTTGTAACATACTTGTTGACAACACAAATATAATAGCATCATCTGCATGCAAAAAAAAGGACAAAAATAATGGAAGCCTTATTAATAAAAACAAAAAGCACTCAATAATAATATCAACTATAAACGTGGACACAACTTCTTGACCGTCTTTTGAAAAATGTAAACATTATATAAATACATACATGCAACAAACTATATCTTATTTAATAGTTAAAATATTTGATCCTTGAAAATGTCTGAATGTATAGACGAAAGAGCTCATAATAAAAGAACATTCGGACATTTTTTATATAATTTATCATCTGAAAAGAAAAAAAAATTATTACACAAATATATATATATATATATATATATATATATATATATATATATATAATGTCTAATTATATTTATTAATTTCTATTTTCCATCCATTATTATGTTCCTTTCTCTCACTCTCTCTCACTCATTCTTTCTCTCTCTTTCTCTCTCTCTCACACACACACACTTTTTCTCTACGTATATATGCAAAATATGAACACAGACAAAAGAAAAATTTATCTTAGACAACGCGTTTCGTACTGTGAGGGAATTTGCCGCGATAAAGTCCCTCAAAGGACAAAAAGCTTCCTTCCTTTTGTCCATTTGCAGATATACACTCTCTGAAATTTTACATATATCCTTGTCTGTTCTACCAGCTCCAGCTATCTCTTATCTCGTGAATCTTTCCACCTTTGCATTAATAAAGACAGGAGTATGACATAAGGCACTCCCTGTTGTTTGCGGATTGACCGAGGTGACCTTGTTTTTATTTCCTTTTTACCTAAATGCATTTTAAAATATTTGCTAAGTATATATCTCCCTGGATGTTCATTGAATTTTGCTTTCTACTTAATGTGATTATCAAAGCTTAGAGACAAAAGTTACAATAAAATGATTAAAATCTTCTGAAGAATTAATGTGTCTCTTCAGAGTTGGTTTGGTGTGGTGGATAACAATCTAATCTGAAAAACTCGTTACTACTGTAGTGAGGTACGTTTTAAAACTCTTTTCATTGTTTCTACAGACGGAGTGCAGCAAGAGATTCACTGATGATGTTGAGGTGACTGCGGTTTTCCTGGTTTATTTTTTTACAATACAGCCCACATTAAAAAGAAATGTTTTTAAGCTGTTTTTTCTTGTTGTTTTTTTTTTAATGAAATTGTTCTTTTAATGCTTTGGTTCTTTTGGGGAAGGTCCTTTCTTCTCATTCCTTTATTGGTTTCTTGTTTATTATCTTTTGAGAGGAAAAAACATAGTTGACAAAAATTGTCTATCAACATCAAATTAGGAAAATCAACTTCCCTTTCGTTAATTTAATATTGGTAAATTATTCATATGTTTTCAAAAATGGCTACATGAATGAAAAAATTATTCAATAATGGATTTTATCCAAGTGCATTAAACTGAAAATGAAAAGCTGCACGCCATTCTTTAAGGATTTCAATTCATTTGTCAGCCATGTTAGTTTTCTATCGATTTTTCATCCAGTTATCGATTTCGATGTCTTGCGATTCTAATGCAATTATTTAAGTAATAAAATCTTCTAGATTATAAATTTATCCAATCGTAAACTCATAAATAATTTTGTTTTTCCTGTTCGTGCTATGTTTGTTTCCGTTGGGTTGAAGCTGTTAAAAAAATTAAAGAAGAAAAAATTCTTCAGATAATAATGCGGAGCGAATATGCAAAATAAACTTGTGTTGTAATTGGAAGAGAGATAATTCTTAAGAGAATCAGTGACAAGAAAAACGACAGAAAAAAGAAGAAATAGTTTAGAGAAAAACTATAAAGAAAGCGGAAAACAAGTAGAGAGAAAAATAAAAGAAGATAAACAACAAGAGAAGAAAAGAAGGAAGGGGTTACACAAAGAAAGCGAAAAAATGATGTGAGGGGTAAAAAAAAATGAGGGAGAAATAGAAGAAAGAGCAGGACAAGAAAGGAATCAGTTCAACAAAGAGAGAGAGAAAGAAGAAATCGGTTAAAGAAAGAAAAAAGAAGGAAAGGGTTAAACAACTAGTGAGAAGAAAGTAAGAATAGGATAAGAACAATGGCGAAGTTTTAGAGAAAACGAAAACAAAAAGTACACTTCTAATTAACATCATAAAGTTGAAAATTATAGAATAGAAAGTGAGGAAAGAAGGTTTAGGAAATTTGACACTCACAAGACATAGTAACGGCAAGATGGACAGAGGAAAGCAAGATATAACCTACCTAACGATCTTTTTTAAATGGTTGACTGAACAGGGATTAGCAGAGATAACAAACCGACAAAATTTGCTAAATGTCATAGAAGACAGGTATGTGTGGAGAGCCATGATCGCATACGACCGCAGGGGACACAGCACAATGAAAATGTTTCATGTTTACTTCTCACTGAATTAGATCAGTAATGTGTGCTGTAATATTCTACGAGGCTGGGCTGGCTTAATTAAAATTTGTTGGAACGCATGCTTTAAAAGAACTCAAGTTAGTTTTGTTAGCCATCTTTAGGTAATTTCTACTCCAATTGTTGTGCCATTTTATAGTTTATAGGCAATAAAACTGAAAATTCACCGAAGAAAAAATTAACACATTTTGAGGCAATTGTTATAGATACGGAATTAAACAGTTGAGTTCGTATTCTACCAGAGGCGATTTAGTTTCAATTTTTACACTTGCCCTCTTAAAATATGTATTTGTTTCTTATTAAACACTTTATCTAGATTTGTATAATTGATAAAACAATTGATAAAAATTTCCATCACTTCCATAGATCTTGTCGGCGTCACAATATTTTAGTGGAAACTCTCTCAAAGTTGGTGAAAGCCACACTAAGGAACACTCTCAAAATATGGGTGGGGGGAACTCTACAATAATCAAATTAATCATTTGAGTGAAACGTCCTGAATTATATTATTTAAAATTAATAAACATGTTGAGAATTTAAATCTTTAAAATGGACCCTAAGCCTTATTTGACAGATAATGAGCAAGTTTAAATAGTGTCAGGGCTTGTAGAAGATGAAATAACTCTGGAAAGTGAAAAAAATTATTGGCATCGAACGAATAAGGTCAAATGTGTTATCTCGCCAATATGTGACGCATAGCAAGAACTGAGTTATTGAAGAATCCTTCTCTGCCTATCTGCATTTAGTGGTAGTGTGAAAGTGTGAAAGAAAAACACAAAATGTCGGTCATTAAGTCACCATGAGAAAAATTCAACGAAATACATGTTGACCAATTTGTATACTGTTCTCTTCACTGTTACCCTTTCTGTGAATAAATTGGATGAAGCAAGTATTGGATGGCTGCCGGCAGAAATCGACCTCACTTGAGGCAAATAAAACCAATAAATAACTGAAAAGGATGGGTTTTTTTTTCAAAGACTCATTTGTTGAAGTGGCCGGTTTGTTTGCCTCAGCTCACGACTGAAAAGCTGGGCAAAATTCTAAAGAGAAACGTTTACTTTAGTGGACAGCCATTTACCAATAATGATGACCTTTGAAATGCGACTCTGGCTGCTGTGCAGTCTTTTTCAAATACAGTAACTCAAAAAATCGATGGATGAAAGAAGACGAAAATTAGTTTCACAACATGAAGCATACATCACGCGTTAATGTTTCCTATATATCATTGTCATCATTACAATTACTCTGTTTTATTCTTTTTGCCCAAAATGTTTGCCTTTATAAAATTTGTGCATGTTCTATAAATATAATCATTAATTAACAAGAGCTGACTAACAATTTGAAACTTGGAAAATCCGTTAATATAAATGAAACTCTTTTCACATTTTAAGAGCTGAAATTTAAACACAATACAGGAAATCTGTAAAATAGAAGTAAAACCTTTTTTTTTAAATAAGGAAAATTAATTGTGTATAATAATGTGAAAAACAAGGAACATATATATATATATATATATATATATATATATATATATATATGATGCACTTCACTATATATATATATATATATATATATATATATATATATATATACTTGACGCAAAGAAAATATCATATCAATCGTTCCCCGAAGAGCGCGAAAACCACGCTGCGATTCAGGATATATTTCATCAGCAACATGCTTAAGTAATCTGTTGAGTATAAGTCTGGCTAGAATTTTACCAGCAATTGAAAGAAGAGGTATGCCGCGATGATTATCACAGACATTTCGAAGACCTTTGTTTTTGTAAAGGTGAAGGATGGAGGCATCCTTGAAGTCTTGGGGAACCTTCCCAGTTATCCAAATGGAAACAAAAAGAGCATGCAACTTTTAGCCAACTTTTGGCCACCATTTTTAAACACTTCTGGTGGTATAGCATCGTTGCCAGGTGCCTTACCCATGGCTATCTGTTTTATATATATATATATATATATATATATATAGGGTCCATGAGCAAATTTTCGCCATTTTATATTTTTAATTTAGCGCATGCGCATTGTTTGACTTTGATTTTATCGACTACAGAACATAGTAGTGTCAGTTGACCTCCGCATGTTAGAAAAAGAGCTCCACGATGCACTTCACTCCGCCAGAAATTTGGAAACAGCATGCTGTACTGTTTGGCATTCGCGCCAGAAGCGAACATTTCAGAGGGTTTGGGTCTCAATCTGAGGATGGTGCAGAGGTTTTGGAAAGAGTTGGATGAGTCTAATGGTGATTACGAAGATACGACGACTCAGAGATCTTCCTCTGAACGTTCTGACAAGAAAAGAACACCCGAATTTGTGGGTGAGGGACACAGACTCAACAGAGGCCTACATCAAGTCCCTCGAGGAGGTAGTACTACCCTAGGTCAAGATAGTCTCTGTGGGTAGGCTTTATGCCTGCCAACAGGACTCTGCACCATGACACACAAGCCCTTGAAACCAGCTCTAGCTGTTAGACAATTTCTGTGATCACATCACCACTTACATCTGGCCATATAACTCCCCAGACACCAATCCCCTTGATTATTATGTGTGTGGATCAGTTGAGCGAGAGACCAAAAGATGAACTGAAGGGAATGATTATAGCAGCACTCACCAACCTAAAAATGGAGACCGGTCAGAAGAGGTACTGGATAGTCTGAAGTTGTCTGGAGGCCGGGGTTGAAGCCAATAGTGATTTCTTTGAATAAATTTCTTTTTTATTATTTCATGATATTTTTGTGTAATTTTGATAAATATATCTTTTAAAATGAGATGTTAGTGTTATTTTTATTTTTACGTAATTTAGACAAAATGTATCCACCATATATATATATATATATATATATATATATATATATATATATATGTATAAATCAAATAGCCGGGGACATCTCGCTGTGAGAGAGGTCTTGTATATAAAACCGCGTTCCTACTATCAGCCTAACCTTTATTCAAAAATGTTAATGTGATGTTGAAAGTTTTTTTTTAAACAATAGAAAGATGCTTAGTTAAATTTCAATTGCACTCAACACGCGAAGTCTCGGAATAAACGCTCCTACTAGTATTCAAAATAACACAAAAACAAATAGAGTCAAACATGAAGATAAATTAACTACAGCCCCAAAATAATCCCCCTTGAAAACAGCTAAAGAAATGGCCGAAAGCGCTAGGGACAATTAACTATACAGAGAATTTTTGCATTCCTTTATCACAGATAATGAACACTTTCCACTAAGTACCGCGTATATAATATATCTATGTGTGGGTGTGCTTGTGCGTGTGTGTGTGCTTGAATGTGTGTGAGTGTGTGTGTTTTATTGAATGTGACGATAATTCTTTTATTCAGTTTTTCTAATGTTGTTACAGTTTTTGCTTTATGAGAATGAAAAGAGTGTAGAAACTTTAGAGACACTACGGATATTTCCAACACGTTCGTAGATCTCATAAAAGAAAAACTATGATAACATTAAAAAGAACTGAATCAAAATCACATAAAATGTTTCATGTTCATCAAATTCAACGAAACATAAGTAATGATTATTTCCCATATGTCGAATATCTATAGAGATATAGAATTAATACAAGGGTTTGTCAGCTGATTGACGTTATCTTCAGCATCCTGACTCCAGACATTTGTAGAACGACCCTCCGGGAATCATTCCGTCTATTTGTCAGTGGATATCAGTAATTGTCTGCCTATAGTTCTCGATTTTTCTTTCTTTTATATGCAAGGTTTTTCCATCATAATGTACGTGGACGTGCGTGCGTGTGTAAATGTATGTGCCTTCGCGTGCAAGCGCCCGTCTGCGCTTTTGTGCATACGTGTATATATATTTGAGCAGTATTTTTATTATATATATATATATATATATATATATGAAGAAATGTAGTCTTAAGGTATGCTATATTTATGGGATAAAGTGCTCAATATCAGAGATAGAGCGTATGTAAATATAAAAGTGAACATAGAAGTCAACAGGCGACAGGCTGTTTCATGTTAGACGCAATCTTCAGAACACTTGTGGCCTGATGATTGCGTCTAGCAAGAAACAGCCTGTTGCCTCTAAGTGTTGACTTCTATGTTCACTTTTATATATATCTGTGTGTGTGTGTATGTGTGTGTTTCATTAAAGACGACAGACAAGGTACTTCGATTAAGCTTTTTTTTAAATTTTTCTTGTCTTCGAACAAGACCTTTCTTTTTTGGGACACAGAGTGTGTAGAAACTGTCCAAATGTTTTATAATTCCTTAATATAATTCTATACACTCTGTGTCCCAAAAAGAAAACACTGTTCGAACACAAGAAAAAATAAATAAAAATCATAATCATAGTACCTTGTCTATCATATTACCTTGTCTAGCGTCTTTAATGAAACATATACAAATGAAGGATTGCTGCCTAAATACACAATATATATATATATATATATATATATATATATACTTTTTTTAATTGAAAGCATTAGGCTACTAGACAGTGGAATCATTGTTCCGCGTGGCATTAAGCAGTTTTTGGCCGCTCCGGCAAACCATTTTTTTTTCGCGGATATAATTGTATTTTACGGTTTTATTTAATCATGGTAGAATGGTTGCTTTCCCCACTCCAGGTAAGTTTCGTTTGTGTGTACATAATATGCACGCACTGGCCATATTTTTTTTTTCATCTCGGCTTCCCTAGGGGAATAAAGATTTTCACACTATAGCTGCCGACCGCTTGACGATTGTGAAAAAATCATGACAACAGCGATCGAAAAGAAATTTAATTCGTAATTTAAAAAAGATCTCCCATTTTATATGGTGCAGAGTACTTTTTTTTTATTTCCGGTGTGCATTCACGACAGACTTTTTAATATATATATATATATATATATATATATATATATATATATATATATATATATATATATATATATATATATAGGGTTACTGTATATTTGAAGTAAATAATTGTCTGATTTCATTTCATAATATATGACGTGATTTGTTTACGTTAAGATATGGTTAAAGTAGATATGAGCGTTCGAAAAAAATATTGGCGAATATATATATTTATATTACTGATACGTTATTTTTATAGATACAAATATTAAAGTAAATTAACTGTTTATAATAAACAACCTGTATCCTACACGGGACCGTCATATAGCCTGACGTGCTATACCATTCAGCTACAGAGGAAGCGGCTGGTTAGCAATTTCGAATTACTGCTTTTTAAATTACATATGCTATATGACGGTTCCATGTAGGATACAGGTTCGATTCTTGTCGGAGGCCACATATTTTCTAGGAAATTTCTCGGATATTCAGGTCGATAAATTTTCTTAATACTGTTTATTATAAACAGAGAATTTACTTAAATATTTGTATAATATATATATATATATATATATATATATATATATATATATATATATAACTTATAAACAATAAATATATTAAAATAATTGTCGGACATTTTATAATATATATATATATATATATATATATATATATATATATATATATGATAAGATAAAAACAAACAGGAAACGTTTTTCAATCTAACATGCTTCAATTTTATTAAAGCTTCGTCAGAGATTGAAAGAAACAGAAAAAAGACATAAATTCTGATCTTTTCCTTGGTGAGTCATGAATTACGTGCATTATAACCGTAGATAATTCTATATGTATGGAAGTTTGCAAAAATTCTAATTTGTCTTTGCGAGCATCGATTGATAATGTCGATTGCTAATTACGTTTTCGAAGCTATAATAAACATGAAACATGTTAGATTGATAAACGTTGCCTATTCATTCTTTATCTTATCATCATGTCGGATTCCGATCCATATTCGAGATACATTTGATGATACTCACACACATACACACACATATATATATTGTGATCATGTGTGATGTCATGAGCCGCTGTGCGATTTTCGCTTCCAGCGTCTCGTATGCACGAATTTGTCGTTGCTTGAAAATCTTCCATGGAAACAAAAACAGACTATCATTATTGCAATATCCGTGTATTTTTTAATATATTGTAACGTTATCTTTGATGATGGCTTATATAAGCCAAAAGCTTAGATAGGATTAAAAACATGTATTAATTTGGTGATTTTCTTTCGTCTTTCAATGATAATGTTATTAAGCTTATCAGACGGTATGAAAGGAATTTGCATAAAATAGATAGACAAAACTTGTCTATATTATTTAATGAAACATGCATCAATATATATATATATATATATATATATTCACAAAAATACATTTATTATTTAAGAACATATTCTTCATTGTTTTAAAAAAAAGTGTGATACAGTGAGACGCTGACATTGGCACTTCTTACATAGAAGGAGATGAGCTGTTGAAAGTTGTGCCCCTTTAATTGAAGAAATGTGACACACTGACATTGGCATTTATCAGATAGATAGATAGATAGATAGATAGATAGATAGATAGATAGATAGATGTCATAAAAATATAGTTTTAAGGTATGGTATAATTATGGGTAAAAGTACTCAATATCAGGGACAGAGCATATGCAAATATAAAACTGGACACTGAAATTAACAGTGACGACAGTCTGTTTCATGCTTGGACACTGTCTTCAGACCATGTGTTGGCTACATTATATATGTTGGTCAATGGGGCAAATCTCATGTATTGTGTTAATGGTCATTAAGTATGCGATAACGGTTAAATTTTATATCATTTTAGAGGTTATTAGAAATAGTCGTGTATACAAATTATTTGTAGTTAGTTTATAATTTTGTTTGATAACCTTTTACAGGTCATTTATTATGATTTCATAATTATTTGTGCCGATTATTATTATTATGTTTACTTGTGTTTATGTGTGCATTCGTTGTTCGTTAATTGGTTTATTATTTACTCGATTTGTTTTTATTTGTTATTAATTTTTTCGGTGGGTTTATTTTACGCGTTTACGTGTTTAGTTCAAAATATAGACTTTTTCGAAAGTATGTTGAATTATGTGCATTGTATGTAGGACGTATATTTAATTTTTTCTTGATGCTATTTTTGAAATGTATTTGTTTTAGTTTTTTTTATTGTTAAGTAACGTAGTATAGTTTTTTTGTGCCTGAATTTTCAGATAAATTCTGATGGTTCATTCAGTAATTTATGTTGGTCTGGGTAGGTGATTATAGAGATTTTCTTTGCTAAACAGAGATTTTTATTTATTAGTCTGATGTTTTACATAATGTTTTTGATGTATTTTGTCTTTAATTTCCCATATATATTTAGAAAGTGTACTGTTGTTCGCGTATATAACATTTAAAAAGTATGTTTTGTGTACGTAGATAATTTCTGTTTTGTAGTTACCCCCAACTATATTTTTTACAGTTACTCCTATGTATATTTTTCTTCGTTATGTGCTGATTTTACTATCCGTTAGTATATTATATTTTTTGCAATATATATATATATATATATATATATATATGCCTGTGTGTGTGTGTGTGTGTGTGTGTGCGTGTGTGTGTGCGTCTGTGTGTGTGAGTGTGATGTGTTGCTACGTATCTACTCCACGTCTTGGAATTTTATAGCAATCTTCACGTTGAAATTAAAAGAGCCTCTAATCAGTTATTTTAACGCCTCCAAAACGAATCTACTGTCGTTTATTCATAATAGAGTAAATAATCGTTGCTCCTTTTTGGTGTCGTATTTTCCACTTAGATGAAGTACCGTCATTATATAGAATCAATTGCTTGGTCTTCTGCTAGGATAAAAGGCTCACTATCTCATACCAAACAGCTTTTCACACCAGAATACATCTTGCAGGTTTATAAATCTACCATTCGTTTGGCTATCAGATATTGCTGCTATGTTATGTCTGGTGCTCCTGCTATACAGCTTGATATTCTCGACAAAATCCAAAGAATCATTTGCAATGTTATCTGGTCTAATCTGGCATCTCTACTTCAGGCATGACCCTACCACCGTAACAGGACTTCCCTCTGTGTTTTCTATAAATATTTTTATCTCCTCGTTGGTACCACGACTGTATAAATTTAAGCGTAGTACTAGATTGGAAAGTAGGTCTCATCGCTTTATTGCACTTCTCGCCTGTGGAACTCTTTTCCGATTTCTGGGTATCCTGCCAGATACAGTCATCAAAAACTAGTTGAAACATCAATCTTTTGTCTTCCTGAAACCTTTTATTGTCCTCTCTGCTCAATAACGTCTTCTCGTTATATTTCAAACTGGGTAATATCTGTCGTCTTAGTGGCATTATCGCTTTCCTTGGAATGAAGTTATTATATATATATATATATATATATATATATATATATATATATATATATATATATATAATAGTTTTATATATATATATATATATATATATATATATATATATATATATATATATATATATATATATAAAATAGTTATATATATAGTTTTATATATATATATATATATATATATATATATATAAAATAGTTATATATATATATATATATATATATATATATATATATATATATATATATATATATATATATATATAAAAGAAAGAGGTTGTAGTGGTTCCAACGAGAGAAAAGTATGTATATTAAAAAGAAGAGAAGAGAGGTGCCGTAAACGTTTTTGGTTGTAATGTGGATTTATTTAGAAAAAAATATTATGCTTTGTTTTACATAATGTTACAGTGTTCGTTTTCTTCGAACGAGCTGAAAATAACACAGACCCAAGAGCAAATAATCAGGTAGGATGCTTTTCTCTTTCCTGGAATTTTCCGATTTTGTTGCTGCGATCAATTTTCATTTATTCGATTTTCTCCGATTTGTTAATTTTATTGAAATTTTAATATGGCTGAATATGATTCGGAGGGAACGAAATGGTAGAGATGGAAGAAGAGGGAGTGTCAGCAACAGATGGCCGATAATTTAAGTGGATTGTTAGGGAGTCCCAGGGTTTGGCTTTTGGGGGTAAAATTAAGGATTGGCTTATGTCAATAAACAAGAGTAGAATTTTTTACGGTCTCTCTGATCGAGAGACTGGGCATTTAGCATGGAATCATACGAAAGGAAAGGCTTCAGAATTTTTATGGGAGACTCCCAGCTAACATGGGAAAGGTTAGAGGATCAGATCAAACAGGAGTTCGCCGACGAGGGGACGGCGATAGAGGCCATGAGGGCCCTCCTTAGACATAGATAATGGACGAGAAACCCGGAGAGTTGGGGGAAGAGCAGAAAAGCTGGCTTTTCTGGCCTTCCTAGAAGATGTGAGGACCAGCTCAGTGATGCGGGCCCAATTGTCCGACATACGTTGAGGCGATCAGTGACGAACGTATTCGTCATGACATACTCAAGTAGGGATCAGTAAAGTTACAGGCGGCGGCAGCGCTGGCTAGAGAGAGTTAGGGCATTTGGGGGAATACGAAAAGTAAAAAGCTACCAGGGAAAAGTCAGGAATCGAACAGGCAAGGTGTGGGGGGAAAGATACGCCCCACGTAGAATCGAGCAATGAAGCGGAAACAGGTGGAACCCAAAGATTAGGAAAGGGTGCATGGAAGAAGAGCTTGGTCGCTTAGGCATCGGTTTTATGAACCCACGCCCGGAAGATATGAGCTAGTGTGCTGAACCTGTCGCCATGAGGGCCACATTGCTCAACAAAATAGGGATTGCTCCCAGATTTTGAAGTTGACCAGTGTGCTAGGAGTGGTAAAAGGGGCCACAAAACCAAGTGGTGTGGTCTCAAGAAAGGAGCCCCAGCACTACAGACTGAAATAGCCGGGTCCAAAAAGCAGAAACAAGGAAACGCTGACAGGCCACACCAGAAGTAAGAAGGAGGGTGTCCCATATGAAAACAAAGGGATGAGGCGTTAGGCGTGTGATCAGGCGAGCCACTTTTCGGCAAACTGCCCAACACGGAGATGCTGGTTTTGTGGAGAAGAATCTGTCCCCAAAGAAATAGGAGAAACGAACTGGAGAGGGTCCAACCACAAGTACCTAGTCGAAAGAGACGAACGGGTCCCGCTCGTCAGAATGATAATAAGTAATTATTACTGCCATCACCCATGGCTGGATGAGGGGAGAACCGAGGTTCCAGAAGAAGGAATACCAAATTTTTAACACAAGAGAATGAGCTCTATTGCGAGGCAGTAACAGGAGATTTAGTAACGAAGGTCCTGGTGGACAGAGGGGCGTCAATCTCGTTACTAGGATGGAAGGAATACAAAGGGGAAAAGAACAGGGGATGGATGCGTAAACCAAATATAAAAATTTCCCAGGCACATGGCACCCCCATGAGAATAAGTGGTGGGATGAAACTCCTGGTGAAGATAGGAGGAGCAAAAAGCGTTCAGAGGTTATACATAACCCCAGATCTGTGCAAGGAAGCAATCTTAGAAGATCGACTTTGTCACCATAGGGCCAGTATAGAGTTCAACCCTATACTGCTAATAGTCAATGGTGTAAGGACACCACTGAGAGGCGCACCGGAAGAATCTTTAACTATAGTAGCAGAAGAAGACTACCCCCAGGGGAACTACCACTAGGGGAAGAGGTAGGAAAAGCCTTGCCCCCGAGAATTTGCAAAGAGTGGAAATAGTTAAAGAGCAAAAGCGGTGTATGGAGCAGACAGAAGGAACAGGAGACGAAGAAATAACGGCCCCTGAGAAATTTAAAGCCAGAGTTACCCCTTAAAAATTGATTAAGAGGGGCGGGAAAACCCAAATCGCAATAGGAAAACATGGTTGTCAATGAGAGAGATGCGTGAGTTGGGTTCCGGCGCACAACGTCGCGGGCTACGTTCGAAACCCTATTCAGCAACAAACAGTGGGATTGGTTGGAGAAGTTAGAGGTGGAATTAGCTCACTTTCATGGCCTAAGAGAAACTTGTATCGGCATATAGTGGAGGGGTCCGAGAAGGTTCCTCTTTGTCGGTGACCGAGTTTTTTGGTCTTGGGCCCCAGCGTCGGATTATCTCAGCAACCTTCAGTTTTCGCTTAACTGGCGATTGGTTCGGAATGAGATATCTCTCAATTACGTAGTCGTCAGATGGGGCTTGGTGGATTTGCCTGATTGTCATCGGTGTGACCTTGGGTTAGAGGAAATGACATCGCACGCCTTCTACCATTGTCCTCGGTTGAGCCCCTTCTGGGTCTATGACGGCTCGTACCGCTCCAGAAATTGATCTTGCATAGACGTGCGATAATGTGACATCTGGAGTAAAGCGGGTGGTATTTCTAACGCTGCTAGCCGTGGAAAGAATGGCGAATTGTACGACGCGGATGTTGGGAATTTTGCGATACAAACGCAATTCTCATCAGGATTTTTTGAGCTCAAGATGAAGATCAGAACTGATAGAAAGCGCTTGTTATCGTCAAATTCCAGCGAAATTTGGTTGAAGGTTGCGATCTTCATGTGAACGGAGCTAACCTTGAGTTTCTTTTTTATAATCCATTTGGACACATCGGAGCGGTTTCCTGTTGAAATCTATCCTGGTTAAGATAGAATCCCTTTAAGTACCTAGTTAATGTAAGTGTCTTTCCCGGCCTGTTCTTGGATTCCTCTTTTTTTATGATTCAACTTGAAATTCCCAACCACCCCAGTTTGTTCTTTGGTCTCTCTTTTTCATCTCAACTGGGTTATTTTTGATTTTTCCACCCCCATATTTTTTATCCTTCTCTCTCCGTTAGCGAGTGAGCTTCTTGATTCTGTCTAAAGGCAGAATACAGTGGCCACTCTTATTTTGAGGGGTGGACAGGTCATACTAACATCTGCCATTTTAATTTGTGCGTTTTGTTACATTTTAGTTTGTTTTTAGGGTTTGAAAGAATGGATTCGGAACAAATGTCTATCAAAGACGAGCTAATTGTGCTACAAATGATGGAAGGAATGTTTGACATCTCGTACAAGCATAAAATTCTAGAGAGGCTTCAAGCTCATAATATTAATCTGGAAACATGTGTGGAGTTCTTACGACAATTGGAATTGATTACAAAATTAAATGCCTCCGAAGGCAGCATGGAAACTTACAGTGCTACTAAAAGCTTATTTGTATATAGATATTGCAATAAGGAACATGAAAAGAGAAAATAAGTGTCCGGCCTTTGGGAAATTGGTTTTTAAATATAAAAAGAGGAATAATTTCCAGTAGATGAAAAGCGAGTAGAGAAAGTGGAAAATATTGATCCCCGATTGAGAGTACAGAAGTATTTGAGATAAAAACACGGGATAAAAGTAGGGGAATAATGAAGTTGAAGGGAGTAGCTTTACTCATGCAGGTGGATACCGGAAGTGATGTTATGTTGATACCGGGGAATTCTTGAAAAAGAATGTGTACAGAAAGTAATCTCTAGTTGAAACAGTTCGATGGTATGAAATACTTTGATAAAGCTGACCTTAAGTTAGCATATAATCAGATAAAAATTGATAGCAATTTTGAAGAAGTAACCACAATGAACACTCCTATTGGATTGCTAAGATGGACTCGTCTGCCGTTTGACGTAAAAACGTCAATTCACATTTTCCAAAATGCTATCTAAAATTTTTTAAAGGGGTTTAAATTATATAAATGTATATCAGGACGACATTGGCATTAATGCGCACAGTAAACAAGAGTTCAAAATCAAAACGAGGCAAGTTTTCAGAAAATTAAATAGTATGACAATTAATCGCGATAAGTGCGAGTTTAATTGTGAAAAATATTTGTACCTAGGATATTAAATATACAAAGATCATATATCGTTGGATGATAAATTCATTAATAAGATATTAAAGATAGCTGCACCCAAAAATAAATAAAAAGATTTAGAATCTTTTTTAGGAATAACCAACTTCTATAACAGATATCTACAGTCGTCCCTCGTTTATCGCGGTTAATCAGTTCTAGACCATACCGCGTTAAGTGAATTTCCACCAAGTAGAATTCTTTATTTACAACTCGAATATTTTCGTAGTTAGAGCATAGAAAACCTGTTTACGACCTATGAGTAAAGTTTTTGACATTATAAGAACTATCTAGACATAAAATAGAACACCTGTTGTCTCCTTTACACTTACATTATCCATTACATATATTAGACAAAATGAGAGAAAATGAGATATATTAGACGTTACAAATATCATATTATTATTATTGTACATTAAAATCACACACAAAGTTCTTCATTATCTAAAAAGTTGCATTATTTTCCTAGGTTAGTGGCGGACGTCGGAAAATAATGCAACTTGTTCAATGATGAAGCTATAAAGAGATGTACTGCACAACAAAGGTTATTGCTTCTCTAAATGATTTGCATAAACATACTTCATACATTTGAAGAACTAATAAGCATAATTTGTTTTCCTTTCAAACACATCCTTGTAATCAATTATCTGATTTGCATAAATGTCTTTGTATGTTGTTATGGTTTTGTTGCCAAAAATAATTAACTCAACCGAGCGTGCGCTGTATTATTTTCACTGTTTCGATCAATTGAAGGATCGGCTGTGTATCTCTTCCTGAGATCTGGGTAAGTATTTTTTTCCAACCCTTAGTATACCGTAGTCAACCGCGAAGCAGCGAGGAACCACGAAGCAGCGAGCCTCCGCGCTATGATTTTTTAATGAAAAGATCTGAAAAAAAAAATGGGATAGAGTGAAGCCACGATAACCGAAGCGCGAAGTGGAGAGGGACGACTGCACAACAATATAATGACCCTACGGAACCATTTAATGATATAAAGAAGAAAAATACCGAGTTTCAATGGACAAAAATACCGCCTTCGAAAAGTTAAAAAAGACACTGATAAAGAAACCACTTGTTAAAATCTTCTGCCTAGTGAAAGAATTGACGTTGATTAATGAACCCAGTGACTGTGCTATAGCCGCAATATTGTCGCAGTAGGAACATTCTGTAATGTACTTATCTATAAAACTAACATCAGAGGAGGAGACGAATTAATCGAATATTGAGAAGGAGGCATTGGTGATTGTGTGGAGCACAGAAAGGGTAAGAAATATTTTGCTGGGAAGGAAAGTTCTATTAAAACCTGATCATAAGTCTTTGGAATTTATATTCATTCCCAGAAGAGAGTTGCCAAAGGTGACATCTACCTGGATATTAAGATGGGAGATTAAGCTTATGGCGTTCGACTTTGATATCGTATATATTAAAAAGAAATATGTGGATACATTATTTCGGTTAAATTTTGAGAGTAAAAATTGTTAAATTGTGAAGATAGGATTTTGCACTTGATAGAAACGACTTACCATTAAATCAGCTTAGGTCGGGAATTAGGCAGGATCTATTGTTGAGTAGAATTGTGGATAGAATAGAGAGAAATACATGAAGTAATTGGTCTATGGCTGAGAAACCTTAAAGTGAGTCAAGACACAAATTAATAACAGAAAAAGGAATTATATGTGGTGGAGATATTATGGTGCCTCCACAGTCTCTGAGAAAATAAATAATTAAAGTAGTTCACGATAATATACATGGAGGGGTATATTTGCTACGCAAATGAGGTTAAAGTCGCAAGCATTGTGGCCAGGCTATTCGAGAGACGTGAAAGAGTATATTAAAAAATGCCCAAAGTGTGCAGAAATAAAGAAATTTAGACAAACATAAATTTACTCTAGTTCAAAGAAAATAGAGCAGTGGACACGAGTACATATGGATCATCCCAACATTAAAGGAATAAGACTATATCTGTTATTAGTCGACTCGTATTCAGGTTGGCCTGAAGTCATTTGTCGTGGATAGAAAAGCCACAACTGTGAAGCAGATGTTCAGGATCGTGTTTTCGAGAAATAAAGTTTTTTGATAATAGTTTATGTGCATGGTTAAAATGTATTGGCTGCATTCTATACAAAACACTAGCTTAATACCCACAGTGAAATGGAATTGCTGAGAGAATGGTTTAAACGGGAAAATGGGATTAAAAGCATTCTCTCCAACGAATTGTGATATAGAGTGTTTTTACTCAGACTACTTCTAAGTTATAGAGCTATTCTTCATGCAGGCAGAAGACAAAGCCCATCCGCATTGATGGGAAGACAAATAAGAGTTTCAATTTTCATTTGCAATGAATGAAAGTGTGTGGTAAAGAAAGAACAAGGATTCAAGTCCTGAAAAGGTAAGTGTTGTTGCGCAAAAGGGATTTAACACATCCGTGTCAAAGAATGAACAGGGCATACTGAGCCACGAAAACAAGTTTAAAACCACAAGAGAGCAAGAAAGAAGAAGGAAGAAGAAGCAGAATAACAGATAACGCAAGAAAAAATGAATGAATCCACTATTGAAATTGATCAGGAAGACCACCAGAGATATGAAATTGAAAGAATAGGAGACGGTGGAATGAATGAGTGGAATTGAGGAACAATCTAAGGATGAGAGTGGATATATCATGATGATACAAATGAGAAGAATCAGTTAAGACCTAGATCTCCCATAACAAGAAATAAAGTGACACACTCTGTGAGACGGATTATGTCTCCCAGAGTTGTTTGTAAAAGTCTAAGATCAACTAAAGGCATAAAAAAAACTCTTAGGTTCAGGGAGGTGTAGTGATATGTAAATGAGGTTCTGTATAAAAGGCAGTATCGCTATACCCAGCGGAGTGTTATCTTCTCTTGACATCTGTCAGAGAGAATACCTATCATAACAAATAGAAATATGAAAAGTAAATAAAACGGAGGTACAAAATGTTAATCAAAATATGAAATATAAGTTTTTCCTGTATTAATAGAAATACTGTTATTTTTTAAACTTGAGCGTAAGAAACAATTTCCTTAAAAATAAGAGAAATAATTTCATCATTCTGTTCCTTTCTCTGTTGAGCAAACATTTTCTGATTCTTACCAAATCTACCGAACTAACATGAAAATGATGATTTCAGTTGAAAAGGTTGGGCCGGAACTGTAAATACTATGTGATATTTTACCCAATGTATTCGAGATATGAGAAAAACATGGAGTCTCATTACGCAACAGAGTTAAGGTCGGTAAAAAAAATCTGCAGAAACTTACGAAATGTTCAAAACTGCTTATGAATTAAATTATATGAGCCGAGTGACTGCTTGAATTTTTTACCCAATAAAAGGCACAAGAAGAGATTTATGGTATGAGCATAGGAGGAAGAGGAGGAGATAAGATCAATTTATGAGTATATGTAGGAAAGATAACGATTAACTCTAAACTTGAATCGGTTAAGAATATAGTAATCGGGAAAGCATCCATTTAGGTGTCTGTTCCACGATGTAGCGGATTTTGGGAAGAACTTGTATGAATCAAACTTCCCTCATTATAGTTGATTACAAAAGTTAGAACTGGAGAAAATAATGAATGTAGCTCCTCAAAATATTTATTATGGAAATAGCAAGCGAATAGCGAGAGACTTGCGATATTTCGTCCGTGGGAAAAGGCTTGTAGAATGGGAAATAATAATTTATCACCCACAAGGCCATGGAAATGCTTTTGAACTTTCAAGTCAGGAAAGTTAGGATTGTGGTGACACAAGAGGTTTCAGAATGACGGAGAGCAGTAGACAGACGATGGGAAGTGTGGGTATGGAGAGGACCATTTGAACGTCGGAGTTGCTCGACAAAATTAGAAAGCATTCTTGAAAAGAATCGTTGTTCAGCTTTCCCAACGATTGTTGATTTTATTCCTAGTGTACGCAGTGATTCTCTGAAAGAAAGGCATGTTGATGATAGTAGAGAGATACTCGAACTGATGTCATCGAATTTAAATGTTTTTGACCGATTGGTAACCTGCCATGGAAACTGTATCTAAGGATCTAGAGATCAAGAGAAATGGTACACAGTGGAAGCACACTGATACCGTTATACGAAAGAATGCCAAACCGGAACCTCCGAATGATTGCCTTCTTCAACATCAATGACATCATCTATATCCAACAGAAGCAGACAACAAAGAGTACTACGTAGAAGTTCTGGGGGAGTTCTGGGGGAGTTCAGAAAGACATTTCGTCGTAAGAGGCCAGAACTCTTAAAATCTGGCCAGTGGCACCTGTATCAGTACAATTCATTCTGCCACGCGTCCATCCTGGTAAACCACGACCTAACCTAGATGGGTATTAAAATTGTACCTTTCTCTCTCAATAGTCTAGGCCTGCATCACTTGTCACTTCGGGGTAACCCATAAGCAGAACCAGTGCTTGCTAACTAGAAATTACCAAACACAATTTACCATCTTGTATCAGGTTGCACAGTGTTAGCATCCACAGAATATAAAAATTCGACATGATGGAGTGGACCAATATCTACACTGGAAAATATGGAATTTTTACAGGAAGGAAACTGCAAGAAATTGGTATGAACACCACCCAGACCCGATTACAGAGATGGGACCTGTAACAATTTTATGGGACTTGACAATACACACAGAGAGAACAATCTAATCGCCCAGACATCGTAATCAAAGACCACAAAAACAGAATGTGCTTTATAATTGACATGACAGTCCATGCAGAGTGTAATATATATGCGAAGATCTTTAAAGAAAATAATCAAAATACAAGGAGCTTGAAAACTGAAATTTAAAAAATGTGGCACAGGAAGACATCAATAATTCCACTTGTAGTTGGAGCACTCGGATTACTGGGAAAAGGCTCCGTTATACTCATTGAAGGGATTAATTATAATCCATGGCTTAAAGAAATACAAAAAAAGTTACTCACAAGTACAGCTCACACATTACGAAGAGCTTTATCTATGATAAGTGGATAATGTTATGAGACCATTTATGACCTTAGATCTCTGTTTGGGACTCGGAATGTTATGTGTATACAACAGAAAACAAAGGAAATAATAATAATAATAATTGTTAACAAGGCTCCATTTAAAAAATAAAGATGCTATTTCTACAAATTACCATACGTGATCATCGGTGATCATGTATCTTTCGAAACATGACTGATGAGGCAGATTTTTCCCGTGGTAGGTTGCCATTTCTATCTGCGGTAGATTGGTTGCCCACCAAAACTAAAGAACACAGGCTATCATGCTATTCAACCGAAAGATGGGGGAGAAGAGATGGATCCATACATTTCCCAAGGGTATTTGTGCGTAAGTGAAGCTAAAGAACTCGGCTCTTCACAAAAATTCTTTCTTCATTTAAATGCCACGCTATTTAGAAAGATTTCAGTTTCTTGTTGATTTCTCCATAGTTTGGAATTCGGGGTTTTCTTTCTATTAGACTGGTTGTCAAATAAGTCGTGAGAACTAAGTCTCTAGGGATATTTAAACCATAGATAAATGGTAAAATGATCAGTCATGCCTTTAATAAGGGGTTTACTGCGAAAATGAACACAACGGAATTTGAACCCGGCTCGTCAATTTGACTTTGCGCACTGCTAAGTTATACTATTCGCACATCTATAAGCTTACATTTTTGGGCATGAAAAAGACTGAGAGAGCGGATGATAAGGTTTACACGGTTATATTCGATTTTCTCTTAATCTAACTATTCCTTGATACACAAACCATAAATACAAAAGATATATTTAACCCGACTTCCCAGAGGCAAAAGTTTTGATTTAGTCTCTCACGGTGAAATTATTTGTCTATTATTTCTGTTCTTTGCTATCAACTGTGGTAGACCTAAGTCTTTAGTCATCCTGCGATTACAAAAAAAATAAATAAAAGTCAAGATGAAAGAAAATACGCAAAATTAACAATAAAAAGTTTTTATTAAAAAATGGAAATGGCGCATTCAGATGATTTTTTTCTTTTTCGCATTTCTTCCAGAGTAAATGAAATAGGCAAATTTCCGTCTTCTCTAATCCAAAATACATTTTCCTAAATGCAATATGCAAGTAGTTTCTAAAAGGTGAAAGTGAAAAAAAGGAAATATCGCAATTAGATAGATAGATAGATAAATAGATAGATAGATAGATAGATACGAACATGTCGAGATACATGCATAGATAGAAAAACTGGCAGATAGACAGTCAGATAGATAATCAATATATATATATATATATATATATATATATATATATCAATCTAAAGTACAAAATAAAATAGTATATTGCAAAAGGAGGCTATAAACAGCCGCGCTTAAAAGGTGCAATAAAAAAAAATTAAATTGTAGATTTAAATATAATCAGGGACGCCAAAACTCAAGCTAACAAACCTTGTTCGAGTTTTGGTGTTCCTGATTATATATATATATATATATGTATATATATATATATATATATATATATATATATATATATATATATATATATATATATATATTATATATATATATATATATATATATATATGTAGAGAGAGAGAGAGAGAGAGAGAGAGAAACTCAATTTTAAAAAGTTTACATTGCTCTATGTTAGATTCAATAAATGTCGATGATGTAATATAAGATAAGTGTTTATAAATGTTGATGACATAATATAAGATAAGTGTTTATAGTTGGTAATATATTTATTAGTAATGCCTCAAAGTACTTTCGATATAAAAATTATAGAAAGAATGTTAGAGGGCAGGATTATGAATTTTGTGCTGTTCGCGTTAGAAGTACTATCAGTGGTTGTCTTTCTACAAAATTTGTAAATAAATTAGTTATCTTTAATACTATGATCTTTAACATAACATTCAAGACGATCGGAGATATAATTAGAAAGAAAAATAAATGCAACACTTTGCAAATGACGGTATTTGTCAAAATAAATTCCTTATAATGCAAATGCATTTATATTGGTGAGACATCTCGAAATCGAAAAGCTCGTATCTACAAACATAAATGGAATTTACGTTTCGACAACCATTTAAACTCGCCTGTAATACACAGGAACAAAACTGGTCAGCCACAACATTGATTTTATAAATGACACTAATAAAAAAAATAACATAATTCTTTACGTCGAAAGAACTTGAAGGGATTACTAATAAATATATTTACCAACAATAAACACACGTCAAAAACATTATATTGCATCACCAGCCTTTATTGAATTCATTCTTAAAAATGCTAACGTATGTTTAAAACAAACGGTATGTACGTAAAAACGTTCCTAAATCAGCAAGAGAAAAACCACCAAACATAATGTCTAGTAGAAATACATACATACATACATACATACACACAATTTAAGAATATACATTATCTGAATCTCATATAGACAAACCAATTATTATATAGTTGCATACATAAAGTAATATTTATGGTTTTTCTGTTGGTCTTGGAATTTGTAAATTTCGTAGAAATTCAAAGCGACGTGTTGCTTCTTCTTAATTTCGAAACAACATAAATTATACTAACGTTTTGCAAGTCAAATGAACGTGAAAACTGATTAATCAATGAAAATCAAACAACGCAAAACTAAAAATACCAGAATTTCTTTCTTCTTTTTCTCCATATCTCATTCTCTGATGAAGCTTTAATAAAAGTGAAACATGTTAGATTGAGAAGCGTTTCCTATTTATTCTTTATACTATCATTCTGTTGGATTCCGATCTATATTTGATAGGTAATTAAGTCCAATTTATATATACACGCATACACGCGCACACACACGTTCACACACACACACACATATATATATATATATATATATATATATATATATATATATATATATATATATATATATGTAACAATCATTTTAATCCTATTCCTGACGAGTGAGAAATCACAAATCAACCTCTAATTAAAACTGTATATTATTTCCGATTCAATAATATTAGGTTGGTGCAAAAATAATGACGTAATAATGTCGTCTTTGACGTAATTTTTAACGTCAAAAAACGACATTATTACGTCATTATTTTGGCACCAACCTAATATATCTATATCTATCTATCTATTTATCTCTCTCTATCTATCTATCTCTCTCTCTATATATATATACACACACACACACACACACATATATATATATGTAACAATCATTTTAATCCTATTCCTGACGAGTGAGAAATCACAAATCGACCTCTGATTAAAACTGTATATTTTTTCCGAATCAATAATATATCTATATCTATCTATCTATTTATCTCTCTATCTATCTCTCTCTCTCTCTCTCTCTCTCTATATATATATATATATATATATATATATATATATATATATATTGTATATTTAAACAGCAAATTTTCTTTGAGGCAGATAAAACTAAGAAACAACGCAATCGTACAAAAGGAAAGTGCTAAGTATAAAAGACAAACTAATAATACATAATCTTACAATTTAATAATTTCTTCCCCATATTCTGAATCCTCCGCTACTGTAATTGCCATGCCGTCATGCAAACCTCAGATGACGGAAGACATACACAAACACTGTTCTTTATTATGCGTAGGTTTCTTCCTTTGTCACCTAAAGATTACACGAATTCACGAACTGGTAGTCGCATAGGGTTATGTTTGTGGCAAAGATTTCATACGAGGCTGGTTTGAAAAGTTACTAGGCTGACTATGAAGGAGTGATGCTAGAGCTTTGAAATCTTGCATGCATTTATTTCAAATCTTAAAAATAACTGCATTGTTTCTTTCTAGTTGGACCCACATCAGGTTGTTCAAAGGATACTTAAAATGTAATACGTAACGACATCTCTGGGAAATAGACAAAGTTTGGCATCGAGGCTTTATCAAGTATCTACAGAAAAAAGGATTAGTCCTCAAGGATATTTATGCTGATATGGTTGCTACATTAAGGGATGACATTCTTTATCAACAGTGCAAAAGTAGGGAGATGAATTTAGTTGCAAAAGGAAGAGACTTGGAGATAACCCAAAGTCTGGATGTCCTGCAACTGCTACCACTGTGGAAATCATTGATCGGGTTCACCACATGCTTATTGGTGACTGTCGATTGACTATAAATCAAGTAGTCAATGCTATTAGGAATGAGAGAGAGAGAGAGAGAGTTGTGAATATTAAATACAATGAACTTGGCATGACGAAGGTTTCTTCTTGCTGGGTATCACATCTTTTCGCATCTTCTCCATAGAAGGTCAAGTTGGTTTCAGCTGCAGGAAAAGTGATGGCCTCAAATTTGTGGGATCCAAAAGGCATTCTGTTTATTGATTATCATCAAACGGGCCACACCATCAATGGAGAGTACTATACTAACTTTCTGAGGCAGTTACGAAAAGTCTGTTAAGGCGAAATGTTGAGGGAAACTGACGAAAGGGCTCTGGTTTCTTAAGGAAAATGTTTCAGCACAAACGTACTTTGTTTCAAAGGCTGCTTTTGGTAACTGTGGTGTTAAACTGGTTGAACACTCCCATTATCCTCCTGATTTGGCCCCATATAACTCTCATTTTATCCCCAACATGAAAATTCCTAGAAACAGTATCGCAGTGATAATGACGCCATATCTTCCGTTGATGATTTTTTTTTACCAACAGGATGTAAGCCAATGGGATGCATGCACTGCAACACTGCAATACCGATGGAAGAATTGTGTGAACCGCAAGGAGAACTATGTTGAAAAATAAACCTCGTGTGGTTGCATTACATAAGAGTATCTTAGTTAGTCAATGAACTTTTCATATATATATATATATATATATATATATATATATATATATATATATATATATATATATATAATATGTATCTGTAGGTCCAATGAATTGGATCGTGATTACGATTCCAATGTAATAAATTATAACCATGGAATATTAGTTTCAGCCTTTTTTATTATATTCTTACTCTGTCCTGGACATTGAGTTCTACCTGGATTCTATCCTCTTGGGAATTTATATATATATATATATATATATATATATATATATTGATTGGAGAGTACTTATAAATTATTTATTAAATATAATTATAATTATTTATTAACTATAACTATAATTTTTACAAGAAATGGATATGAGAGGAAAGCGTATAGCATGAAATTTTATTTAATTATTAAAATCTGACATAGGCACCATTATTCGCTACCAGTTTCTCGAGAAGCTCTTTTGGTATGGAAGACATTATATCTTGTATTCGCCCTCCAAATTCTTCCAATATCTTGTTTTGGTATAGTAGACTTGCTCCTTTAACCAACCCCATAGGGATAGAAAGACAAATATACTTTAAGTATATACTTAATATAGTATATATTAGTATATATAAATGAGTTAAAATCATATCGAAATTATCTCGGTTGTTAGCAAAAGAGTCAGACCAAGATATGTCCTAAACATATGGCACATCAGAAAAAAAAAACAAAGTGCTAAAATTGAACTCCTCGAATAGTGTAGTTAGCGGAAATCCAGTCACAAAAATTCATAGGAAAACTGGAACATCGAAAGGACTCAGAAAAAAAAAGCATTAGAAATAAAGTAAATCTTTCCTGAATACTATAATCGTGATCTCTTCAAGTTAAGTATCCATCGTTATCTACCGTCCATATCCCCATAATTATTGTAATGAATTCTACCTAGACAAGGCTGGACAATCCACTGGGATGCAAAGGGTTCACGAGAGTGTGAGAAACAAAGAAGGAAATAAAAGATTATGATTCAAGGAGACAGAAACTGACCATTAACATTACATTTAAATTTCTTTAAATGACGTCAATAAAAGACTATTACAGAAATGAAGCAAAAAACATTAATCAATTCTCAATTTTTTTTCTTCCCAATAAAAAGTAATATACTGATTATTTTCGACTTCTTTTTAGCAAAGTCTGTCTTTCAGAAAAGTAATAAGGCTGGTGAATAGGCAGAAAGATTATTGTAAAGGTTGTTCAAATATCTTGGAACGATTTTAAATGTGAATTAAGTTTAAGCGTCTAATGATAATGATTTCAGATTTGGCGGACATTTTTCATACGTAATTACTATGACTTAAATAACACGATCCAATAGAGAAACAAATAAATTTTCACAAGTAACACTGACTTATTTACTGCTGACTTTGATCCGTCTTAATGAAACAACCTTATATATAATCCGTCTTAATGAAACGCCGTTTATTTTCAGTTAAAAACTTGAGCAATTACACTATTACCCATCAAACTTGGCTTCCCTTGTCATCCATTTTTACTTTTTGCTTCAGATTATATTTCTTATTTTTTCTAAATACTTCTTGTGTTTATACGAGAAGTATTTAGATGTTCATCTAGACGTTTTTAGAATGGCCACTTTTTTTAACAAATCTTATTTTAAAAACATGATGGTTTACCAAAACTACCATTAGATCAGACTGTAATGCTGCTGATATTGAAAATAAAAATTATCAATAGTGTTTGAGTGAGTGGATTTACTGGTCCCACGTCAAACTGATTTGTAGTCGATGTTTTCTCTCTCTTAGATTGATCGTCAAAGCTAGACAACTGTCGTGCAATTTTATCCGTAGCTAGAAAAGGAGAACCGAGTTGTTTATGACTTTCCCGAAGAGGTGAAGTGGATTCAAATATTTGCCCAGAATTCAATATAGTTTCTCAATTCAACTGTCCATATTATAAACCGTTTGCTCAGCTGCTTCTCCTTCAGAAATATGGACATATAGATTTGTCTACAATATACGACAACGCGAAATTATTATTCAGTGTTGATATTGGTGAACGATAAGTGATAGTTTGGGTTTTGTCAAACTACGGAAAAGACACTTTTCACCATATATATTTCAACAAAAACAAACCTCCGATAAATTAATTTTCGAATGTGTATGGTGTCTGAAAAAAGTAGCAGTAAATATACATTTTTTTAATCATTTCTCCCCAAGTGAAATAAAGACACTAAGATGCAAGTGATTACTGCATGTTAGAAAATATAAGAAAAACGACTATTAAGGAAAGAGAAGAATAAAAGAACAAGAATTAAGAAGGCAGAAGATAGCGATAGACATTACATTTAAACTTTTGAAGATCAAAGTTGACTGGAAACCAAGAAGCCGGAAGAGAGTTCCACAAAGGATAAGGGTGATTGAAGAAACTGTTACTATAGAACTTACGGTTACAGCTAGCCATTTCATTTTTCAGCTGTAAATTGATGAGACATTGCCGCCAATCTAGTACAGCACTTAAATTCATAATGTCTAGGTGCCATAGTGGAAAGTTCCTCAAATCAATTACCATGAAAGTATTTATAGAAATGACAGAGAAACTACGTTACGGCGGTGTGAAAGCGACTGAAGCCAGGATGCCAGGTCAGGAGCAATAACATTGCAGATTCTTCTATGGATTTCATCAATAATCTCTAAATATATAGCAGACATATATATATATATATATATATATATATATATATATATATATATATATATATATATATATATATATATATAGTCACTTGTATCGCTGTAAAGTTACTTCAGCATTTTGTCTGTTTTAAAACACTGTCCTTTTTAACTTCTCATAATTTATTTTCCCTTTTTGTTTAAATTCTTCACATTTCTCCATTGCGTTCTTTTTCTCTGCTCTTCTTCATTTATTTATCTTTTTTAATCATTCACCCCAAGGAATACTACAAAGCCACTAAGACACAAGAAGTGACGCCAAGTTCGTTTATAATTTTCGTTTTTTCTACAGATAGAAAACGAATTGAGTACGTACAGAACCGAAACGTTGATAATAATTACAAAGAAGGGCACCTTAATCCAAAGATGCAAATAATGATCACTCCTCATTCTAAAAATAACTCATCATACCTTTTCAACTTCTACAGCGATCCGGACATCCTATCAGGAATATTATAAGATTCGCAAAAAACACTTTGTTGATCGCCAATACGGAAAGAAAAGACCTCCTAGACAAGGTTGTAAAGAAAAGTGGGAAAATGTTTTGCTATCAATTCTAACAAGACAAACAGTATGGTCATCAGCAAGAGAAAACGACTAATATTCAAGTTACAAAATGGAAATGGCCACAAGAAACAAGCAAAGAAGTTTAAATATCTAAAATGTTTTAACAGAGGATTAAAAATTAACACCTAAATCTGAACGCAAATCGGATTATCGAAAACGTATTAAGAAACAGGAAATGTTCGTTAGAAACAAAGAAAAGTGTACTAACTGGTTATGGGATATCAATCCCCCTTCATGGCAGGGAATGTTGGACAATCCCACCACAGATGAAGAAGATACTGAAAGCAACAGAAGCGTGGAGTTAATGAACGGGGCGAGTAAGCAACAAGAAAGTATTTTCAAAGTGCAACAGAACGAATACTTATACTTGGAACCAGCTGAATTTTTTCATGAGAAAGGAGAACTTCTCCCATAGGGCATATAAGAGAAAGGAAGGCAACTGATCAACTATATGACATTTTTTTTTTTTTTTTTTGGTAAATAGATGGAGGAACGAAATTGGGAAATTTGATAACAAAGGTAGAAACACTGTTAAAGGCCACGAGAAATAGAAGGTTGTGGAGAGCCATGATTACCCACAACCTGAAGAGACATAGCACATACAAATATGTGATAAAGGAGGAACTTTCTGCATACATGAATTTTAAGTAAAATTTAAAAGTAATATGTGTGTTATTGGGAGGAAAGACATAAATATTATAATTTACATTAATTATCTTCGGACTAATGTCTTCATCATTGTTGGTATTGTCTTTTTTTATTATAGCAACGTTTCGGTTTTCTTAAGGGGTCAGTACGCCTTCAAGAAATTTCGAACTGAAGCCTCCATTAAGCATACGAGGATAAATTACTTTCGTCCCGTTGCTTATATCTAGAGATATCTCGACTTATTCTTTTTTATCAAAAAGGCTGTTGGGTACCAGCGCCGAAACGTTATGATAATAACTACATAAAGGGGGGACATTAGTCGAAAGACGTAAATAATGATCAATCCTCATTCCAAAAACACAGAAAAATAATTATTATTACAAAATCTATGGAAACTACGAATTATCCGTTTATTTTTTAAGGTCAGTCAGTTATGTGCCATGCGTGATAGACGCTTAGGTGATCATGTGTCTTTCGATACATGACTGACAGTAGTTTGCCATTTCTTTTTACGGAAGACCAGTTGCCATCCAAGGATATAGAACCCGGTCTATCCTGCTATTTACCCATAAGTGGGTATGGGGAGAAGAAAAGGATTCATACCTTTTCCAAAGGTATTAGCATATAGGGAAAGGTATGAATTCTCTTTTGCCCCCAGTTATGGCTAATTAGCAGGATAGAGCGGCTTTGTTAAGGTACCCTTCAAAAATATTCATTTACTATGGAGGGGACAGACAATAAAAAAAAATGAAAACTACAGTTTGAAAGAATAAAGAATATATATATATATATATATATATATATATATATATATATATATATATATATATATATATATATATAAAACAATGATAAATAAGTCTTAGTCTTAAAATAAATACATAAACGTTGATGTTTTTTTCTGTAAATGAATTATTGAAAATATCATATTGCTGGTGAAGATCATTTTTCATAGGTATGAGCAAAATTTCCTTGAAACCTTTCAAAACCAATAGACGATACACACTTTTAAAAACAGGTTTTTCACTAAAAACATTTACATGCACTTAATAATAATAATAATAGCAATGATAATAATAATAATAATAATAATATATTTCAAAAGACAAGCAATTACAAAGTTGCTTGTAACAAATTAAATCTGATTTCGACTTGTTTTTAAATAGTTTTTAAGTTTGAGTAAATTCGGTAACTAGAGAGTATAGACTATAATAATCATAATAATTTGAAAAGGCGTTATGTTCTTTAAGTAATTATTTCTTTCTTTTTTCCTTTTTTTTCTGCAATAAATATTTTGTAAATTATTTAATTTTCTTATTGTTGTCCTCGTATATTAAAAAAAAACTCATAGGATTGATGGCGAAAAAGCAGAAAGACATATCAATATTATTTAATAAAATCCTGATTGACACGAATGATTCTAAAACTTTCCGATTATTACAAAAAGGAACAGCAGCAACAACAGCAAAATTAATAAGGATGATAATAATTACAGCAATAATAACAATAATAAGAACTATATTCATAACAAAAATCAATAATGATAATGACAATAAAATTAAAAATAATACTGATAATAATAATACTGCAGATGATAATAATAATAACTACATGAACAAAAATTAAAATATTAATAATAATCATATTAATAACAGCAAAACCAATAATAATGTTATTAATAATAATTATAGCAGCTATAATAATAACAACAATATTGATAACTGCAATAATACAATAATAATAACAATCATATTAATAACAAGAACAACAAAAACGATAATAATAATAATAATAATAATGATAATAACTGCCAAAACAATAATAATAGTGAAAATAATATTAATAATTACAGCAACGACAATAATAACAACAATAAGAGCAATAATAACAACAACAATAATAATAATAATAATAATAATAATAATAATAATAATAATAATAATAATAATAACGACTAACCTTTAAAGAGGATCCTGTTCCCACCACTGAAGTTATTTTCACGATATATTCGTGTAAGTCCAGAGTAAAATGCATCGTTATATTCACTTCACCATTATTTATCATCATCAAGAAACGATTTTTACTAGACGCTCTCAAAATTCTAACCTTGTGCCTTACTAAGCTAAGTTTGGTACGTAAAATCTATAAGAAGGAATTATCCACATATCTTCATTCGCATTAACTTGCAGTAAAAAAAAGTAATCAACAATAATAAATACGGACGTCTTTAAGTTTATGAATGGAAGCATATATCTTCTTTTATATACAATGGCCTTTTAGAACGCGGGTGATCAAGGCTCTCCATAATTTCCTTTTTGTAACTTTACTACCCTTTCTCATCTTTATGCTCCTCGGCTTCTTAATTCTAATTCTTTTTCCATTCTTTTTTTTTTTTTTTTTTTTGCGATTCTCGTAAAATTGTTAGTTTTACATTTCTAGTTTCTCCTTACATAGTTTATTTAGAAATGTAATTCCAGTTTCTTATTCTACAAGATTCGGTGTAGCAAGACGTATGTTTCTGTTCAATAAATAAATCAATGCAGGTTAAAATAATAATTGTTTTTCTATGTTGTTTTTTTTTTATATATATTAAACGCGTCAATATGAAAACACTAGATCTTTTTTAATACAGTTGTCGGTCTCTCGAAATGCTTTACGTGTCCACTTTTTATCTTTTACAAGTTATGTTAAGAAAACTCTCCGTAAGAAGACCATCTCGTGAGTCCTTGATGCTGGTATGAGTTCAATCCTCACTGAATACCCTAGAATTGTAAAAGTGATTACGTTAAGTTTTTAACAGTATTTATATTTATATATATATATATATATATCCAGTAAACTTTGGTAATTTTTTTTAAGAGCGGCTAAGCCGACATTGGCTGACTACTCTTTTCTCCACGTGGTCATAACTACGATATTTTATGATGATTTCAGTAATATCCACTGGAAAGAGTGAGAATCAAATCGCATTGTACGTGTTCATATCTCCACATTAGCAGTTGTCATAGTCACAACAAGCATACTGCTTTTTTTTCTTTCGTATTTTTCTTCTGTTTTAGTCTAACACTTGCTTGTTGTTTTAAACCAAAGTCATATTGAAACGAATTAATATTTTCCCCTAAAATAAACTGACGCCCGGTCATTTCAACATGACGACACTACTCTAACGTGTAACAGTGACCGATTCAGTTACTTTTTTTACATTCTGTTGTTAGGGTCTCCGCTTCTAATAAGTAATAGTTCTGTTGACATTATTTTCCTTCGACTACTAGTATATGATATGATTGTTCCCTCAAATGATTAGAAGAAATATAATAGAACACACGAAGCCTTATTGTAGAGTAATTGTACTTGAGCCGTTTGCGAAGTTCTCTATAGCTTTCTTTCTTCTTTCTTTCGCTTCGTTGTTACTCACCGCTTCTCAATGTCTCCTCTGATCCGAAAACTACTATAACAGTCATTTCAACTGCTGTAAATAACCCGCACTATAGTGTTTAGCACAGTGATTACAACTATGGACTGTTTACAAAAGGTCTAGAAATTCAAAGAGATAGTTTCGGCTTATTTCCAAAACATTTCGACTGACTCTCATCCATAGCGTTATCAGGAGATAACCTCATTTCTTGCTTAAACTGAAAACCGAAGACTAATTTTGTCTTCTTGAACTTAATCTGTGACAATGATATAAAACTGAGTTTTATTATTTGACTAAATTCATTCGAACACGATAACGAGTTCCGTAACCGATTAGGGTCTAAGGCTACCACATGTCCTGCGACCATAACTGCAGTGGTGTGTCCTGAGCAAGATAGTTTGACAGAGCTCCTTCATCTCCAAAGCTGGTTTGAATTCAGATTTTCCTTCTCCTAGACGGTTATTAACCAAGGTTAAAGAGCACGGTATGTTCTACTATTTAATCCATAATTGAGGGGAAATCGATGGATTCATACTTTTCCAAGATTATTTGTGCAACTCTCTGATTTCATATCCCCAGCCGCTATCCATTGTATCACCGTCCATAAATTTATTACCGCCTTTAATTTTCAGAATAAATAAGAAAACTTCATTTCCCGTTTATTTCAAAACATTAACTTTTAAAAATTTTATACAGGTGTTGTACTCTACTACTCTTCCCTAATACTGTTTGTCTGCTGAGTTTCCACCCTCAACCAGGCCGGCTCTCGTTAGCTTTTTTTAATTCTCATTTGAAAGTGTCGACGAAGCGTTCTGCTTGTCCGTTGGATCCAGGATGATAAACGAGATTCGAAGAATCCCTAAAAATATTTAAGATCTGTCAGGGTACAGTCTCCGGTCTTTTACCATTAAGCATAAATACCCACAAGGGAATGTGTAATTTTAATAGACAGTGTCAAGATGGTACCTGGCATTTTCAACAAATATTGGACACATGGTCTAGATTTTGCATGCGCGTATTTAGATATTTTAATAATAAAAAAAAGATAAAAGTCCCCATGTCAAGCAGTAGTTAGAAAGAGCCGAAAGTACCTCAAATTCTTACTTTACAACAATGTATTACATATAGAAAACGTCTGCAGGCTTTAGAAACGACCACAAAAATGTGGATTTAAAATTTTATATCAAAAGAAAACAATATTTACAGTAAAATCTAAAATATTATTTTATGACTGAATCAGATAAAACAATCTATAATTAAGAACCTTTAAATCTTTAGTATTTGATATAGTCTCCTCACGTATAACATCTTATTCATCACGACTCGATTTTTATTTTGTGGCGCCGTGCCTAACTCTTTATCAATTTACTTCTCACTTGCCATGATCTATATTTAAATGAGCCACATCAAAACAGAAATTAAATATTACTACCATATCTATGTTAGAGCTGCCCACATCTTCACTTCCAAGCCTTGACAGTATCCAAAAGATTTTACGCGGCCTTGTAGTAATTAATTATTTTCAAATCCCTTTCCCACAGACATAACGTCCCACATTTATCGCTATTTCCATGGTAAATGTCCTGACGAGCAATATTCCTGAGTTCCAGCTGTTCAGAACCTCAGTGTTAGATCCCACTATGCCACATACACATGCTTGAATCATCCTCATTCCCTTTGTATTCCACTGGTAAAAAGAAAGTTCCATTCAATCAACATCTTTCAATGGACCGCTACTTTCGATTCTTAAGAGGGCGGTTCCAGAATAACTATAATCTTCACATCTAGGGTTAACCGTTATATATCCTAAATATACTCATAAATTACATTTACTTTCCCTTCTTATGTCCATACAACAATCTCATTCATAGAGCTCTACCTTGAGTGGCTCTTGGGAATTGTATTGAGTGAACATCTAGTAACGAATAATGGCTTAAAACTGTCAATTCAACATCGCAAAAAGCCGTTTTGAAAAGCTCGGTGAAAAGATCTCGAAGTATACCTAAACATTCTGCTTAGGTTGTAAACTGAAGGTAGGAAGAAGAAACATTTTTTTCTTCTAATTCACCCCGATATTTTAATATGATTTCGTGTTTACATATCACACAGTTGTTTAGAGAAACAGGAATAAAAGGGAGGTGTAAAACTTCAAAGACACTCTTGTTAACTATGTGAAATAGCTGGAATTTCTGGAATAAATAATGAGGACAGAAGGTTTGAAGAATTTAGAACCCACAGGATACGTCGAAATGAAGAGAAAAAGAAGAAAACTGTAGGTGTCCTACTTAACAAGTTTCAGTAAATTGATGGAGTAAAAAGTAGCTCAGATAAGGAAAGGTGGGAAAGGAGAAGTAATTCTGACAGCAAGAAAGGACACCGAAGAGAGCCATCATTGTTCACGCCCTAAAGTGATAAAAAATCACACACATAGAGATGAGGAGATGAGCTGTTTATATGCACCTGTTAAAAATTAGTTTTGTTTATTAAAATTTTTTCAAAGAGATAAATAGAAATGCAAATAAAGCGTGGGTAAGGGAAGCATAGGCCAATCAAGAGGAAATGTTATAAGTAATTGCACATCATGCAGGTACCTATATTTATAGTTTCTATCTGGGAGCACCTGGCTTGAAAATACAAGTACAGTGGAACCTCAAGATACGAGTTTAATTCGTTCCACGACTAAGTTTGTAAGTCGAGTAACTCGTATGTCGAAGCTATTTTCCTCATTCATAATAATTCAAATATCGTTAATCCGTTCCAATCCACCCAATAAAAACCCTACTTTTTTATACGTACTTTTAAATATGACAAATGTATTTTAATATAGTATTAACAAAATAGGATACATGTATGAGTGTAGTTGTATTAAATAGTACACCAAAAATAATAAAAGATGCTTGCTTACCTCTAACATTTTTTTTAAGCATTACGCCCCGAGCAAGACGAGAAGCCACTAGGATGCAGGGGGTTGCTGAAGATTTGGAGCGAGAGCAGATAGGAGTGATAGAAGAACGGATGAGGAGAAGGATAGTGGATCGATCAAGGTAACTTGAGATGTCGATTGACATTACATTTGAATAGTTGGAGCTTATAGCTCTCAGGGAAACAGTAATAGGGAAGGGTGTTCCACAGGCGAGAGGTGCGAGATATGAAGCTATTGGAGAAGAAGAGACGGCTACATTTAGTAGTTTCGGCAGTGAAAGGGTGAGAGCGGGATGCCAGCCTCGTAGGGCGCTTGAATTCATGAAGTCTGGGAACCAGTGAAAGCAGCTCATCGGAGCAATTACTATGAAAGTATTTGTAAAAAAGACAGAGAGAGGCGACGGCGCGTCTGTGAGAGAGAAACTGTAGACGAGATGCCAGATCAGGGCCAATTATATTACATATCCGCCTCTGGATCTTGTCAAGAACTCCGAGCTAAACAGAAGGTGCACCAGACCATATATGGCAGCAATACTCCATGCAAGGGCGAATGGTTGATTTGTATATTTGATGTATCGGTTCCGGGGAGAAAAATTTCCTGGCGCGGCACAGTGAGTCAACTTTAAGAGGCAGTGCTGAGTAACGGTAAATTAAACTTGGGGTGAGTGGCAAATGTTGAAGTGAGAGACAGATGGCGGAGTAATCAGTGCTAATTGATGCAATTTATTTTTATTTTTTGGTCACTATATCAGAGAACTTAATTGCTAGATATTTTTTACAGTTATTTCTTATTGCCTTTGCAGTTACATATGTAACGCTTAATTACGCAGATTACAACGCGTCACGACTGTAATCGACGAGATAAACAATAAGACTATGCGTGGGTTTCATACTTGGCGCAAGATGCTGAGCGAACTTGCTTGTCTTCTGATATCTTGGTAGATGGCTGGGCTGCGTGCGATTTTCAGAATCAAAACTAATGAACTCGACTTGTACCTCGTAAACTCGTAACTTGAAGCAAAAAAATCCTCATTTTTTTGTAATCGTAACTTGGAATACTCGTAAGTTAGGTCACTCGTATACGAGGTTCTACTATATAATAATCTATGTACAAGTTCATCTCGAAGACTAATTATTGAGTTTGATCTTCACTTGGGGATTCCCTTCTGGATCTTTATATTCGACGAAGTTAAACTTCGTAAATACCTACATTATGTGTCCCTACTCTAGTGATATGTTTACCAAACTCAGTTTAGAAGCCAGTTCCCATGTAAACATGCTCGATTCTTACTAATACACAGCTGTAGCATAATAAATCGACCATCTATCCACCCAGTGTACCAAATGCAGAACGATAATAAATTACACTTGCTCAAGTTCGGTCCTTACTGTACCCCAATCTTGCATCTTTTCCAGTAAACTAAATGATGCTGCCCTTCGACTCAATGTCATTTTGGATAATCGCTCTCCAGTTGGATTATCCAAAGATGCTGAAATCTATTTGAGGAGTGGCATTACATACATGATATCTGCACCCTTTGACTTACTATTCTTGTACAGCTTTCTGGTGGCTGTGTATTGAATTCAATGTTTACTTTCCTCTCGACCGATTGCCACCCACGTTTAGAGAGCACAGTCTGTCTTGCTATTTAACCCATAGCTAGGGGACAGAAGAGATAGATTCATACGTTTCCCAAGCGTATTTGTGCTAAAGTGAATATAACGAAATCAACCGGAATTCGAACACAGCTAGCCGATTAGTAATCATTGCACCACCCGCACATCCGCCTCGATTGCGCTAGACCAGGTGAAGCTTTAAAAGTATATTAAATTAATTTTCTAACGTATACTTTCTAAGCTTTAATATAACTGCTTTTTTTTATTGTATTTTAACTTGATTTATTAAATTTTTATACCACAAAACAATATTATATTTCTCGCAGTAGTTTGTCAAAAAAATAATTTCTTTCTGCGATAGAGCAGTTGCCAGCCAAGGCTATAGAGCTCGGTCTGTGCTGCTATTTAACCATAGCTGGGATGGGGGGATGGGGGTAGAAAAGAGGAGGATTCATACCATTCCCAATATATATATATATAGATATATATATATTTTAAAGTGTGTGTATGTGATTTATTTTCAGTAAGATTGTATCTGTAAACATAAATAAAAAGAGACAAGAGGAAAAACTATTCTTAGCCGTCGTGTTTCGTCCTTTGATGGACTTTATCAAGGCCTATGGAGGATTTATTTTGTTGCATGTATTTATATACAAAAGCTAGGATGTCATTGGTCATTGCCAAGGCTTCTAATTTGAGAACGTTCATGGATATTAATCTTGTGGTTCAAAAGTCAGTCAAAATATGTGGAGGACACAAAATGTCATATTTCAAAGCCTGGTAAAGAGTAAGCGAGTAATATTTAAGATTTCTTTAGATGAATAGTGTTTATTCAAGATGAATGTTTGATTGCGATTAGCGTGTTATAGTATGAGGTGAATGTATATGCTATAATATAAAATTGAAGACTGAGGTCAACATTGAGCGGTCACAGTCTGTTTCATTCTTGAACTGAATATTTAAGCCATGTGTGCAGTGTTTTGGCTCGACTATTAATATGAAACAGCCCGTCGCCACCCTGTGTTGACCCCAGTGTCCACTGATATATATATATATATATATATATATATATATATATATATATATATATATATATATATATATATATATATATGTGTGTGTGTGTGTGTGTGTGTGTGTTATTTATTCAAAAATTATAACGTAAACATGTGTCTTCTCAAGTGATGGTGTTGAATGTAGAATAAAGAGTTTTAAAAAGTTTAAATCAACCAAACACCCCTCAACATTGTTACATAAGCTACAATGACCAATCAAAATACGATAATTCAAAAAACTTGACAACGAACCTTGGTTATAATTATTAATATCTGAATGTCAATGTTAGACTAAAATAGAAATCATTCTGATTACTTTTAAATTTTACTAAAAAATAAAAAATAAAAATGACCAATTTTAATTTTTTAATTTAATGTATTAAGCTTAAAATATTATAAAATTATTTAAAGAAGAAACTGAGGAAAATATACATATATTATTTTTATTTATTTTTTTTTTTTTAGTCGAAAAGACAGATTTACAGTTAGAGCAAACGCTAATCTAAGGAGATTCAAACATTGTAATAACTTAGATACATTTGAAGGAAAACCAGATGCTGTATGCAGGGGAAGAAGTTTTTCATATCACAATACATACACAATCATATTATATTAGATTGGTGCAAAAATAATGACGTAATAATGTCGTTTTTTGACGTATTTTTAACGTCAAAAAACGACATTATTACGTCATTATTTTTGAACCAACCTAATAATATACAATCACGTAGACATATTTAGATATATAAACACGAACGAAACAGGAAATAGATGACCACGAGAAAAAAACTAAAAAATAAATAAAGAGGAATATAATATCAGACACATATACAGACAATGAAAAACATATACAAGCAATCACACACACATACATTAATAAATAGATAAACACAGAGAAAGACACACCCACAAAGATTTAATTCTAAAAGTATTAATAAACGAATGTAAAGCAACTATTAAAATATTACTTACATGGGCAAAGATATATAGATAAAAAGATGGTTTAATACATAAAAGTTAAGAGGGGTAGAATTGGCTATTGAGGGTTTGTTTGGCTGATTTGATGATGGAAGCCAGAGTATGAATGTTGCTACCATTAATGAAGGCCTGAATGATTTTTTCTCTCACTATTTCTCAATTGAGAAGACAGTGGGGCTGATACAATGCGATTTTAACCTGTTCTCTTTCTAACTGAATAACTCTAAGATTCTTTCAGTGGTTCTTACGACAAATGCTGTCAAGATGGCTGGAAACCTGGAAAAAAGACTCTGAATTGGTAACATATATGTGTGTGTGTGTGTGTGTGTGTGTGTGTGTGTGTGTGTGTATGTGTGTGTGTAAATATGTAGAAAAAAGGAAAGAACACGTTAGGTAAATAATCCGGAGTTGTTTAGTATTTTTGTTTTTATTTTTAAAAAACAGTGCTCCATACGGAAGTAGAGCGCTTGAGGATGAAACAGGGCTTGATACTTTAATTCAATTTAATTTTAATAACTATATTGAGTTTTTTGGCTCTTGTTTTGAAAACATGCGAACTCTTATGTAGCGAAAGAATCATATTTTTTAAAATATTAATTATAATATATATATATATATATATATATATATATATATATATATATATATATATATATATATGTATGTATGTATGTATGTATGTATGTATGTATGTATGTATGAATGAATGAATTATTATTCTTTCAAATGTCAGTCACTATAGTGGATATTCGTATTTGAAATAGACAACACAATTTTATTTATTACGTGTCTCCGAGAAATTTTAATGAAAAAATTTGTGCTCCGGCAAAGATCGAACCTGCGACCTCCGACATGTTCCTTTCTAAGTAATGCGTAGTCTATGTCGTCTTGTGGAATCAAATTTTTCCTGTTTGTGCGACAAAAGTTTGAAATACAACGTTTTTTTCTGGTAGCGAGTCGCTGGGAGATGTTTTCTGAAAGAAATGATTCATGCTTATATCGAAAACATTTCCGAGAATAACCTCAAGAATAGCAATCCTCGAAATCCCAGATCACATTGCTCCCCTGGTGATTCCAGATTTCCTTAATTCCTCACGCCTTTTGGACTGTCATGTAATATTTTCCTCCATAGTACATTTAGCGAGGCCATTATAATTTGCCTGAATGTATAAAATAAAACTTGGAAAATCGCGGAAATTGATATTTTACTAACTACGCTATGTGTGAACGAGATTTTCAGTAACTGCATAGTACCAAGCGGGATTAAACACGAAATGGCAGTGGGATTGTGATCGACTTGATTATTTAGTATATTGATATTTTATCATATTTCTTGCTCTTTCTTACGTTCATAAAAAGTAGCCCTCTACTTTGGTTGGCTCTTGGGCTTTGTATCCGGCGAATATTAATATAGAAAATGCGTGGTTCAGAAATTGTTGTTTTGTAACCGACGCTTTCAAAAAATCAATTACCGTGTATAATCCTAAGAGGAGGTTAAATCAACGGTTTTATTTATTCATTTTTGAATTGTTAATTTATGGTAAACATTATTGTTGTCTATATAGGTATTTCATTTGATATAATATAAACGCTCCCAATCTGAGGTTCCTCTCGTGACTGAAACGTTGATTTGAAATCGTTCTCCAGCGAACCAACTATCCCATGTTTGAGAATTACTACTCAACAGTTGAATTACGGTCAAGATAGCTATGGATAAAAATTGTTGCATATCGTGATTGCAATCCTCTTTCATACATCTACTGAAATGACAATGCGACACGGCATACAGAGAGAACGTAATCTGAGTATCAACAGAAAACCCACTTATTAAAAAAGCATGAATCAATAAAACAGAAAGGAAAGACTTCGTATAAATGTAGTGAATGGTTGTCCATTCTACATTTCTGTACATGTGTGTGTGCCACCACCACAGCGTTATGTTTTGCTTGGATTCAAGCTGACATATATATATATATATATATATATATATATATATATATATATAGTCATCGGGACCGAGGGTTTGAGTGCGCTGGTGTTGTTCAGATTGTCGATCATTCTGGATAACACACTTTTTCCAGAAACTGTAACTAAGGTCTGGTCAGCATAGTTGCAGTATAAACTACAGGTTCACTGTGGGTTTCTAAACAAATACAAATATGACTGAGCGAGAGTCTGCAATAGGGATTGGCTAGTCGCCCTAGTAGACGGGTATCCTCAAATACGAGTGGCCAGTTATGATTATTACATATAGTTAGTTTATGAAAAACTAGGTAATCCGTATGGGTAAACCTAAGGAGGATAAATATATATAAAGAAATCTAGTCTTAAGGTGTGCTATATTTATGGAATAAAGTGCTCAATATCAGAGATAGAGCGTATGTAAATATAAAAGTGAACATAGAAGTCAACACTTAGAGGCTACAGTTTGTTTCATGCTAGATGCAATCATCAGAGCACTCGTGGCCTGAGGATTGCATCTAGCATGACACAGTGTGTCGCCTCTAAGTTTTGACTTCTATGTTCACTTTTATATATATATATATATGTGTGTGTGTGTGTGTGCGTGCGTGTGTGTGTGTATGATAAAAAATATAATTTTAAGGTCTGATATATTTACGAATAAAAGTGCTCAGTATCAGAGTTTAAAGTGGACTCTGAAGTCAACATTCTGTTTCATGCTTGAACTCAATCTTCAGACTATGTGTGATATGTTTTGACTCGACTATTAGAATGAAAGAAACTTTCGCCTCTCTATGTTAACCTCAGTATTCACTTTTATATCATATTATATATATATGTGTGTGTGTGTGCGTGTATATATATATATATATATATATATATATATATATATATATATATATATATATATATATATAGATGGATAGATAGATACAGCCGTACTTTCCCTGGCGATCCGTTTAGGTGAAACCTAGGTAGGTTTGTCTGGCTCACTAGGTTTATCTAGGTCTGCTTTACGGTTGTATTGAGCTCTTTTGTTAGTTAGTTGTTTACTCGTATCGGGTTTTTTTCTTTGGGCTTCAGACCTGCATCTGTGCGATTTTTTTGGCAGTAGTTCATGTTTGTAGCTCTTTCATTTTTTTAAAACCGTTTTTTCCCTCGAGATTGGTTTGATTATTTGCAAATAAAAAATTCGAGGGTTTTTCGAAACTAGTCTAGTTATATATATATATATATATATATATATATATATATATACATACTTATGTATTATTATTATTTCTTTTTTTTATTTCCTTTGATTTCTGGTTTTTACACATTTCTTTCCGGGTCCTGCACAGGACACTTTCTACTGAAAAAAAAAATGACATAGATAAAGCCCTTTGTAAAGTGTAGGCTGTACTTGTGAGAACAATTTTTTGTATCTCTTTGAGGCACGAAATTCCAGGAATCCCTTCAATTAGTCTACTGGAAACTTTTCCAACCAATCCTAGGGCTCCAACTACAACAGGGATTGTTGATGTTCCCATGTGCCACATTTTTGAGATTTCTATTTCAAGGTCCTTGTATTTTGACAGCTTTTTGAATATCTTCAAAGATACATTGCAGTCTGCAGGGACTGCCATATCAATAAGGAGGCACTTTTTGTTTGTTGTCTTTAATAAGAATGTTTGGGCGATTAGCTTTGATTGTTCTGTCAGTGTGTATTTTGTAGACCCATATAATTGTAACAGGTCCTATCTCCATAACCGGGTCTGGGTGGTGTTCCTCCCACTTTCTTTCAGTTTCCTTCCCGTAGAAGTTGCAAATTTTCCAATGCAGATATTGGCCCACTCTGTCATGCCGGGTTTTATACTCAGTGGGTGCCAATATCGTGCAACCTGATACAAGATGATCAATTGTTTCTGGATATTTGTCACAGAATCTGCATTTGGAGCTAACACAATATTTTAGTATATGTGCTTGACAATTTCTAGTTAACAAGCATTGGTCCTGTGCAACAAGGGTAAAACCTTCAGTTTTAGCTTTCAACCCTGCACTACGTAGCCACTTATGGTTACGGATTTTGTCTAGATCAGCTTGATATGTATGGGCAAAGTATTGGCCATGAAGCGTTTTATCTTGCCATTTTTTCTGTATCTGCTCCGTTACATTTGTCTTTGCTTCCTTTTTTAAGTATTTTTCAGATTCAGCAGGTGGTTTACTTGTATTTCTGCGCCCATTTGAAACTCCATTTTGAATTTGCTGGCTTCCTTTATTACGGAGTAAAGACGCTTACTACTTTCATGTTCTTTGACACATACCATCATCCAGTCTTCTGTAGTTTCCAAGTATCTTTGGAAGCCATTTGTTGTAGCTTTGTAGGACAGTTCTAGTTGAACTAATCCTCTGCCTCCTTCAGATCTGGGCACATTCAGACCATGAACATCAGCATTGGAATGATGCATGCGGTAGCAAGTGAGAAGCTTTCTCGTTTTGGCGTCCATTCGCTTAATTTCAGCTATGGTCCAGTTAAGGACATTAAAGCTGTATTGCACCACAGGGACAGCCAATGTGTTTATCTCTGATATTCTGTTTTTTTTAGTTTATCTCGGTATTTAGTACCAGACGTACACGCCTGTAGTACTCCTTTCTCACCTTCTCCTTCATTTGCAGGTGTTGTATGCCATATCCTTCGCTAATTCCTAGATACTTATAGGCTTCATCATGTTCCAGTACCCTAATCTTTGTGACAAAATCTAAATCTATTAAGGGCGTTTCTGTAATTCTACCTTTCTTGAATGTTACTTTTGTACAATTATTTAATCTGAAGTCCATACCTATGTCGTCACTGAAGTATTTTACAATATTGAGGAGGCCCATCAACTCAATGTCGTCTTTGGCAAAGAGTTTAAGGTCATCCATGTAGTTACTATTATTATTATTATTATTATTATGTCAAGTATCATGAAAGTGGATACTCGTATTTGAATCAGAATGAATATTTTATGTATTACGTGTATTCGAGAAATTTTTATGAAGAAAATTTGTACCCCGGAAGGAATCAAACCTGCACCCACTTTATATGATAAACCACAGTTTGATCTGTTATTTTCACTGTACGAAGAACTTCACAGTTCAGCAGGTCTCTATTTTCCCTTTTAATGAAAGTACACTTCCTCACTAAATTGCTTCTTTTTTTTTTTTCGAACAGCCCATACCTGCTTTGTTTCAAAGCCGAAACGTAAACAATTAGCAATTATAAATAATCAATGTAATGTATTTAAAATCCAACATATATATAAAAATTGCATATATATATATATATATATATATATATATATATATATATATACATATATATATATATATATATATATATATACATACACAATTTACACACACACACACATATATATATATATATATACGATGATAAAAATATACTTTTCAGATATGCAATATTTATGGGTTAAGGTGTTCAATATTAGGGATAGCGTGTCTATAAATGATATAAAAGTAGCCATTGAAATCAACACCAAGCGGCGGCAATCTCTTTCATATTTAAACGCATTTGCTTATAAGCATGAAACAGACTTCAGTGCCCACTTATATATATATATATATATATATACATACATACATACATACATACATACATATATATATATATATATATATATATATATATATATATATATATATATATATATATTAATCAGTGCTTTCGGTAAACTTCGCCATCGCTTGTGGAATGAGTGGATACGAAAATTTGGGTTTACAGAGCTGTTGTACTTGCCATCCTTTTGTATGGCTCAGAGTCATGGACTCCATACAGGTACCATATACGCCAGCTAGATGTTTTCCATAAAAGCTGTCTGCGTGCAATCTGTGGAGTTAAGCTTCAAGATAGGACATCTAACGTAGACCTGTTTAACAGGTGTAATATTGGAGGAATCGAGACTTTTATCATACAGTCTCAGTTACCGTGGACTGGTCATGTCTTGAGAATGTCTGATGACAGGATACCCAAGATCCCAATGTACAGCCAGTTAGATCAGGGTTCCAGGAATGTAGGACGCTCATGGCTAAGATACAAAGACAAGCTGAAAAGCAAATGTCAGCAGTTAATATACCACATAACACCCTTGAGCGCTTAGCTTTGGAGCGGGTAGAATGGAGATCAACATGTTTTAGTGGACTCAGCAATTTTCAATCTGCTGTCTGAATCATCTTCAAGAAGCGAGAGCAAGATCTAAAAGGTCAGCAAATCTAACAGTGATCTCATCTGACAATCCTTACACTTCCTCCATATGTGGCCTCCTTTGTAAATCACGAACGGGTCTTAAATGCCACTTAAGATTATCGCATAAACATTCATAACTGAATCAATAAGCTGGCAGATCCTCATACGTCGAAACCGACGGGAGAGTCCATTACTATTCCATTATATATATATATATATATATATATATATATATATATATATATATATATATATATATATATATATATATATGTAGTGATGTTATAACATGTTTCGTTTATAATTTTGGAATAAATAATCATATATATATATATATATATATATATATATATATATATATATATATATATATATATATATACCTCGGGCTGAGGTATGGGTTTGTAAACAGTGACTATTATAGCTATATAGCGAGACTCTTCGCAAGCCGAATTGAGTCACTGTCGGTCACTGGGCGTGTTTCCTAAAATAAATACGCCATAAATCCACCATCATCCCAACCGTACGCCGACAGCTTAGTGGTAGAATATCCGCCTGATACCAATTCAGTCGGGTTTCGATCCTAGCTAGAGGCAACCGGATGTCTAGCCGCACTGATGAGCTGTGATACAGCGAAACAGTCTGTCTGTGGATGACATTATATATATATATATATTGAAGAATAAAAAATATTAAAAATTAAAATCTTCAGACACTCGGGGTTGTATATTAATATTCCTTCGTTTTTATTATTATTTCATTTAGATTCCTCGAGTAGTTTCGGCCATCATCAGGAGAAAAAATATTTTCTGCTTACCGGTAGCAGTGAACTAGAGAAATGAATGTCTTGATGGAGAAAATGAACTTTTGGCTGTAGTTTTCATTTGTATTTCTTTTATTTTTTTTAACATGAATTTTGGTCAGACCTTGTGTTGGTCAAACAGTCTCTTTCCAGTTGTTACTTAAGATAAGAGCTGGATGGATTCATGCTGCTCTGAATTCCCTTGGTCATTGACAGTTTTATTAGTTCCTGGAAAGGGGATGTGTCTCAGTTAAGTGTGTGTGTTATCTGATATATATATATATATATATATATATATATATATATATATATATATATATATCAGATAAATTTCTACGTTTTTTCCAATGTTACTTGAATTAATATGGAAAATGTTTTTACGATAGTGTTTTATATCTTTTTGCATCTCTACACTTCTACCGTTTTTGTTTATCGTTTCTGAAACTTGATTGAATTTGACCTCTTTTCAGACGATGAAGTGCCAAGTAGAAAAAAATGAACATTTCAGACAACACTCGCCACAATGTCGCTAATTTGATGAAAAACGCTATTCAAGAGCTTCGTTAGGAAGTTCACCTGATTTTTCAACGAAGGAGAGTATATTAGGAATTATTATTGCATTTTTAATTTTCGATGAATATTAGGTTTAAAATAAATGAAAAAAACAACATCAATTTATCTGACAACCCAATATATATTCTCTTGGCATTTAACTTTTATATAATCAGTTATTTAACTATAACTGAAAAAAATCGTAATTTTATTTAACACCTCAGTATTACATCATTAACAGAATTCATTTTTAAAAATTACGTCACCAGGTAAATAACATTGACTTACACAGAGAAAAAAAAACTAAAATACCATCTATAAATAAGCTAACTTCACAGAAAGTTCTGCTGAGCGTTGGAGGACTTGGACGTGAAAAAAAACAAACTCTGTGTAAATATTTAAATAAGGTAAATGAACTATTTTATTTTAATAGTAATAATCATATATATAGGGTGACCCAAAAAACGGGAATTTTTGAAGTGCGTAGATGTTGCAGCAGTCAATGAGGATTTCAAGAATGCATTTGTACAGGAGGACGCCATCTACTGGACGTAATTTTTGCAAAAGTAAAATTCCATCATTGTTTCTTAAATGGCATGTCTTAAGGTTTCAATTACTATGAATAAAATATTTTTCTTCCATCACTCTTGGTTTTATTGGATTGTTAAAAAGTTCCCGTTTTGGGGGTCATCCTGTATATGCGAGTGTGTGTTTAGATGTGTGTGTGTGTTTGTGTGAGTATATGATAAATATATAGTTTTAAGGTGTGATATATTTACGAATAAAAGTGCTCAATATTAGAGATAGAGCGTATGTAAATATAAAATATTAAAATGCATACTGAAGTCAACATTCTGTTTCATGCTTGAACTCAATCTTCAACATAAAAAAAAATTAAAATACAATTTGTAAATAAGCTTACTTCACCTAAAAATCTTCTGAAGATTGGATGACTTGGCGAAGAAAAACATAAAGTTCTGTGTAAACGGAATATAAATAAACTATATTATTTCACTTTATGTATATATATATATATATATATATATATATATATATATATATATATATATATATATATAAGTGAATATTGAAGTCAACACTAAGACGCGATAGACTGTTTCATGCTAGACGCAATCGTCAGTCCACGTGTGTTTTCGACTATTTATATATACGGGTCAGTGGAACATTGTGGGTAGTCCATTCTGACGGTTATTTTGACGGGGTGTTTATTTATTTATTTGGGTTAATTTATTTTACTTATTTTTTATATATTTATTTATTCTTTTCGTTTTTCTATATTTTTGAAACTTAATAAAATTTGGGGAGGGATAAGTTCAATTCGTTTATTTACTAGTTTAAATAAACTATCTGAACTAATTTTAATTTCTTTTTTACTGAACTAATCTCAAAAATCTTTGCTACGTTACTAAAACATCGAAAAACGAAAAGAATAAATAAATATATAAAATAAAAATAAACATAAATAAAATAAATTAACCCAAATAAATAAACAAACAAACCAATCCTGCCAAAATAACCGTCAGAATGGACTACCAACAATGCACCACTGACCTGTATATATAAATAGTTGAGAAAGAACCCAACACACATGGCCTGACGATTTTCAATGAAACATTCTCTCTCTCTCTCTCTCTCTCTCTCTCTCTCTCTGTGTATACATATACACATATACATATATATATATATACATATATATATATACATACATATACATACATGCACATACACATACATATATGTATACATATGCATACATAAATACACACACATACATACATATACACATACACCCATATACATCCACTCCTACATATATATACATTTACACACATATATACATACGGACAAACACATACGTGCACATAAACATATATACATAAAACCTTACATCTCCATACAATTATATACACCCTTCTAAACAAATAAACAATGTATCTCTATATCTATCCGTCTAACTATACATACATACATATATACATACATAGCCACCCATATACAGATATATATGAATACATACATACCAAAACATCCACACATACATATAAACACATCTACATACACATCTACCTACATATACATACATCCATATGCGCATACATATATATACATATATACGCATACATATACATACATACATACACATACATATACATATATGCACTCCTACATATATACACATATGCACACATGCACGCACAAGTACGGACATCTACATATAAATCAAAATGTAAAATCTAAAAAAGTAAAATTTAAAAAATTTTGTCTCAAAAAAAAATATTGAGTTATACCTGGATTCTATCATCTTGGAATTTTTTTTATACAAAATATATATGTATGTGTATGCATATATATTCATATATTTTGCATCTGTATGTATATATTTACCACTAATATTATCTCTCTCTCTCTCTCTATATATATATATATATATATTTATATATATATATATATATATATATATATATATATATATATATATATATATATATATATATATATATATATATATATATATATATATATAGAGAGAGACAGGGAGTGTGAATGGAAGAAACAGACTATTTCTATGCCTACACACTCTCTATTTGGTATATTGACTATTATTTCTTTAAATATACCAAATTTCCAACTCGGTTCAATTGCCCAGACCACCTCTATGGTCATAATGATTTTCCAAGCGTAGCTTAGCTGTGGCACAAGGCCGAAAGCATGGGACACCCTAGTGAGGATCGAACTCACGACTCTGTTTTAACTGTTCTAGCGAGACAAGCTTGATAACCATTACACAGCGTCGAGGTGCCCAACCTCTATGGTCATAAGCCGGTCATCAGTATTGGATATACAACTATCTCCTGATGTATGACAAAACACTTATATGATCTCAGTGCCATAAAAAAAATACCTTGACACCCACAAACAAAGACCTGCTCCTTGTTGATAACCCCATCATTCTAAATAACTCTAAATGTCGACGATGTCTAAATGTTACAGAGGCTCTTTATATAAAACAATTCAAGCGAAGCCTCAACCTTACTTTATTTAAATAAAAATACACTCCAAGGCATAGTCGCATCTCTCACGCAGCCTAGAATCACTAATACTTCCACACAATACACGCCAGAGCAAAAACATTGACAAACATGTTACCCCCGAACCCCTTGAAAATAGCTAATGAATTGTCCAAAAGCGCTTGGGAAAATGATCATTACTGATAATATCTACAACTCCCTTAACGCCCCCAAGAGGAAAGTTTGTACAATCTCTTTTACGTACAAAAGGAAAACTGTAAGAATATTATAAAAACATTTCCTTATCTATCAAATTCAATGAAACATCTATAAAGGAAATGTTGCTGTCCATATATATATATTCATGTATATTCACGGTGAGACAAAATTTGTGCGCCGTAGGGGTTAAAGTATAGGTCAAAGAGGACCTGTTGGGTGACCACTGAGGTCACCAGAATTCACACACTTGGATTTTTTCTGTTGGGCAATTGAAATCAGTCATATATATATATATATATATATATATATACTAAAAGGAAGAGAGAAATCGCAAACGTTTTGCGGATTGTAATGCGGATTTTTTAAAAAATATATTATACTTTATTTATTTTAAATATATTATGCTTTATTTTCCATTATGGAAAATAAAGCATAATATATATTTTTTTCTCTTTTCTTTTTAATATACACACTTTTCTATCGTTTGACCTACTATAAACTCTTCCCTTTACATATATATATATATATATATATATATATATATATATATATATATATATATATATATATATATACAAGGCGAGTCAAATGGGGTTAATTAATTAATTATGTTTTAAATGTCTAATTTGTTTTAATATTTTCTTATTTATTTCCCATTTGAAATCAGTTATCAGACGCGCCAAAGAAACTCAATTAAATATGAATGCAGTAAAATGTCAAAGGAAACATTAGAGTTAATGAATTATGCAGGCACACAATTGTGTGTGTGCGTGCGCGCACGTGCGTGTGTGTGTGTGTGTGTGTGTGTGTAACATTAAGAATTCATGGTCACTGTCAATTTCACGTGAGGATAGTCATATCGCGTAACATTCCACGCACTCTCACAGCAACGAAAAACAAAAAATAAACAAAGATCGATCGCTTTATCTTACCAACCTTTACTAATTCACTTACTAATCCAGCATATTTTTTTGCTATCTAAACAATTATTTTGCAGTTTTTGAAATTCAATTTGTAAGTGTGCTACCATATGTGTAAAAGAGGATACATTTATAAAGCAATTGTTAAGTCTGATGAAAACTGGTTGCAAAATCAAGAAAAAATAAGAGAGAAACCAGTAAAAATGGCCCTTTTTCAATATTTACGCAGGCTTTCACTATAAGGGTGGACTCAATTATCAAGTTAAATGACTGTTAAACAACCAACTTATTGTTGGCTACAATTGAGTGAAGATTGTATTAGATTGCTTGAAAATTGAGGGAGTTTTCTGTTTAAAATTGGTGTTGAAATCGATCTGTGTTGAAAACGATTTTTCGGTTTTCGCTTAAACCAGTGGCATAGAAATAAAAAGGAAGTATTGTTGAGCTCATTATGATGTAAGTAACCTGCATACCGAGTTTGAACGAAATCGGAGGAAAAAAGTTGAATTTATCGATTTTTGATCGGCTTTATCCATTTTGATTTTTAAAAATTAACGATTTTTTAAAAAATATCTCTACATTGTACAATGTACGTGCCAAGTTTGGTCAAAATCGGTTGGATGGATCTCGAGTGATAGGGTATCAAACGGACACACTCACACACAGAGACATCTGTTTTAAACAGAGAGATTACTAACAATACATTGTATTATCTAGAAACTATATAGCTAAATAAAATACCTTCCCTATGAAAGTATAAAATTATGTACAAAATATTTAGTTTTTGATATTACATAACCCAGCGTTAATAAGGCTAAAAATAATCAACCAACCAAATGGATGGATAGAGAAATATAGTGATTTTTATATTTGTACGAAAATTTAGGACTTCTTAGTTTTAGGAAGATAGAGTGTAAGATGAAAGAGAACTTAGCTGATTTTAGCAAAGAAATTTGCGTTGCGTTGGTATTTTTTTCCCTTTATCTACTAGGAAATAAAAGCGATTAAAATGACTTTGTTAAAGCAGCAAGAGGAAAGAATAACAAGAAAGAGGAAGGCACAAAGATGGTATACATGAACGAAACGTAGTGATATCGATGTAAAATTAAATAACACAAAATCAGTTTAATCAATTTATCGATCTTCTCTTGCCAGAGTTCGATCGACGACAAAAATAATCAGTGTCAACAAGAAAATCAACTAACAACCATTCCTAAGAACCTAAGCCTTAGCCTAAAAACTACTACTATTTCTTTCAGAGAGATGACTGACCGGGCTTAATATAACCTTGAGGCGAATATCATAATGAACCTTCTTCAATACTGAGCACATGTTTTGGTTATAGGACTGGGTATATTTATCGTTGTTTATTATGAGATACTTGAAAGAATTTGTCATCAATATCATTTTCAGTTCTTTCTTTTTTTATCTCTAGTGGTTTCTGAGTGGTGTTAATTTTGTCTTCAGGAATATTTATACAACATCACTTCATCCGTGATTCTCAATCTTGATGTAACACTTTTCGCTGACAGTATGGGCTGAGAGGTCCATCTGTAGTAATGAGACCTGTTGACATGAAACTGTCCCCGATTCGAATACAAATTTGAATAGAAGTCCAAAGAAAATATTCGGCATTTTATTCAGTGACAGTTTTCTTAGATTGCCGTGATGAAATTCACGATTCGAAATCTGACTTTAATCATGACTCAAATACCAACTGTTAACAATCACCTATAATGACTATGAACTTCCAGATCTTCGACTATTGAGGTCTTTCTTTATATTTCAGATAACTCTCAGAGCACAGTAAAATAACCCATTCGATAACAAAAAAGGATTTCTTTCATAAGGACCTTGTACAAATGTATAATAATTGTGTTTAAATCATTTTAAAATGAATTATATTATGTAGTAGGAATTGTTATGCTCACTGTTATTTCTAATGTATTTCTCTTAGGTAATACAGTCTGAGAAACCGATCTTATTCGATATATATATATATATATATATATATATATATATAAAAGAAAGAGGTTGTAGTGGTTCCAACGAGAGAAAAGTATGTATATTAAAAAGAAGAGAAGAGAGGTGCCGTAAACGTTTTTGGTTGTAATGTGCCAATTCAAGAAAGAAATTCGGATTACAAACACAGAAAATGTCTCATATCGAGAATATTTAACATTGAAAAACAAAAGAAAAAATTAATTATTTTTAATAATATGTGGAAATCTCCGCTTTTACCTGAAGACGGTCACGAGACCAGAAACACGTGTAGTGTAACATTATGTAAAACAAAGCATAATATTTTTTTCTAAATAAATCCACATTATAACCAAAAACGTTTACGGCACCTCTCTTCTCTTCTTTTTAATATATATATATATATATATATATATATATATATATATATATATATATATATATATATATATATATATATAGTATTTTCACGTTACCAATTTTTCATTCATAACTTAACATTCGTGGCTGAGAGCCCTATAGCCATTTGTCTCTTTTTAAAGATAAGAACTTCCATTATCCTCATTACTGCTACTGTTCTTATAACTGCTATTGACTCATATCCTTTTTTCTAATTTGTTTTTACTCTCTGGTCGGAATGAAGATTCTCACTGTTTCTAAATAATTGAATTGATTTAGAAATTGCCAGAAACTTCCTTCCTGCCAGTAGATTTTCAAAGTTAATAATTAACCGGTCATGGGTATGACGATAAACTACATCCGCGTCCTGGGTAAGACGATTAACTACGTCCAACAGCCAGGAGGTTTTGAGGAGCGTAAAACCACCTCTTAATTGCTGGTGTTCCCAGGTCCAACCTGGCCCGGGATGGTAGCACGTGTTAGGGTCCCAGCTATGGATAAATAGTTAAAACCTCGGTTCAAAGCACTATGAAAGTGTAAAAACAAGTTTTAATACCAGAAATACTTTGTAAAAAAAAATATTACCAGCAATAAACTATTAGCAGCAATACATTTTAGGAAAAAACAAATATTCCAGCAATACGTTTTTGAAAAAAAAATATTACCAGCAATACTTTTCTGAAAAAAAAATATTAGTAGCTATGCATTTTTGGAGAAAAAAACTATTTTACCAGCTATACATTTTTTGAAAAAAATATTACCAGAAATCGATCTTTTGAAGGAAAATTATTACTAGCAATACATGTTTGGAAAAAAAATATTAACAACAATAAAAATCTTGTCGGCATTAAATAATTCATTGAGATTGATATGCCATAAATCCAAACCAACGTAATAATTAACTACAGAAAATATTTTTCATTGATTTCGAAAACTACTTATGGAAAATCGATTTTTAGTTTATCTTATGCTATAGGTGCGACTCATTAATTGCCATTAAGTGTACTTTTTTGTTGAATTACGTTAATTAAATAAAAATTTCGGAGTTAGATTAATTGTCGAAATTCACTAAGATCCCCAGTTCCATTCATCAAATTCGATTCAGTGTAGAACGTTTTAAAGAAAAACATTGAAATAAGAATCTCCAAACTTTGATCTAAATATATACTAAGCGAATCGACACAAAAAAAAAACGTAGGAAGAGTTTGTTGCGCCTAGTCTCTAGTATTCAAATTCCTGGATTTTCTTTTTCACCAAAGTGTCCCGAGAGACTTCTGTTATTTTAGCCACAATATAGACCTCTAATATATCCAGTTTTGTAAGTTCCCATCAATCAACTCACCCACACTCTCTGACACTTGAGGGCAGCATGCACTCATCCTTTCGATCGATCAGCAGTCCCTAAAGATCACCGGTCTGAGGTCTTATCGAATTCTTCGTTGCCGATTACTTTTTAGCGGACCACGCCTGTGTTACCTCATAGAAATGCGCCATTGGACTTGAAATGAATAGATGGATGCCATACTGCATAAACAAACTATTTTACAAGTTCCTGCGACATAGGATATAAATTAACTTGTTTCCAAAATTTGCCATTGGTTATGGAATCCATCTATTTTTTGCTGAAATACTAAGAGCCACTAAGTTATGGAATAAGACCTATGATATGAATGTAAAAAGATGAAGCAGGGGGTGAATACTATGAGTATATGTAGGGGAAAGATTGACCCGAGACATGAAGAGGCTAAAACTGTTGTGTTCTCGGAAACATCCAAGTAGTAGTTCACAGGATGAAGAATTCTGAGGAGAAGACTTTTTACCAAAGGACTACATAGGAATTTGCCATTGGTTAAAAAATTCATTGATTTATTTTTTACTGAAAGACCAAGAGCCACTCAAGGTAGAGGGCTATGGAATAAAACGTATGATATGAACTTAAAAAAGATGAAGCAGGATTATATGAAGGATAAAATTGACCCGAGATATGAAGAGGTTAAGATTGTTGTGTTCTACGAAGCATCCAAGGAGTAGTTCTGAGGAAAACACTCTTCTTACCAAAGGACTACGTAGGAAATAAAAGTGATTTAACCCTGTACATATAGCAAGTCGAATATTAGCGTTGAAGGACTGTCCTGATGGTACTAAAAAACGGAGGTCTTTGAAACATTTGCAATCACTGTAGCGATAGCCTTAGGACGTTTCGTCCGTGGGAAAGAGCCTATAGGGAGGAAAATAACTAATACCCCACAAGATTGCGTAAAAGATTTTGAACTCTGACAAAGTTGGAAACTGAAGAATGGGCAGTAATACCCCCTTGTAGATTTGATGTTTCCTTATGAATTCCATGTATAATGTACTCAGATACATAGTTGTTTAACGTTTAACTATCATAGAGCAAAATGAAAACGACGTTGGAATTGTAAAACCGGATCTTGGTTTAGAGAGGGAACCTATCCAGATTTTGGTAAGCCTAGTGAAGGCCATTAATGCTATGCTGATTCTATAGTTTATGTTGCTTAAATGTGTTACAAGACAAAGAAATAAACGTTCTTCTAGTACATTGACTACTAAATATAATAGTTAATATTTGGTTTTCTTTTATACCAACGAATTTACAGCTACTAAAATTTGCTTCTTTGGCATTTACAGATGTGCAAGACATTAAAGTGTGCTTTTTCTGTCTCAGATGTTTCCCTGGTCCCAACTAAATATGCTAATTCACTAAGAAACAATAAACACATCACGATTGTGGTTCGGTGTATATGAGAGCGAGAACGGCTTTAGTGTCTGAGGTTCTAATTTCAATTTTTTTAAAAATCAAGGTTTCCCGTTAACAAGCATTTTTTTTAATCCTATCTCCCTTCAGGACGTGGGCAGTCATGGCTCTCCACAGATTCCTTTCCTTTATTATCTGTGAATCGTCATCAGTTCTTCAGAAAGTGTGCTGGTTTCCCGTTGCCTTCTCCACAGTTTTCTTTTTGTGTTGTCACCAAAGTCTATAGAGTACAGTCTACCCTACGATTTAACCTATAACTGAGATGGGGAAAATGACAGATCCATGACTTTGTTATTGATCTTTGTGCATTTATAACTTCATTTCAAACGAGTTCGTCTATTTCGATTTTCTCCTGCCATTCAATATTCATTATAAATTTTGTCTTTCAAATATATTCTGTGTGCAGTATCCCTTCAGAGCGTAGGCTCCACAATTTCCTGTCATTTAGAGATCTTAATAAATTTTCTCTTTTTGTTATCTCTCCTAAACCTTGCTCCACCACCTATTTACTCAAAGTCGATAAGTATGTTATGAGTTGTTTTTCTTTGTCTCTCTCGCTTTCAATCTGCCCTGTGCGTATCAAGATTTCCAAGCCCTCTTTCCTCATTAGAAATTTCAACTGACTCTTCCTGATGTTAAGTATAAGTGTTCTTTTTGTTTCTATTTTCTCTAAAATTTCGTCGTTGCTCACATGTTCTGTCTATATTATCCTCAGCATTCATCTGTAGAGACACATTTCTGTTGCTTCAAGTATCTTCTTCATCTGTGAGGAGATTGGTAGGGATGGTGGGGATTTCTAGACTAAATCCAACGGCCAGAGCAAAGTTGTTTCCGCAATAGAATCACCGGCCGCATATCCGTGACCAATGCGAGGTTTTCTGTTGACGAGAATTGGCATCAGGCAGACCTACTTGCCAAAACCCCACTACGCATGAATCATTGCCTCTCCGGCTTTCAGCCCAGATATGTGGCGGTAGCTAGTCAGCTTCCCAGTTGCGCAGCGACCCTATGACCACACCTGGTCATGGAAATGATGATGATGATGATGATGATGATGATGATGATGATGATGATGATGATGATGAAAACACTAATAAATATTGTCGTGCTTCTAATATAAAAGATGAAGCTGCTTGTTTTGTTTTTTTTATTACCCAATATTGGTTTAATTGAAGACAATACACCACGCAATTGAGGAATGGGGTATGACAATACAAACAACATCCGGCAACAAGACTGCTAATCTGGAGGTTCTGAGAAGAGTAGAACCACCTCTTATTTGCTGTTGTTCCCAAATACCATCCTGACCTGGTGTGGTAGCACCTGTTAGAATCCTGGCTATGGGCAAATAATGAACCTCCAAACTGGGGTATAAAAAAAACATTTTCGTAGTAAAAAATACCAGCAATGGATTTTTTAAATGAATACCAACAGATTTTTGTAAAAAGAAAAAGAAGTTACTCAAGCTCCCATGAAAATTAAATTTAGGCATTAAATGACCCATATAGCGTTAAACAAACAAATTGACGAATGGATATACACTGTATATTTGTAGTTTGTCCGAATGGATTTTACGGCTGAGAAGCCAGACTCTCAGATGTATACTGGAACCAATAGTAGAAAGGTTTTCAAAACCATTTCTGTGTGTGATTTTAGTGTATTCTGCTTTAACTTTTATAAAAAAACAAAAACAAAGACAAGTTTGTTAAAAATGGTGCCGTAGTTTCGAGAATCATCGTTTATTTTTCGCTAGCAGTTGTTTTCCATTCGCAATGGTACCCGTTTCACAACCACCTAAGAGAGAACATTCTCACAACGTTGCAAACACTTAAGATGTTTTAGTTTTTGTTGGGGGATGCATGACGTTTTGTCCACGTCCCTGTAAGGTTTTTCACTCCACAATTTTCTTGGCCCCCGAACCGACCGAACATAATGGAAACATTGCAAAGTGCTGTAGCTGAAAACTTCGCACTGATCTATTACATCATCAGAATATGTATGGAATGGAATGGACAAAAATACCTTTTTATATTTCGCATATTGAGATTTAATTTAGATGGTGAACGCACGTTCTGATATCTTCTTAGCGTTCGTTTTCTATTTTTTATTGATTTAACCTTAACATTATTTGCAACGTTACAATGTAATGTTACAAGCACATTGCGGAGTGTATACAACCTCTATGTACCGTGATAACAACATCATTTTGTTAGATGGGGAGACCATGAACAGCATGATTTTTTTTCTTCGTTTTGTTCTAATGATTATTACATTGTTATTATTGATTATAACTTTGTTATTATTTCAATGATTATTACTTTGTGTCCAAATTCGTTTATTTCAATAAATAACTGACGGGTTCCGACGGATAAGGTTTAATTGCGTTCAAGGTAATTTACTGCCTAAAATAACAAAAATCACTTTCCAAACAGTCTAAAGAATAACTACTTAATTTCTGTGAATTGTCTTTCAAGATTGATGTTACTCAGGTTCAAACTTGATATGACATTTGCTATCGGGCAAATATTCACATTTTTATGGAGTCAGTAGTTTTTGTGATCTTTATCTTACAGACGCGTCTCTCATTTTATGTTTCTTTTACAAATTTTTATTTGCAACTTTTGGCCACGATACTTTGCTCATATCTATCTCACTTTCGATATTAATCTATAGTTTAGACACTTTCTTTCTTTCACAAATTATGAATATATATATGAATACCACTACCAATTCGGTATACGCAGGGTTTAAAATAATTTTTTAAAAATGAAGACGCTTTCTTGAAGCTTTCATTTTAGCTTTAAATGTGAGCTAAAGGATGTAAAATCTGCTATTTCCAGTCAGCAAAATACTTTGTGGTGTATTTCCAACAAAAATTATATTGATCGGAATCGATTTTTTTCAGAAGAATCGATAAAATTCGGCCATGTTGACAGATTTGTAAACAAAAACTAACTCTCGGTTTTAAATATCTTGCAAAAATAAAATACATATTTATGAAACGTTATTTGAGAAAAAATAGCAAATTTAAAGTTAAATTAATCTGTTTTGAAACAAATAATACTTATGGTATAAAATGTTGTATACAAGCATTTCTTAATCACGGGGTCTTTTTTCTGACGTGTTAGTTGATTTATTGACAGACGATTGACTGTCGGACATGTTCATAGTTAAGTATTGTGGAGCAGATGAGAAAGTTTATAAGGTGGGGGATAACCCTTAAAACACGTGACCTTTTAATGATACATTTATCGGTTTGTACATCTTATAAAAATTCAATTTTCATTGAAATTTTTTTCTTCAGAAAATATTG
>OZ010578.1:12971577-12999077 GCA_963932145.1 Acanthosepion lycidas
GGTTAATGTTTGAAATTATTCTAGAGACTCTTGAGTAGAAAGAATTGTGTGTCCGAGTCCAGTGTCAATTCGTTCTTTTAAAACGGTAAGTAATCAATAATAAATAATGAGTAAAAGATCAACAGACAACACAATAAAACAGATGCAAATAAGTGAGCCACAATTATTCCTACTCGATAGCGTCTAGAATAATGCGAAACAACCATTGCTGTCTACCCAATGACCGTTGGAATTATACAATAGACTTTGCTACCCATAATGCACCACTGACTAGCATATCTAAATAATGGAGCCAAAACAACGCACATGGCCTGAAGATTGCCTTCATGTATGAAACAAATTGTGGCAGTTCGATGTTGGATTCAGTGTCCACTTATACACACACACACGCATACATATATATATATATATATATATATATATATATATATATATATATAAAAGTAGACATTGAGTCAATACCCAGAGGCGACCATCTGTTTCATGTTAAACGCAATTGTCAGGTTATATGCGTTGTGTTTTTTTACTCGACTATTTATATATACAGGCCATTGTGGGTAGTCTGTTGCATTGCATTGTGGGTAGTCTATTGTATTATTCTAACGGTTATTTTGGTGGGAGGTAACGGTTTCGAATTATTCTAGCGGCTATTGGGTTGGAATGATTATGGATCAGAATGCAGTTTTTTATGGCTTTTTATGGTGTTGCTAGTTAACTTTTTATTTATTATTAATTATTTTATTGTTGCTTGTTATTACTACGTTTTCTTGTGTTTAACTGTGGTTTGTTAATTTGTTTATTTACTTATTTATTTGTTTGGATTAATTTATTTTACTTGTTTTTGTTTATTTTATTTATTTTCGTTTATTCTTGTCCGTTTTAGATTTTTAAGCAACGGAGTAAAATTTGTTTTCGTGTCTACATTTTGAGATGAGTTTTGATCATTTATTTAGTAGTTTGTTTTGGGCTGGGAAGGTAAAAAATGAGAAATGTTTCATCCACGCAGAATTTACAGTTTTTGGATTGTTGTAAGCTGATGTTCTTTTCCTTATTTTCAATGATATTTTTTGTTGTGATTTGATTTTTGTTTTTAATCTCCCAGATATGTTTAAAAGTATTGTGCTGTTCGCGTATTTACTATTTGTAAAGGGGGTTCCGAGCCATCTGTTTGGAAAGATTTAATTCAGGTACGAGAAAAAAACTAACATCTCCCAGACCCAGTTACAATTTTATAGGGCCCTGTGACAATTTTATAGGGCCCTGTGACAATTTTATAGGGCCCTGTGACAATTTTATATGACTTTACACTACACACAAACATAACACTCAAAGCTAATCGCCTAGACATCGGGATAAAAGACCACAAAAACAGCTTTCTTATTGATATTTCCTTGAAAGTCTTCAAAAAACTATAAAAATACAAGAATCTTGAAGTGGATTTCTTAAAAATGTGGCACATGAGAACATCAATAATTCCAGTTGTAGTTGGAGCCCTTATATTGATTGGAAAAGGGTTCGATTCCTGGTAGCTAATGCCTTAAAGAAATACAAAAGAATATACTCACAAGTACAACTCATGCATTATGATCACGAAAATGATCAGTGGAAAATGTCATAATAATAATAGTTTTCTATTGTTATTTTATTTTTATTTTTTACAAAAATGACCAGTAGAAAATATATCATAAAGGAATTTCTAACCTTAAGTCTTTGGTTGGGGAAAGGAAGGAAATGTGTATACAACAGAAATGAAAGGAAAATAATAATAATAATAATAATAATAATAATAATAATAATAATAATAATAATAATAATAATAATAATAATAGGTTATAATGTTTCATCCAATAAAAATGAAAGTAAATACTAGTAAAAAATATATTAATCATGGTTAATAATGCTTTACTCAATAGGAAAAGAAAGATAGAATAAATGCTGTTTAAAAATTAATAATATCGTCTGACAGTGCTTCATCTAATAAAAATGAAGATACACGTAAATACTAGTCATAAATTGATAACTGTTGATAATGCTCCCTCTAATAAAATGAAAATGAAAGTAAATAAAAGTAAAACAGATAATAATTGCTTGCAAGGCGCCAAGTAATAAAACATATGAAACTATATTCAACAAGAAGGTTGTTGATCACCTCAATAGGCACAACCTCTTGAGCGACTCGCTTTACGGATTTTGATTGGTTCTGTCCACTGTTGATATTTTATACGTATTACCCACAAAATCACTGAAATACTACATAGCAAATACATCTCATTGACGATCGCATTAGATATTTCGAAATCCTTCGACAAAGTGTAAAATACAGGGTTAGTGCACAAGCTCTCTCTTCAACTGAAGAATCCTCACAGTTATCAAATCGTTCCCAACGGATAGGTCCCTGAAGCTATGTGTTAATGAGAAGTCCTACTAGGCCCAAGTAATCAATGCAAGTGTCTTCCAATGCTCGCTTCTCGGTCCAACCTTCTTTCTACGCTACATAAACAATCTGCCTAAGACTATATCCACGTCATCGTCTCCTCTTCCTTGTGGGTAATGAATTATTTTTCACCCTACAACTCCTTTCCTCCCAGAAAGCCGCTCTCTGTTCTATCGCCATTTCCAGGGAAAGTGTTCAGACAAACTACATTTCTTAATTCCACCTGTTCTAACTTTCACGGCCACGCCCATTGTAGCGAACTACCCTCATTCCCTTCGTATTCCATTGGTAAAATTGTGAGTTCCATTCGAACAGGTTTTTCCTTCGACCCTCTGATTTGTGACACCGACTCCAAAGAAGACGCTTACCAGATCACTACATTCTTAACTTGTTCAAGTCTAGGATTAACTGTTATCTTGCTCAAATATTCCCATAAACTCTGCCTGTTATTCTGTAACTAGTGTTTTTTGTTTTTTTTGTTTTGTTTTTTTTGTTTTTTTTTTTTTTTTTGTGCCTTGTACAGGGTGATCATTATTGTAAAATAAATAAAAAAAGAAACAAAGGACAATAAAGATAACACTGCTTCAAGTCAATCTATTCGTCCGTTCTCTTGTTTATATATCCAAAGCGTACGGACGGTTTGAATATAGACAGTATTTTAAAACTTATCGATACAATTTGCTTGAATGGAGAGAGAAATGTAAGCCAAATTATCTTGGTCTCTCATGTGAAACAACTCAACCAAAATCTATTGTATTTTCTATAATAATCGTCCTAATATTTTAGTCTGAAACTGAATAATAGTTGATAACTTGCTGCATAAGCTGAACTTGGAGAAGATAAAATGTTTTACTGATGCTTTTTGAAAATATATCCTCCACGTTAAACTGTATGGTTCTAATTCTGCACCTCGAGATCGAACCATTTTTGTTTTTGACGAGCCGAAGCAATGAGCCACGAAGCTAACCAATCAAGTTGTTAATATTTCTAAACATCTGCTGTAATTGTTCAACAATTTAATTGTATCTCTGGTGATTTAGAACTGTAATACTGATTTGTCACATTCACAATGACGTAGTCAGAGGGAAAATGCAATTATAAATACATGTGAATGCCGACAATAGGGCAAGCAAGAGTTGTCTACCCCTACAGGGAATTTGCATCAAATGTGTCGAAGAATAAGCGTGTGAAAAAAAAGTAATAATCTTTAAACACGGCTCTTTAAATTAAATAAATTTTATTATTGTGCATTTGTTTTCTTTGACAGAAATGAATTACAAAGATCCTTACGAAACAAATTTACACAAACTGTATTATAGTTTTTACTAACATTTGCTTTAAAAAAACTCCACTCATATGTTTCAAATGTGTTTAAGTTAGTTTAAAATCGCTAGGCGTTGTAAGAAGTTACGCGAATAAAATATGTGAAATGTTGAGTAACAAATTATACGAAAGATTTAAGAATTCACCTTGTCTACAACAACGAACAACCGACTCTGGTCAAAGGTAAATGAAAAAATAGAAAACTAACGCTGTTAATTTAGGTGATCTTATTTTTTTTTTTTTTTTTTTTAAGCGTTTCACCCCAAGCAAGGCAGAAGCCACTAGCACGCAAGAGGTTACAGAGAGTTGGAACGAGAGCAAAGAGGAGTGATAGAGGAAAGGATGAAGAGAGGGATAGGGAATAGATCAAGGCATCTGGAGACGTCGATTGTCATTACATTTGAATAGTTGAAGATTATAGCTATCAGGGAAACAGGAAGAGTGGAGGGAGTTCCACAGGCGAGAGGTGCAAGACATGAAGCTATTGGAGTAGAAGAGACGGCTACATTTAAGTTTCGACAGTGAAAGGTTGTGAGCGAGATGCCAGCCTAGTAGAACGTTTAAATTCCTGAAGTTTGGGAACGAGCGAAAGCAGCTCATCGGAGCAGTTACCATGAACGTATTTGTAAAAAAGACAGAGTGAGGTGACGGCACGTCTGTGAGAGAGCGACTTCAGACGGGATGCCAGATCAGGGCCAATTACGTTGCATATACGTCTCTGGATCTTATCAAGAACCTTGAGACAAACATAAGGCGCACCATACCATATATGGCAGCAATACTCAATGCAAGGGCGAATGGTTGATTTGTAGATTTGAAGAATCGACTCCGGTGAGAAAAGTTTCCTGGCGCGGCATAGGGAGCCAACTTTCCTTGCGGTGGACGAAGCTGTTGACACAATGTATTTGTTCCATCTCATGTCAGCAGTCAAAATAAAAAATAATATAGGCTCCAGAGATCTAAAAGTTAGATTTTACTAAACTCTGAAGTTTATTGGTTAATAAATATTTTCCCAATTTTTAAATATATATTTTTAGAATGGAAAACACTGTTGATCATTTTCTGGGCGACGTATTAATTTTTGTAGCAGACAACAAATATGAGTTTGTAATGTCGTCTCTGATTGGTTAATAAATACGAATTTGGAAATTCAAATCTGGAGCCTACGTTTTGCATAAAAATATGTTAATTAAGGTATTTAGTGATATTATTTAAATTTTTTGAATTTTCCTACAATTTAAATGGGGTTCCACAAATGTGTCTACATTTTCAGCGACATTAGTAAGACTACAACTTTAACTCGACGTGGGATTGAGAAATACCCATTTAAAATTGTTTCATTAAGAATTCCTCCTAATTTATATTAAGATGTCAAATATGTCTGGTTCTTGGGCAAGCCAATACAGGCTACTCAAGATGCTAACTGAATGGAGTGTTTGAAATGGAAGTAAAATAAAAGTTTTGAAAACGTGAAGAAAATCAGGATAGATAGAGATTGACCCTTACTTGAAGAGTTTTTTGTTTGTGGTGTTCAGGAATCAGCCACGCGAGAGTTTGTCACACACGGTAGCAGTCCTCAGGGGAAACCTGTCTAAGTGGAACCTCTTCCTTACAAATGGAATATGGAGGAAATATGTGTGATTCGAATCCGTGGACGTGGCAATATTTCATTAGCATTGCGTCTGTAGGGAATAAGGCCGCAGTGTGGGAAACAGGAGAACCGTTGCTTTTGAACTCAAAGATGGAAACTAAAGACTGTGTAACTCCAAACCTGATGTGTAAAAATATTCCATTTTTAATTTAATATAAATCTTATAAGGATAAAACATTTCAGAAGATGATAGTTACTTTCAAGCTTATAGCATTTCTAGTGAAGGATCATATATTAATGAAGTCGACAGGTTTATCTGGCCCAGACGAGCGGAATATCTGTGTAACTAAAAGTCGGAAAATTATCTTTATCTATTATTTTCTTTAACTATTAACAATTGCTGGTAAGCACTTTATTTACAAAACTCTACTCGCTTTTAAACTCTAGTAATTTACTGGCCGACGTGTTTTGTTAAGCGACAACATTTTTTATTATATATATATATATATATATATATATATATATATATATATATATGTGTGTGTGTGTGTGTGCGTGTGTGTGTGTTTAGGCAGCAATCCTTCTTTCGTTTACATTTCATTAAAAACGACAGACAAGGTGCTTTTATTTAGTTTTTTTTTATACAATTTCTAATGCGATCTAATAATATTTTTGGGGGGTGATAAATTATATAAAAACTGTGCAAATGTTCTTTTTATTCGAGCGATTTCGGCTATACATAAGCGCTCTGATAAAAAGAACATGCGGACAGTTTTTATATAATTTATCACCCGAAAAGAAAAAATTATTAGATCGCATGAGAAATTGTATAAAAAAACTAAATAAAAGCACCTTGTCTGTCGTTTTTAATGGAATGTACACACACACACAAACACAAACACAAACACACACATACATACATATATATATATATATATATATATATATATATATATATATATATATATATATATGAGATGCGATGGGTAAATTGTTGCCATTTTATGTTTTTTAATTTTGCGCATGCGCGTTATTTGTTTTTGATTTTGTCGACTGCACAGGGTCAGTTGGGCTACGGAATACTGTACTGCTTGGCATTGGCGCTGAAGCTCCAATAGTAACATTTCAGAATGTGTGGGTGTCAAACTGTGGACAGTGAAGAGGATTTGGAAAGAGTTGGATTAGTCTAATGGGGATTACGAAGGTGCGGCAGCTCGGAAAACTCACTCTGATCGCTCTATTAAGAAAACAACTCCCAAATTTGCTGATGAGGACCTCAGACTCAACACAGAGGATACATCAAGTGGCTTGAGGAAGTAGTGCTACCCTGGGTCAAAAGGGTGGCTGCTGAAAAACCCTATGTCTGGTAACAGGAATTCGCACCATGCCACACAGACAGGAGAACCCAGTCATGGCCGTTAGACTATTTCAGCAGCCATATCATCCGTTTCTATCGGTCAGCTAACTCCTCAGACGGCAACCCCTTTGATTATTATGTGTGTGATGCAGTTGAGAGAGAGATCAACAAAACTTGATGTAACAACAAAGATGAACTGAAGGCAAGGATAATGGCAGTATTCACCAATTTAAATAAGGATAGCGTCCAGAAGATTTGTAGGATATATATATATATATATATATATATATATATATATATATATATATATATATATATATATATATATATAGGTGTGAAAATATTGTAGAAAATAGGAAAGAAACTGGTTTGGTAAATAATCCAAAGTTCCTTAGTATTATTGTAATTATTTTAAAAAAATAGTGCTCGATACGAAAGTAGAGCATAAATATAATTATTTATTTAAAAATATGATTCCAACTGGCTACATAAGAGGTCTCATGTTTCAAAACAAGAGCCGAAAACTTCAAAATAATATTTGAATTATCTGCCTACTTTAACTCAAGTTAATTTCATGTTATGTAGCGAGTTGGAATTATTTTTAAATAAATAATTATATATATATATATATATATATATATATATATATATATATATATATATATATATATATATATATAGTTTTAAGGTATGCTATATTTATGGGATAAATGCTAAATATCAGAGATAGAGCTTATGTAAATATAAAAGTGAACATTGAAATCAATACTCAGAGACGACAAACTATTTCATAGTAAACGCAATCATCAGGCCGCATGCGTTGTGTTTTTTCTCGACTACTTATATATACTACCCACAATGCACCACTAACCCGTGTATATAAACTGTCGAAAAAAAAACAAATTTACAGCATACATTAGCTATATGTAGGTACAGCCAACTCCATTTGACACCCTCAAGAACTTACGTCTGTCATTGAATCGAGAGCACGAAAATTAGACATGAAAACTTTATGAGTCACTTGTTCGACCAGTCTTTAGACATCTTTCTTAGGTTAAGATATGCATACGAATTCATGTTAAACCGACCAAACACGCATTGTATATATATTGGAGCATTCAACTCGACGTTTTAGCTGATTTAAATTTCATAACGAGACGTGTGAGCTTAAGGAAGCGACTGGAGATCATTGAAATGTCACAAAATTGAGTCTATGAAATAATTAAAGGGTTTCGAATATCAAGAGGTCGCTCAAGAAGCATGAAGATTTTTGGAGCATTTTGGATAGGAAAATAAACTGCTAGCCTTTCAACATTATACAAAAGAAATCAATGAAATCATTATCATTTACATAGGTAAGGCAATAAAGCCACTAAATAAGAAAATAAAGCCACAAAGACACAAAGATTACTGAGTGTGAAAGAATATGAGAATAAGAAACACATTAAGGAGCAGATTCGGTAACAAAGCACATGTAGATTGACACTGCATTTAAATTTTTGACTTGAAAGCAAGATGGTGGAAGCATTCCAGTCGCAAGAAGTACGAGAGAAGAAACTGTTAGCATAGAACTTACGGTTATAACTAACCATTTAAACTGTCAAATGATGGAAATTTGTCGCCAAGTACCACGCTTAAATTCATAAAGACTAGGTGTCATAGAAGAAAGTTCATCAGAACAATTAGCATGAATATATTTAAAGCATTTAAAGAAAAGACACAGGGAAGCTAAATAAAGGTGATGGGAAAGTGACTGAAGCCGAGATGCCAGGTCAGGACCAATAACATTAATAAAGACTTAATGGATTTATTTTAATCAGACATTTTTTTTACTTCAAACAGTATTAGGGTGGATACATCGTACATAAAATAGACGCCTGATTTTTATTTATTATTAAATGATTGTGTTCTCTGAGAAATCTTAGTAGATCTAGTAGCGCATTTAAATTCGAGGCGCCAGTGAGGAAAGCTAGTCATAACAATTACATTGAAAGTATTTATAAAAAAGACAGAGGAAAGTCACGTTAGGTTATCAGTAGCCAATGGAAATTTAACAGCTCGTTTAATAATAGATGACAGTAATATCATTAATAGTTAATTAAATCAGAAAATGACTTGGTAGTTAGAAGTAGTTAGTTAATATAATTATAAGACGATTTAGAATGAACAAAAACGAAGTTTGGAAATGGAACGATAATATTTATAACAGGAACAACATAAAAGATTCGCCAGCAGTAGTAAGTAATCAAGTGCATCAAGTGGTGAACTAAAAGTGAATCAAGGAGAATCACAAGTGAAGATATTCACTAACCTCCCTACACGGTCAGATGTGGCACAAGGCCGAATTTAATGTGGGGTAAACCTAAGCCGTAGGTTCGGGCAAAAATTCCTTGTAGACCGCTTAAACACAGGGATGGGTAGCTGTCTACAATCCCCAGACGACATAGCCTCGTCTGGGTTCCTCTCTGCCCGGAAGCACACTTTGAAGTGAAAAGCAAGTGAAGATATTTACTAACCGCCCCACCCAGTCCGATGGGGTACAAGGCCATGTTTATTGCGGGGTATCCAAGCTCGTAGGCGCTGCCAATATTCCTCGCAGACCCCGTAAAAACGGGGTCGGGCAGCTGTCTACCACCCCAGACGAGACTCTGCCCTTCGGAATAGACTCGTCTGGGTTCCTCTCTGCCCGGATGCAGAGAGTTTGACAAGCACACTTGGAAGTGAATCGCAACTGAATGACAAAATACAATATATACCACTGTATTTATAATGGCATTTGGACATACCCAAGATCGTCCATAGGTACGGTATAACATATATAAACATCCACAAAGCTGATTTACAGTTGATGGAGAAGCAGCAACACTGAAAATAGATATAACTAGCACTAAAGGCTATCCCATTAATCAGAATATTTTTAATTGACTAGAATTAAAGCAATGATAATAATTCTGCAATCCGGTATCATAGAAATAGTCAATATTATTCAAGATGTCGGTGATCATAGCTCCCCATAACTTGCAACTCTTTGGTAGGATTGTCTTTACATCATCCATCCGACTCCCTGTTCTACCATTATTGGGCAATTTACTCACTGCTTTCATCTATCTCTTTTGCATTCAATGTTTCCTGAAAGTGTCAAATTCTCAAATCCATTCGTCCTCATTATGTTTCCTAAAGATTTCTGATTCTAAGTATGAGCTCTCTTTCTGTTTCCATTTTCTTTAAAACTTCATTGTTACTCACTTGGTATTCTCAGTATCCTTCTGTAGAACCACATTTCTTTTGCCTTGAGTCTATTCTTCATCCGTGGAGAGATTGTGCTGCCTTCTTTGCCATATAGGAGGACCAATATTACATAACAGCTTAGCACCGATTTTTTACATTATTTTCATTATTCGGACTATTGTCCTCATCTTTGTCGCCATATTTATCACAACGTTTCGGCCGTTGTACGCTCCGGCCTTCTTCAAGTGGTTGGAATGTCGAACTGAACCCTTTATTTCGCTCACTGGGGTAGACTGTTCTAGTTCCACATGCCATGTTTGATGGATGTCAGTTATTAGTTATCTCCTGTTAATTTCTTTCTGAAAGTTCTCTACTGCCTTAAGCGGGTATTGAACTCACACTCTTTGGGTCCTGTCACTGGACCTAACCAACGCCTTTATCCACTGTGCCATGTGAGCGAAATAAAGGGTTCAGTTCGACATTCTAACCACCTGAAGAAATTCGGAGCGTACAACGGCCGAAACGTTGTGATAAATATAGCAACAAAGATGAGGACAATAGTCCGAATAATGTAAATAATGTACATAATAGGGAAGTCAAAAGTTGGATAAATGGGTGCCGCATGAATTGAACGATAATCAAAAAAATCGTCGTTTTGAGGTGTCTTCTACGCTCCTTCTGCGCAACGAAAACGACCCATTTCTCGAGCGGATTGTGACGTGTGATGAGAAGTGGATCCTCTACGACAACCGGCGACGTTCGGCACAGTGGTTGGATGCTTGAGAAGCTCCACAACACTTCCCGAAGCCGAAATTGCACCAAAAAAAGTTTATGGTGACTGTTTGGTGGTCTGCGGCTGGTCTCATCCATCACAGATTCTTGAATCCGGGCGAAACGATTACGGCAGAGAAGTACTGCCGACAAATTGACGAAATGCACCAGAAGCTCAAACGTGTGTGCCCGAGATTGGTCAATATGAAGGGACCAATTCTCCTCCATGACAACGCTCGCCCGCATGTTGCTCAACTGACCCTGCAGAATCTGAACGAATTGGGCTACGAGACTCTGCCTCATCCGCCATATTCACCGGACCTCTCGCCCACCGATTATCACTTTTTCAAGCATCTCGACAACATACTGTGCGAAAAATGCTTCAAAAGCCGAGATGATGCCGAATCGGCCTTCAATCACTTCATCGCTTCTAGAACTCCAGATTTCTATGCTAATGAGATAAATAAATTTGTTTCTCGTTGGCAAAAATGTGTCGATTCTAATGGTTCTTATTTCGATTAATAAAGTTTATTATGAAAGGAGTTATGATCTTTTGAAGTTGAACATCAAAAAACGACATTATTTTTGCACCAACCTAATATTAAAACATTTACGATTCTTCTCGATTTCTTTTATTATTTTTATGTAGGAATTTCTGTGGTTTCTTTACTCTGTCTGCTATCAACACTCCGCCATTTGCATATCTGAGGCTGTTAAGAGTGTGTCCGCAAATAATAAATCCTAGCTGAACTTCTAGTTCTCTTGGGATCGCCTTGCTATTATGGTTGAATAAGTGTGAAGAGAAGATGCACCCTTGTCTTATGTTCTAATTAATTAAAGGTTATAATTTTCATCAGCATCAGCTTGTCGGGATTATAATAATTTGTCCTTTATTTGATTTTATGGTGTTTATGAAGATGATAATTAACGCCTTTGGTGTTCTCGACTATAATTAATTTAATCCCTCGATTTCAGGATCACTTAAATCCATGACATGATTCACGGCACACAGGTGGTTCAATGAGAAAGCATGCTAGACAGCTCTTGCTTCCCGAGGCAGACATAACTCATTGGAATATGCATAATAAATAGAAAGCGTAGCACTAGAGTTTCCAAACAACTGGTTATTGCAGCTTCTTACGTTAATTCCTAGAATGGAAGACGAGGGTTTAGGAGAAGAATCAAATATAGGTTTCCGATAAGTGTTCTTCTTTGCCGCTCGCATTCAAAAGACGGCATAAGTTCTCCAGAGCTAAGCATGGCTATTTCGTAAAATGATGTCCATGTGAATAATTTAAATAAAAAACAGATGGCGTTACTATAGTGCGAAAATGGAAGCTTAAATATGCCAGCTTCATGTTCAGCAATATTGATTCCTGTCGAAGATGATTATGGAGATAACAGCTTTTTGCGGTTATTGCTTGGGTGGTAAAAACAGTTGTGCATGAAGTTGTTTGTCCAAATGGTCATTTATCCACTCGCTTCATTTTAACCAATCGGCACCCCAAACTTTTCTTTTGTATATTTTAGATCTGAAGAAGTAATTCAACGAAGATGAAATGTCCATCAAGCCTAATGAATTCTATCATAAAAATGATTTTCAAGTTACATGAAAAATCTGGACTGGCTCTTGAGCCTTGCATTGTGTGAACTATAGGAATGGTTATGAAACATTCTCTTGGGAGTCTGTTCCAGAATGCAGCAACTCATAGGAAGCTGTCTGAATGGAACGTTTGCAGGGCAAACCGAGATCTTGCTTGGTTATCACCCAGTCTAGGAAAAGAATAACTTTGAATTCAAACTTGATCACTATGTTACTACTTGATTAGGCTGGTCTATTAAGGGGTCATCCGCAAAACAAAAAAAAAGAAAAAAAAAATTTGGAAAACATAACGAGGAAAGAGGGCCTGGAGAATTTGACACCCGCAGAACATATTAGAATCAAATGGGGCAAAGTGAAACAGCAAGTAGCCTACCTAAGGAGCTTGTTTAAATGGAGGATTAAACAGGAAACCTGACCCGGGATGGACAGTAAGGAAACAAACAAACGTCGAAAAAATAGCAAGGATAGGAAATTCGGAAGAGACGTAACCGTTGTTGTATGTAGCGCTATCATTTACAACCTCCCCCAAGTGCTAATTGCAAATGTAGGATTTAAAATATAAAGTATTTCAAAATATAAACCTTCGATTTGATACAGTAATGAAACATTGTTAATCCAACATCTCCTCTTCTAGAATCTGTTCATTTTATTTATTTATTAATATTCACCCGATAAAGGCCCGAGAGCCATTCAAGGAAGAGGTTTATTGTGTGAAGTTGTATTACTGTAAGGAAGGACAAGAAGTGAAGCTCTTGGGGTTTATGTCGGAAAGATAGCAGCTAATTCTAGACTTGACAAGGTCAAGATTTAATTAATGAGTGATGTTAACGGAGACGCTAAAAGTATAGAGTTAGCGTAGACATTATTAAGGAACCAGGAACCCAATCCTAAGATCGATCATAAAGACAATGCTTTTGCATCCCAAAAAAATAAGGCCATCACCTTCCCTGTACGTGAAACGAACTTAACCTTCTTTGGAGAAGGTGAGGAGGGCTGTTTCCACTGCATGGATTGTCTATTTGTCCCGGGCTCAAAGTGATGAATATTCATTTTGGGCTAAGAAACGTTCAAGTAAGTCAGTTGGATCTGCCTCAAACAATGTCATGTTTTCTGGTGATGTGATCAGCTGGTGCGCTTTCCATCCGGTGTCAGAAGACCCCCACCGAGCAGAAACCTTTGTCATGTCAAGTTCATTGTACAGAATATTCTCAATTCTCTCACGGGATATGTTAATAATATTGGCTATTTGATCTATAGTCAATGACCTGTCATTCATCATCAGTGTTTTCCTCGATGGTGACAATTTCTGGAGGTTCGGACTTTGACTTTGTGTCATCTTCAAAATTCTCCCCCACCTAAATTCAATTTCCCACTTTTGTACTGCTGATAAAGCTGGAGCGTCATGCCCTGTGTGAACTTGCACACACCCCAGTCGGTCGTTCAAGACTTCCAACGCCGCGGCTGGTCGCTGAAATGACCGCTTCAATACGGAGCTAACATTACACACGTGATTGTTTTAGATCATAAGGCAGCCACGATCGAATCATCGCAGGTATTTTCGTGTTGGGCTGGTCCAAGAAGGGCGATAACGTACAGGGAAAATATAACGCTCGAATAAATTGAACAAAAGTAAATACTGATTTTATAACAGTCTCCATACAATAATTAGTTTATATCAGAGTTCGTATGCAATTATTTATCAGCCATGCTGGTATTTAAATCGCAAGTGATACTATCGTCGATCTGGCACAAATCTAGTTTGCTGTTTTGATAAAGTTTGGCACAAGGTTGAAGTCGGAGCTTCTCTTCGGCAGGCAATCACGTGGTCTCTGTTCTGTCTCGTCTCCGGCCCGTCTCACTCTCGTCTGGCGAATTTGCTTCGCGCATTTATATTTATAGACGTTTGCCCAAAACTGGCATGGGGGTATGGCGAGGTAGGAACATTTCGGTGAATTCCCTCCGGTTTACGTCATAACTTTGGGAAATCCCTTTTCAGCAACATTTTCAGTGAGCGTGGCCTATCCGCCCCCTCCTGTCTCGAATCAACTTCAAATCCTTTGTTTAGAGAAAATTAAATTTTTCTCTATGTAGCTGTGCGTCAATCAAACATTGACCCTCAAGTCTGGGTCACTTTCTTCAAACAGCTCAACATACAATTCAAGCAGTTTATATGTGAATTTATTCTTGCAATTTTTCCTAGGGTTTTTTGGTATTAATTCTTCTTGTCTCCATGGCTCTCAACGCATAACACTTTCTTGTTTTTTAACAACGCCTTCTTCCGTTTTACCACGGCAACGATAGATAGTATCACACTGTAGCAACCAGCTTAGTGTGAATGTCTTTGGGAACTAAACCCTTTTTCTGCTGGTACTTAAAACCATTTTGTCCATTTTTAAGACAAGTCACTAATAGTTACATTTGAAGTTTTCTTTCAACATTCAGATGTCAGTTTAACAAGAATAAAACAATGCAGATATTAATAAGAATAGTTGTAACGAATGGATGAAAAATTTCACAGCTCTCGCATCACATAGCCTAAGAACTTCTAACACTGTCCCGTATAATATAATATATATGTATGTATATATATATATATATATATATATATATATATATATAGATAGATAGATAGATAGATAGATATGTGTGTTTGTATGTGCGTGTATCTCTCTCCTCTCTCTCTTTCTCTCTCTCTGTGTGATCGTGTATGTGTATGTGACTCAACACTTAATATAGGAATGCACCCATTTACTTAATAAGGATTCGCAAGCTAGTCTCGCTAGAACAATTATGACTGAATAGTGAGTTCGATCCTCACTTGGTACCCCTTACTTTCGACATTTAACACATCTAAGCTACGCTTAGGAAATCGCCTTGATATATGGATGCAATAATTTTTAAATCTTCAGTATTTTCTTTTATGGGAAACCATGTTCAATTCATTTTTATAACAAGCTTAAACATATTTACGCTATTTTAAGTACATGTTTTCTATAATTAAATGAAGTCGTAATTTTCTCTTTAAAGGTATTTTGTCATAAACGTCCTAGTCATTTCCTTTTAGGGCACGATTCTAAATTAGCTTCTATGATTTATTTGCGCATGAGATAAATTATTCACATTTTCTTTTAGAACTGAAGCTATTCCGATGGGAAAAGAAACAGTTTGTCACGCGATCACCTTAAATTATGTAAAAGACGTGCTCTTGCGTAAATATGAAAGATTTTGCAGGCCATTAACTTCAGAAACTGAATGTTCGACTTTAGTTAAAATTCCATAAAGATCTACACGAAAATTGGTAATGGTTTAGATAAATGCGGATAAAACCGAATAGATAGGTAGACTTATGGTTTTCTGACGAGCGTTAATGTCAGTAAAAGGAATGATTTAAATCAGAAATAAGGATTCAGATTAGGTGTGACCACCATGAAAATCTCCTAAACTAATATGGGTTCGTGGAAAATGTGGTCTGCAAAAAAGAAAATAAACAAATTCGTCTCTTATTCCCTAAAGAGCAGAAGGAATGCGTTTCGAGACAGTAATAACAAGTGATATTGAATATCGAATTAAAATTTTGTATCGTTCGGTTTTATGTCCGGAGATACATGAAAGAAGCGTAGGCAAAGATTAGCCTCTCACTGCGTAAGGACAGTGGATAATTCACAGAAACTTCAGGAGAGCAACTTATTGCTCTTCTTCGGCTCACTTTTTACACTGACATGAAGTGGAATGAATTATAATGAATCAATTGCTAAATTAGTTGCTAGGTTCACTCCGTTTTGCCAGTCAGAATCCATCTTGTACTTTTATAAATTTATTATTCTTCCCTGAATTGAATATTACCGGTCTGCTTCTCCTGTTATATATCGCGAAATTCTTGACAAAATCCAAAGTGTCTGTAATGTTATCGGTCCCGACCTGTCATTTCGATTTCAGACATTTTCCCACCTCAATGGCATGGCTTCCATATTTATTTTCTATAAATATTGCCATGGTAATTCTGCGGATGAACTTTTCTTTATGGTATCTATAGTTTATGAATCTAAGCGCAGTACTAGATTGGCAGCAAGTTTTCAGCATTTCACTGTTGAAATGGATAGATATAAACATATGTTCTGTGTACTTGTTCTAATGAGCTCTCGGCCTTGGTACCTCAACCGCATGAACTTAAACGTAATGCAAGAATTTCAAATAAGTCTCATCTTTTTACTGATGAAATACTTAGATGTAACCGTAATTTCTATTCTGATATTTTTTTTTTTTGTCGTATTACAACTCGCTTCCAGTTTCTTGCTTCCCCGAAATCTAGGATCTTCAAACAAATTTAAGCGCAACGTCCATCGCCATCTTCTGTTTTCTTGAATCCTGTTCCTTTATTTTTCCTTTCTCCTCACTAAAGTCTTCTCATTTTCTTTCACTCTCAATAACCACGTATGTCTTAGTGTCATTATCTCCTTGTTTGGAATGAACTGATTTAAAAAAGTATTGCTTAATTAAAATAATCATAGAGAAGAATTCACAAAATATTATTTACGCTTGTGCATCAAGCTACAAACAAAATAATTATATAGTTTGTCTCGGGATTCTACCGCATACGGAGGGGTTGGCATTTCATCGTAGTTGCAGTGAAAGATCATGCTAGTAAAAATATACACGTATATGAGCTTCTTTACACAGTAGAATTAGAGGCTTTCATCGCACTTTGTGCTCGGTTGCTGCTGATAGCATCAGATTCCTAGCGCCTCCATGTCTATCTTCGATCATCGGCTTGAGACTTCAGTGAACAATAATGAAATGAAAGTGGGATATCTGATGTGGTTTCTGCCACAGAGTCGAATTGATGGTGATTTATAGAATTTTGAGTGGATAAAAAATGAATTCTTGTTTGAAGCTACGTGCATCTTTTCTGATTGGTCAGAAAATATTTTTTGAAATTTCATTTTTTTTTTCTGGAAGTGAGATGCTTAGTTCCGGCCTAAAATTAATCTAGTTTTGTGTCATTTGAAAAGTGCATGTCGGGGTCAGCGATACCGTTTTTGTTGACGAGGGATTCTTCTGACAAGCTATAAACAAATTTGTGGTACCATACGCTCATTTCCTTTGAGACGATCGTGGGACCTGGAACATGACTAACCATCTGAAGCAAACAAAGAGACAAGTTTAAGACTACATTGATGAAAATAAAGATAAAAAATCTTCAGTAGCAGCTAAGTCGTCAAACCTCAAGCTCTTCGGCAACTTATGACAAAAACACGACTAACATCCGATGCCATAAATCTAAAAATGTGAATTATCTTTACAATAATTAGGTAGCATTTGCGGTAAAATCTTTTTAGAAGCAGTGAGAAATTTAAATGCATCGATGTCTCGTAAATTATGTAAAATCTCTCTTATTACCAACTAGCAGCATGGCCCGGCGTTGCCCGTGTTTGATTCAAAAATCGTACGACTCATACAGCAATCGCTATCACTTGACTTAAAATATTTTGCCCTTCCTTGCCTTTAAAGGAGAGCCCTTTGCCGTGCTAATGTTGCTACATGCCTTATTTCTTGCCTATCTGACACTGCGAATTTTTTTCTAAGCTCTATACTAAACATTAAATCTGTTACGAAAAAAGAACTAAACAAAATGAACACAAAACGATCACCTTTAAAAAAAGGACACGTTACTGGAAAAACCGAATGAAAAAAGAATGTTAGCAACAAATACTTTTTCACACCCAACTCAGTTCTGCGGAATCAGAATCCACATTGAGTTTATGAGAATTGAGTTTGAGAGAATGAGCCAATTGGAGTAAATTGCCATGCAGATTTAAATTTTTCCCACTTGTGACGAATGCACCTATCGATCTTTTTGCATGCTAGTATGCTAGTTAACATTCGTGACAGCCAGTTATAGGCTCTCACTCTGGCCAGTAGAAAATGGCCGCAAACTACATGAAAACAACCGTAGAAGCATGAAAAAATCGATTATTTCCACTATAGATGGAAGTTGGGAAATGCAAAGTCGGTCTTAGCCTTCCCGCTAACTTGGTGCATGAGCATGTAAATTCTGGTGCAAATCCGTCGAAAATTGCGGCCGAGCATTCGTTACACACACACACGCACACACACATCCTGCCTTTTATAGATAGAGATGTTCCTTCAACCAGGAAATATAAGTTGGCGCATTTTTGTTGCATAGACATTGAATTTAGGCAAAACATGATCTCAAATAAAAGCTTACCCACCATTTTATCATCGTTTTTTTTTTTTTTTTTTTTCATATATTACTCGGTTAATTTAAGCAGGTTTTATGGAAGACAAGTGACAAACATTGTTTTGATGAGATTTTATTGATTTTCACGTATTTTTACAAAGTAAGTAGTATCACTACTAAACAACAGTATGTAAATCTCTTTTTAATTAACGGACAACATAAGTCCACCATCATCTATCTATATTTCTGAGGTGAGTTATTCTATTTAATTGTCCTCATCTTTATTGTCATATTCACGACCGTTGTACTCTACAACCTTCTTCGGGTGATATACGTTGGAATTGTGAGCATTCCACTGTGGTAGATTGTTATCTCAATTTCTCTCCTCAACTCCCTAAGTTTTTGTACACCTCTGCTGTGGCCAGGTATTGAACCCACAACACTTTGGGTCAAGTCACTGGATTACTTCAAGCAATGCTTTTATCCACTGAGTCATGTGTTCTTGGACAGAGGCGAACAAAATCTTGGAGAGTTGAATTAATACATGGAAATAACTGAAACTGAGATATCCAAATTAGGCATGGCATGTGGAACTAGGATAATCTACTTCAGGGGACGAAATAACGGTTTCGGTTCGAAATTCCAACGTATCAGTACACACACACATTATATATAGCGAATAGAGTACAATTCTAACGTTCGTAGCATTTAATTTAAAAGAGAACTCAATACAAAATAGAGCAATATTTTGTTTCCTCCCTTAGTTTAAATTTAACATAGGCCATATTCGATTGGTTAAACTGATTAAAGCCCACAAATCTTATAACCACTCCACTTTTTTCTTTTTTTTTCTTTTTTCGTAAAAAGAGACTGTATTTTGCTTTTAATTCTGAATAAGTCGTTCACTCGCCAGTAATTTACAATCACCTGATGAGATGCGTTGATACGCATCGAAACACAATTTGAGTTGTGTAGGGATTTTGGCATATTTTTCGATTTAATATCATAAAATAAAACGTATATATATATATATATATATATATATATATTAAAAAGAAAAGAAGATAGGTGCCGCAAACGTTTTGGGTTGTAATGTGTATTTTTTTTTTTTTTTTAATATTATGTTTTATTTTCCATAATTTTACTACACGCGTTTCTGGTCTCGCGACCGTCTTCAGGTAAAAGGCGAAGATTTCCACATATTATTAAAAATAATGAATTTTTTTCTTATGTTTTTCAATGTTAAATATTCTCGATATGAGACATTCTCTGTTTTGTGTTAGTAATCCGAATGTCTTTGTTGAATTGGCAGTGAAGAGTTCTGCGCGAAGGGTCATAAAATAATTAAGGTTGGTCCAAGAGAAATGATGAATTATCGGCATTTTATCTTTTAATGTTTTAATGACCCCTGTGTGTTCTTAAATCTGTTTCCATTTTCGTGTGTTTCTTTCAGCATGCGTGTATATATGCGTGCGTATATTCCCTCTCCATACATATAATGTCTTACTACGAGGAGTTAGTAAACTCATTTGTACACATACACACATACATACACATACGCACACACACACACCGTCCCTCCACAAGGAATCACTACATACACACACATACATACGCACACACATACACACGCTTACTTCCCAAGTTACATGGAACCAGTATACACTTTCACACACACATATACACACATACACGTACATACATACACAGGTACTTCCTAAGTTATGTGGGGGTTTGTGTGCGTGCTTGTGAGTAGTTCCCCTGCTTTTGTCAACATATATATATATATATATATATATATATATTAAGCATTTCACCCCAAGAAAGCCGGGAAGCCACTAGGACGCAAGGGGTTACAGAAAATTTAGAGCAAGATCAGATAGGAGTGATAGAAGAAAGGATGAGGGTAGTGGATAGATCAAGGCAACTGGAGATGTTGATTGACATTACACTTGAATAGCTGGAGATTATAGCTCACAGGGAAACAGGAATAGGGAAGTGAGTTCCACGGGCGAGAGGTGCAAGACATGAAGCTATTGGAGTAGAAGAGACGGCTACATTTAGAAGTTTCGACAGTGAAGGTGTGAGAGCGGGATGCCAGCCTCGTATGGCGCTTGAACTCATGACGTCTGGGAACCAGCGAATGCAGCTCCTCGGAGCAATTTCCATGAAAGTATTTGTAGAACAGACAGAGGAAGGCGACGGCGCGTCTGTGAAAAAGTGAATGTAGACGAGACGCCAGAGCAGGGCCAAGTACATTGCATATCCGCCTCTGGAGCCTATCAAGAACTCCGAGGCAAACAGAAGGTGCACCAGACCATATATGGCAGCAATACTCCATGCAAGGGCGAATTGTTGATTTGTAGATCTGGAGGATCGACTCCGGGGCGAAAAACTTCCTGGCGCGGATATACGTATGTTGACCTGATCAAGCGCAACCCTTTCCAGGCTGGTTTTGAATTTAGAGTTTGTTTTTTCTCCTAAACTGATTACCAACCAACGCTATAGGACTCAGTTTATCTTATTATTTACCCATGGGAGTAGAAAAGATGGAGATACCTTTCCTCGGGGTATTTGCTCATATTGAATTCAACGAACTCGACTGGAATTCGAATTAAGCACACCGAGTTCTGATTCGGAGCTGCTATCCACAATCATAATCATACAATCTAAATAATACCGTATGCAGTTTCACATATTTTGCAAAATATATAGCGTGTTTTTTCATTCAAATATTTGTCGTTAGTGACGAACAATTAACGATATATAAGAAGAAATTTGTTTTCTCCCTAAAATGGATAAAATTTTGAGGCCTCTCGGAGGCTAATTTTATGCCTAGCGCTGGAGTAATGGATCGCGACTCGATCTGAGGAATCGGAGAGCCGAGTTCGAATTCTGTTATGGAGTAGTTTAACAGTGGAGGCTTGTATTTGTACTCAGTCGGTCCTAAAATAGGTTCGACGAACAAAACGTTCGGCCAAAAATATTCCCTTTTAAAACCCGTATAAACGGATTCAGGGTCGTTTTACCTCCCGAAAGAGACTCCGCCCTTCGGCGTAGCCTCGTTCGGGTTCCTCCCCGCCCGAAGGCAGAGAGTTCAACCGGTCAGCTGGTCGTCCGACTTCCGACTGGACTCAGAGTGAACCACTGAGCGACTCCTCGTTACTCTTACTACTCCTACTTATTATAGGTGGGAGAGTCTATTAACTATAGAATAGATGTGTTCTACTACAACAAATTCCACTCAAATCCATTACATTAACTTACGTGCTAATACCCTTGGAAAAGGTATTAATCCTCTTCTTCTCCCCTCCTTCTATGGGTAAATATCAGGACCGACCGGGTTCTATAGCCTTGGATGGCAACTGGTCTACCGCAGAAAGAAGTCAGTCATGTATCGAAAGATACGTGATCGTCTTAGCGTGTATCACGCATGGCCCATTACTGACTACGTTCTCTCAGACAGTCACTTCCACCTGGCACGTTTTAATAATGTTATTATTTACTAAAACATAATTATAATTATTATTAATCAAAATCATTGACTTAATTCTTCCAACAATTTGTAATATTTCCTGAAGAGCGCAATTTCCAGAAAAGAAAAAGAAAAAAAAATGACACAATGTTTAACAATATTTTGATAGGATGTCTTTTTTAACGTATATAAAACAAAACAAGAATGCATAACACTTATATGTACATTCTTCAAAGTCATGAAAAAATACTTCCGCTGATAATCAACTTCTCACGTTGATTACGAGTGCAAAGTTTGTTTTTTTCCAAGACAAACGACGTATGTAGATAGATTTGTTTTTATATATGTACGCATTCTTGTCTTTTTTATATAAGTTAAAGAAATCCATAATATTGTCAAACACTGTGTCGTTTCTTTTTCCATTTTTATTTACTGGAAATTGCGCTCTCATGGAATTGTGACATTATTATTATTATTATTATTATTATTATTATATGATGATGATAGGTAGCAACACGTCAGCATAGTGAGACTGGAGTAAAAATATACTAGGCCCGATAAGTCTGATATAGGTATACCAGGCACATGCGCAACAGTCAAATGTGCGCGAGAAAATGACAGATTTTGATTAAATCAACGCCCATCTTTACAGGTGGGACCCAATCAGAAATGTTTACAGTTCGTGTATACCAGACAACAATTGACGGTGTTTTTAAGTATCTAGAAGTGACTGCGAACTGAAAAACTAAAAAAAAAATCCCAGCACTTCCGACACCCGACAATAATGCTCACACGTGACTTCCGCTCAAAAACATTGATGCATAGTGCGTCTGCTTCTAAGGAATATGCGCAACTGATTAAGGTTAAACAACGGACAAGTAAATTTGAGGCACTGAACTGTATATTTACTGTAGCCAATTTTAATTCAACAAGTCAATACATTTACAACATACCCAACTAAGATCAGAATCCATGGGAGCCATGATTGTTGTAGCATCAAGGCATTTATTATCATTATTATAATTATCATTATTATTATTATTAAACAGAATGATTGACGTAACTCTTTCAATATTTTGTAACACTTTTAGAAACGTCCCAACTACATTCCCTTCACGCTGGCTGTGGTTAACTCGCTTCGTCGCATTGAATACCACTACGTTCGTTTTGTCTCAAGTTAAGAGACTTTTCTAAAAAGTCTTACTTTTATATTTTTTACATTTGTATGCGTTTTTTACACATTACTTGAAGAAGATAGACATATTGTCGAAATATTATTAAATATTGTTTTTTTATTAATATTATTATTGCTACTTCTGCTAACAAAGTACCGGCGACATTGAACTAAACTGCAACTAATTTTAATCACAAATGCATTTTCATATTTTTAGAATCAAAGGCAATAAATCGGGGAGACCTGGAGTAAATCTATCTAGTTCCCTATGTTCAGCATGTTGGCGAAAGGTTTTGTGAGTCACTATTAGTTGAATATAAAAAAGGAGAGAAAAGGTTGCTGCGTGTTCAAATAAAATGACGATATTAATTCAATGTAAAATCCGCAATTTCTTAACTTGTACTTACTTTCACGAAATAAAAGTTTATATTTAGACAGTTCTTCGTTCTGACTGAAAAGGAAGTGAACGTAAGTAGCCTTCAGTGAAGAAGAGAGACGGTGGAGATGGAAGACAAGATCAAAAGTGATTCCGTTGCTGCTTTGGTGAGAAAGAAAAGACGACGAGTTTGACTCGTGTCTCTATTGCTGTCAGTCTTTCTGCTGAATTGAATGGATTTCTGGTTTATATGGCGTGGCGTAGGCTCCAGAAGCCTATGTTTATTTATTGGCGGGAGCTGATTTTAATGGATATTCTTTATTTTTATTAATTTGAAATGTTTGAAACTGGAAGTATTCGCAGAGCCTTTACGTGAATATTTTTTATTATTTGATATTTTGATTTGAAATAGTTAAATTCCGTTTATTATTCCACAAGCAGTTTACCTTATTTGGCTCTTTTGCCAACCATTTTTCAAATATCTCTAATATAGAAAACCTTTCCTATTTTTCTCAATGCTCGATACTTTTTTTTCACTAATATCCATCCCATATAAGGCCCAAAATTCACTCGAGGTAGAGGGTTACTATGTGGAGCGTAATACAAGGCAAGATTGCGGTTAACACAAAACTTGAAGAGACCGGATGTGTAGTGATCGGGAATATATCCAGTTTGGAGTCTGTTCCACAAAGCAACAGTCCTGGGAATGAAGCTGTCTGAGTAGAACTTGATTCAATAGAATAGGTAAATTCTCAACTATTTTACTAATTTTGTTCTCTTTGTAAACTTTTTCCCAATTTCCTTCGGGTTTGACATTTTCTTATGTTCATAGATTCAATTTTTCAATTTTTTTTTATCGAATTGAAATATAAAAGTTGTCTTGAATGACCACTCTTCTAGATCTATTTTGCATTAATGCAGGTGTTCCCAAGGTCCCTATCGTTGAACCTATGTTGTACTTATTTTCATAAACAAATTTCCTGGTGTCATCACTTCTCAGCTTGTTATATAAGCTGAAGACCCAATTATTTAATACTGTCTTAATAGGAAGTCTAATCGGTTCTATAAGGTCAAATTGACAGCTGATCTTGAAAATGACCTATAATCTGTTGTTAAATGGAGCAAGTAGTTGCTTTTTAATTTTAACGTCTCCAAAACAAAACTGTTCCTTATTAATCGTCTGAGAGAACACTTTTTGCCTTCTGTCAGTATGGCTGATATTAACGTCCAGGAGAGTAACCCACTGTACCTTCGCGAACTAACGTTTTCTGTTGATATAAGTGGAAAGATTATATTAAATCAATTGTTAAGTCAAACATTGGTTCACTGTTTAGAGCTAGACAATTTTTCCCGTCATAATTTATTTTACATATTTATAAGTCTACCATTCGTCCTTGCTGTGAATATTGCTGCCACATTTGGTCTGATGTTCCTGCTATATATTTGGAGATACTTGAGAAAATACAAAGAAGAATCTGCTATGTTATGGTCCTGACCCAGCATCTCGCCTTCATTCATTTTCCCGCTGCTGTACCTCAGATTCCATGTGCCTTTTCTGTAGATATTATTCATGGTAATTGTTCTGATGAACACTTTTCTATGCTATCTAAACGTTAGGAATTTAAGCGCAGTACTAGATTGGCAGAAAGGTTTCATTAATTTACTTTGGAAATGGCTAGATATGACAGTAAATTTTATAATAGTAGAGAGTAATTTCTCTCTTTAAAAAACTGATCGCTACTCAGATATATGCTTCCATTAGATTTATGGTTTGTATTAATAAGAAATAAAGTTGTATAAAAAGAACCAATTAATTGCTTAAAGATAATATTCATTGTTATCATATATATATAGATATAGATATATAGATATATTATTGAGGCATGTGTTATTAAAGACTATAGAGCTTTTCCATTTAATAATCTTTCTATTTTTTCTTGCTTTCTCGCAAGATTCTTCATATTTGGGTTTAAGTTTTTGAATAAAGACCCCAGTCCTTGGCTTTTTCCTGAGATCTTTCGGTCTTTTTTGACTTAATTTTATGAAATTTCGAAAAATTAAATTGGCCTCAGAAATTTTTTTATGGTTGCCTGTAAATGACATTATCGTCAAAATGTCACGTGTTTTAAAGGTTGTATTCCCCTTAGAGGGAAAACCTAGTCAATTTTTTAAGACTACAATTATTTCATTTCAGTTCTGTGTTTCTGAGCAGGCCTTGAAAATCTGTTCACCAGTGAAAAGCATTAAATATATCTTCAAGTACATGTACCAGGGACATGACTTTACTTCTCTTGAAGTAAGAGACAATCCAGCGGCAGATATTTGAGCAGAATCAAGCTGACAAAGAAATTACTAATTATCTTGCTTGCCGCGATGTTTCACATCCGGAAGCTATGTGGAGACTGTCAGAGTTCAAGCTAAATGACACATCTCACAATGTCTACAGACTTGCTGTACATCTTGAAAACCAGCAAAGAGTTTACTTTCACGGAGGCAATGCTTAGCAAGCTGTTCAGGCATAGAGGGACCGTGACATTACCCTCACTACATGGTTTAAACTGAATGAGAATGATGATGATGCAAGGAAGCATTTTACCCTGCTATTCCGCTGCATTATATGTTTAATAAGTGCACTAGAACATGGACACCAAGGCAAAGGAATACTAAAATCATCAGTAGAATGGATACAGTGAGCCCGAGAGACAAAGAAAAATTTCACTTGTGAATGTTATTTCTGCATGTTTCAGTCGCCGGAGTTTGTGCACTGTAGAAGGATAAATCTTGCCAACGTTTAAGACAGCATGCCTGAGATATGGTCTTCTCTCAAACGATGCACACTGTAACGTGTATTGATAGAAGCTGCTGCATGCTGGATGACCTTACAGTTGCTTGTTATGTTTACTGGTGTGTGCATGTATATGAACCCAACAAATGCTCTTCACCTGTGGACAGCTCGCAAGGAACGCATGATTGAAGGTTTCTTGCACGAAGGTTTTAATGGAGACTACACAGAAAACATGGCACTGCACTCAACTGATGGAATTCTGATAGTGAATGTTATTGTTTAGCAATAGGGTTGCCTGAACCTATTGCAATACCGAAGCTTGACCATCATGATGACTTCGATCAACCAGGCATTGCAACACTTACTGATAAACAGAGTCTGATTGCTAATGCTGTGCTTGAATCTGTAAGGGAAAGGAGAGGTGAGGTGCCCAACCACTCCTGTTTCTACATAGATTCACCAGGAAGTTATGGTAAAACTTACATGTTTAATGCCATAATTTCTTATCTGCGAAGGAGCAACTACAACGTGTGCCGTGGTGCTAGGACAGGCATTGTCTCTACACTACTGTCAGGTGAAAAGAGCATCCATAGTTTGTTCAAATTGCCTTTCCCACACACGGAGGCCTGCGTTTGTAATGTGCCAGCCACTTCAGACTATGCAAATTATTTACAAAACCAGGATTTGATCATCTTGGGTGAAAATTCTATGATGCCTTCATTTGCTCTTCATGCTATTGATAAGACCTTGCTACTGTTTTTGGTCGTAAAGTTGTGCTCTTTTTAGACTTTAGGCAAGTCCTACCCATATTGCCAAGAGGAATTCGTCAGGCAATCATTGAAATGTGTATTAAAAATTCTCCATTATGCCTAATTTCTATCCAATACAGATTAAGCCAAAACATCAGGACAACATCAAATCGAAGGGAATTTGCAGCATGGATCTTGCATCTTGACAATGAAACATCATCAGCTTCACAAGATCCTGATCTTGCTGTCGATGACATAAATGTGCCTCAAATTTGATACGTTGACGGCTCTCTGGTAAATAATATCTTCAACAATACATCTGAAGAAGAGAGAAGAAGCACAGTAATTCTTTCGCCAAAAAAAAAATGTCCTGATCAACAAAGAAATTTTGAGACAACTTTCAGGTGACTTCTACACCTATTATCGTACAAATAA
>OZ010578.1:13006577-13161577 GCA_963932145.1 Acanthosepion lycidas
GGATTTTTTTTTTTTTTGTTTTTTTTTTAGTAGATACTAACCGTTTTTACTTTTTTCTGGATATGATTATAGAGAAATCACTTTTAATCCCTTGTAGTGTTTCTATCCAGAAAAAGGTTCGGTAAAACGTTTACTCTTAAAAGTCAAGCAACGAAGATATATTTAATTAAGCTCAGTAGTAGTTAAATAATAAAGGATCCACTCAACAGTTTTAGACAGTTTTCTGAATTTGTGAAGGTCTTTTATGATCGAAGTAGGGTTTTTATTGAACCGTTTTGTTAATTCTCGTGAATTTCACTTCGGATTGTCCCCAACTTCGTTTTGCGGAAGCTCAGTATCAGGAGAAATTATTTGCCTCGACAGAGGGGGTTATGCAAAGAAATAATTTCCAGATCGAAATTGGCCAAAATATCTTTGAAATGTCCAGAGAATGAAAGTTTAATTTCCATCGACAGAATGAATATTTCTCGCCATTTCTCTCATTGAATTTTTAACTCATACAGCAAACAGTGCTGATATGGATTTTTCTAAACTGATATTAAAAGGATAAAACCTCTGACAAAATTATCCACTTCTACATTAAATAATCTTTATTTTATCGTAAATAGAATTAAAGTACTCTCCTGGTGAACATGTCAAAAATACAAGACTTTCGTTCCAATCTATTACGTATACTCACAAGTGTAATATATCGTGATTCAGTTCATGATGTCTAGCCTTCTTATTGAAAAATTGATAAAATGATAGTTTTTCCTGCAATCAAAGCACAAAATAATTAAAAAAATATTTATAACTAATTTCAAAGGTATAGGCAAGAGAAAATTATGTTTCATCAAACGCCATATCCCATCAATCAAAATGAAATATTTTATTATGTCTCTTTGATAATCTATAACCATCGTCGGGATTTTGTCTATTAACCGTTAACTTTTCTACTTACTGTTGTTTTTATTCTTTGTCTGAATATTATCTTTCATTCTTCTATACAGCCATTTTAATGATAGACTACAAGATTATTTTATTTCATTTTTATTTTGTCAATCAATACACTCCAAGGGAGGCAATAATGCCACTAGCACACAAGAGACTACTGTAAATGAAAGAAAAAGAAAAAAAAATTAGAAAGAATCTAATAATAGAATACATTTCAGAATTTAGGCGGAGATTTTAGAAGTATAGGATTGAATTTCACTTTAAAAGGAAGCGGAAACCCAATCTTAAACAGGAAACAAGGGATTAACATCTACTTCTCTTCAAAAGATCTTTTTTGAACCGGTCGACAGGTGAACTTTACTGCTGTTATGGAGAAAAATGAATAGTAAAAGTTTAGACAGTGACATTAGAAGTATATGGTCAAAGTAAAATTTACAGGTAACCGGAAGCCCAATCCAAGGTACAAACCTCCACTCCTTTAAAAATAAATGGCGAGAAGTGTGAACTGGGCGACAGGTGAACCTATCTACTCCAATTGGATAAGGATCAGGAGTGTCCGAGGGCTATTCCATCAATTTAGTATTCTGAAACATTTTTTGGTAAGATGATCAATATTAAGCATTACATAACGTAAAGGAGTATTACTGGAATATACAGGGTGTTTCAAAAAGAATACGCCAAAATCATCACGTGATGTGTCAAAAACGAAATAAATTACAAACCTCTAGCATGAACATGTGTTGTATATACATTCAAGTTTCATTTCATGTTTTATAAGTGCTCAGTGGGGCCACCACCGGCAGCCCGGACAACATCAAGCCGATAAGATAATTCCTCCCAAACGCGCCTCAGCATGTCACGGTCCACCGTGTTGATTGCAGCTGTTATTCGATCTTCTCGAGTCATCGATACTTGCTGGAAGTGCTGGAACATAAACTTGGTCTTTAACATACCCCCACAAGAAAAAGTCACACACAGTGAGGTCCGGGGATCTGGCAGGCCAAGCACAGAGAGCAAGGTCTTTAGCACCTCTCCTCCCAAGCCATCGCTGAGGCACGTTTTCATTCAGATAAGCTCTAACCCCAAGATGCCAATGGGGTGGTGCTCCATCTTGCTGAAAAATGAAGTCATTCGAATCTGCCTGCACCGTGAAAATGGCGGTTGTTTTCGCGAAATCAAGCACGCAAAACGCATCTGCTGAGGAGTCGCCATTTTGATTGATCTTCCCACAATTCAGCTGTACCGGAAGTTATACTAACGACAGCGGTGAAACTGACACCCAATCAAACTTTGATAACTACTCTATCAAATAACCACTGATTGAGTCCACTACAATGCTATAGACCTGAAAAAAACAGCGCAATGATTTTGGCGTATTCTTTTTGAAACACCCTGTACACTTTTCTTCTTTTGACAGTATTTCAACACCTTTAAGGTTATTTAGTGCCAAAATTTGTTTAATGGCGGGTATTTCGGTTTTAGTTTGAAACTTAGGATAATTTTAAATCTTGATTTGTTTTTCTAGGTGCTATTTATATTTTTGCATATAAATTTATTAGGATGGTGTCTTCATTGGGATTATGAAATAAATCATTTGTCTGTCTCGTAGTAACTCCAAGCAAGTTTCCTTATAGGTGCAAAATCAGTGTCTCTGTTAGAAAAGGATTTACAGTGTAAAGATTCTCGCAAGCAGCACAATTTTTTGAGAATAACAACGATTTTTCTGAATACATGTCTTACTATTTTACCCGTAGTTGGTGGGAGGGGATGAATTCATACTTTTAACAAAGTTCTTTGCGCGTAAGTGAATGCAAGGAATCTGAATGAAATTCGAAATTGTCTCTCCGATTCTTCATTCTGAATCGCTATCCATTACACCACCCACAAATCAGTGAACACACTTTAGCTTAAACATTCGTGATTGTGACCTAGACAACTCAAAAATTTTGGTTCATGAACTTCCCTATCCTCAACAATTTTCTACAAGCCTATAATTTTACTAACGTTAATACTGGTTCAAAATATTATTCCACATTTCTATCAAGTTTTATTATTAAATTATTTCCATGAAGGAACCTAAAATTGCGTTCATCATCAATGATTATTCTAGATTCATCACTAACAATTACTGATGAGAAATCAGTTGTCATGAATTTCTTTATGTGATACTTTCATTGTTTTTGCAAAATATTACCAGAGTCTGTAAAGACTCTGGTAATATTTTGCATATTCTCTCTGTTTATATATGCAACATCAGTTTAAAATATTTTCTTGCTGAGCAAAACAGCTTGCTTGTTACCATTTTAATTTTTCCAAATGCCTTTTTATAACATTCTTAGATCCAGATTGCATTCAATTTCTTTTTTCAATGCTCATCGCAATTTTTTACAATATGGTTCTATCGTTATAAAACGTGTAGTCTAGCCAAAAAAAAAGCAAACCCTATCGTACTGGTCAAAACATTGTCAACCTGAATTGAGTTGTGTGAGTTGAACCCCGTGGTCATAAAATCCTTATAGTGGTGTATTTTCTTGGTTTAAACTTTTAGTATTAAACCGAAAAAAATGCACGAAAATGCTTATTACTGATGCAACAATAGAAGAGAGAAGATGTCTTCTCCCAAATTCCTTGGAGTATCATTGGCTTAAGAAGAGTGATGTCAGCTACCACGTGATAATTAGCTGGCAATTTTTTTCAGATCCGTTCTCTCTACCTCCTTCTTCCTCTAACCTTCTACAAAAATGATGCTTACTATATTCCCTTTAAAATAAAGCGAGTAAAAGGAAACTTGAAGAAAATTGTCCATCGTTAATTCATTTTCGGAAGCAGCATTGTGGTCTCTGTTACGAAATTGCCGCTAGATCACTAAATGCAAAAGACGGCATATTGTCTCTACAGTGTAGAAGAAAGTTAAAATTATATATAAAAAAAAAATTAATAGATGTAAGTATTATCTCTAAAATCTCAATTCTGTACAAAAGTAGGATCACACGAAAGTCAAAATGAAATTCTAACATTAGCGTTTGTTTACCAATCAGCGACGTTGACTCAAACGCAATTCAAGCTTTGAAAAAGCAGACAATCATTTCTTGTCGTATGCTAAAAAAATGAAGGCTTACATCCAAAAAATGAAGAACAATATTTTCCCACCTAAAAATTAATATTAAAAATTGTTAAATATATTTATTAACTAATAAAACCTCTGAATTTAAAAAAAAAATAACTTTTAATTGCCTGTGGTCCGATTTTTTTTCATAAATAGCGTAACTAAAATTAATAAGATAGTTTTTCATTATATCTTCGACCGGGATGTAAATAATACCGATTATTTAAATTTTAGCATACTCAAATTAACTTATTGAGTACAAAAGTTCCTTTTCGTAAATTATTTTTCATCTTTCTTGTGTTTTCATAAACCAGTTTAAACAGTTTACATTACGAAAATACGCAAGCGAGACTTAGACAAAGCATAATTATAAAACTCGTAATAATCTGATAGTAATTGGCTGACAGACTGCAGCTAATTTTATGCTAAACACACACATGATATAACATAAATTGTGGATTTTCACTTGATAATTTCATACATACGTTTCATCCTATGCTAACACAATGAATTTTTTTGTGTTGTAAAAGAAAATCGTATGAACTTTGCGAGGAACTTTATAACTTCTTTCGTTCAACTTGAAAGAAAAGAAAGATTATTTTTATAGTCAATTTGTCGAGTTTTGTTCCAACATTATTATTTTGCTTTGCTTTTTACACACTTTTTCCTCTACGATACTATAATTTGTTTCATTTTTTAAATAACTTTCTTATGGTTCATAGTAATTTCTTTTTGAAGTGTCAATAATTGTCTTCTATGCGCCATGTCCCATCAGAACGTGGGTGAATACGACTCTCCACAACTTCCTGTTTTTCTTATCTCTTGACAATGTCTTTTTTTTTTTTTTTTTACTACCCTGCTCTTCCCTCTTTTAATATCCATCTACACAATATTGTTAAGTAGGTCACTGGTTATTTATCTCTGACCTTCTTGCTTTTATTGTATCCTGTGAGTTTATAATTCTCCAAGCTTTCCTTCCTTATTATGTGTCCTAGAAATTTCAAATGTCTCTTTTAGAATCTAAGTATAAGCGTCCTCTTTGTTTGTATTCTTCCATAACACTAGTAAATATGCAGTTGGTATAATAGATAGCGGAGACCCGGGTTCGAATTCCTGTTGGTTTATTACATTCATTTACATGCAAGTACCCTTGGGAAGTACCCTTCTCATCTAGTTATGGGTTAAATATTAGTACCAGTATTAGAATTATGGGATAAAGATTAGTACTAGTATTAGTATTATGGGATAAACATTAGTACTAGTAATAATAGTATGGGATAGATATTAGTAATAGTATTATTAGTATGGGATAAATATTAGTAATAGTATTAGTGTTATGGGTTAACCATTAGTATTATTGGTTAAATATTAGTACTAGTATTAGTACGTGCATCTGGAAAAAACATTGTTATTCTAAAAGTATGTTAATGAAATATTCACTCGAAAAAAATCAATTCTTACAATCTAAAAAAAGAATTTCTTAATACTTTGCTCAGCTTGCGGATTTCAGTGCCACATTTTCTGTCCTCTGTTAAAACACTTCATTTATATTTTTGTACATGTTTGATTTGTAACGCACATCTTTTGTTGTTCTTCTTGCTGAGAAAAATAGATTCTTTCTTCTTACAATTGATAGTTACTCCTTTCTTCCTGCTTTCCTTTACAAACTTTTCTAGAAGGCCAATACTGTATAGCCTACGTTGTTAAATTTGTTAAAATTGTACTCACCAATAATAATACTTCTAGTTCTATCATGATTGCGTCGCCACAAATGTTGATTAAGTCCGGTGAGAAGGCATAACCTTCTCTTAGGCTCCTTCCTATTTTTGTGCACTTAATTCATTTTCTATCCGCAGGCAAGATGTTTGCTTCCAGGATAAGTTCTGCATTATTTAATATTTTTTTCTCAAATAAATGAAGATTTCCTAGCAGTCTGATTAACAGCATTCGAATTATTAGGTTGGTGCAAAAATAATGACGTAATAATGTCGTTTTTTGACGTTACGTCAAAAAATAATGACGTTACGTCAAAAAATAATGACGTAATAATGTCGTTTTTTGACGTTACGTCAAAAAACGACATTATTGCGTCATTATTTTTGCACCAACCTAATGCATAAAATATAAGTTACTTTAAATAATTATAAAAAGACAATATAAATTGGAATACTTGTCGAAATTATAAATTTATCTTGAAAAACTGTCCAATATTTGTTGTTTAATAACAATTTTATTGAGAAAATTTTGTAAAAAGTCTGGATTGTGTCTATCGTGCCTCGGTCTTCCATTTGCAGCAACGAGGCAGTATTTATCATACTGTGTCTGCTATACTCGTTAATGCCCGGCCGATAAACAGCACAATTATCGACAATCGAATCATCCATTTTCAGGGTTGTATTCTCTGCAGTATTTTTCAACAAAAGGTCGATTGTATTCATTCATACTCTCAGAAAAAATTCACTTGAAAATTCCAATCGCTTGGATTTATTCTAGTGAACAAATTTACAAGCTTTTGAATTCTATGAATGATAAATTGTAGAAGCCTAAGGACGGTACCCTCAACAGTGTTAAAGTTGGGGCTTAGAATTAATCACTCTTTTGATATATTATATTTCTTAACATTTATCTATAGAAATAAATATCTTCCTCCCAAGCAAGGTGATAAAACCACTAAGGTTATTGAGGGTTAAGGAAACTAAAAACAATTTTTGAAGCAATCAAGTTGTCAGGAAAGCAAGAAGCTGGAAGAGAAACCATAGGCAAAAAGTGCAACAGAAGCAGCAATTTGAATGGAAGTTACGGTTACATTTAGTAATTTCAACAGTAAAATGATAGAATAGGCGGTAAATCTAGGTACTATGATTTATTTCATTAGTCGTACTAGCAAATTGGGAAGCTTATCAGAACAACTGCGATGAAAATATTAATAGGATGGTATAGGGAAGCTACGTCGCGACAGCAGGAAAGTGATGCCAGGTCAGGACTAATTATAATGCAGAAATACATAGCAAAAGGTCGACAATGCAATCCTTTTTCGTTTTTTTTTTTAATCGTTTCACCCCAAGCAAGGCAACAATGCCATTAGGGTCTAGCAGACTACAGGGAGTGAAATAAAATGAGAAGATTTTCGTGATGAGAAATGAGGAAAGGACAATAAAGAACGGAGTTAAATTATACAAAAGAAGGTGAATGACGTTGCATTGAAATCTTTGAAGATTGTAGTTGACAGGGAAGCAAGAAATCGGAAGGGAGTTCCTTAGGGGAGAAGTGCAAAAAAAGAAATTATTGCATTATTTACATTATTCGGACTATTGTCCTCATCTTTGTCGCCATGTTTATTACAACGTTTCGGCCGTTGTACGCCCGGGCCTTCTTCAGGTGGTTGGAATGTCGAACTGAACCCTTTATTTCGCTCACTGCGATAAACTGTTCTAGTTTCACGTGCCATGTTTAATGGATGTTAGTTATCTGCTATCTCCTGTTAATTCCCCTCTGCAAGTTCTCCACTGCCTTAACCGGGTACTGAACTCACACTCTTTGGGTCCTGTCACTGGATCTAACTAACGCCGTTATCCACTGTGTCCTTGAGGACATCTGTGTATGAATCTTTGGGTATTATAAACCTAATATCTTCAGCAAACAGTTTTTACCAGTGCTCATATTGCAATTTTTGCTGTTATTATTGCTTTTCTCTGGCACTCCTTATTACTAGTTCCCATATTGTATTCATTTCTATGCTTGGTCGGCTCAGGAGATTTTTGTGGCCTAGCATATGTGCTGATTCCTTAAGTTTACGAATTTTGCAATTGTGGTCTTTGTCTATGATCTCAACCTGATCCCACAGAGGGCGATGATATCCCTTCTTTCTTCTTTCTTTCCGCAGCTGCACGAAATTATTAGAATAGAATTCGCGGTTGCATCTAGTTCAGCAGTGAAACGGTGAAATCTAGTTTCCAAACTAGTAGCACGCTTAAATTCAACTAGTCTAGGCACTCATGAAATTGTTCATCAGAACAGTTCCCATAAAAATATTTGTAGAAAAGATAGATGGACGCCACATCACCGCAGTGAGAAAGGGACGGTAGTCGTGATGCCAGGTCAGGATAGACCGCATTACAGACCTTCCTTTAAATTTTGTCAAGAATTTCGATATATACATCAGGAGCACCACACTAGATATAGCAGCAATATTCAGTGCACGAACGAATGGTAGATTCATAGATGTGAAAATTAATTCTGATTATAAAAATTGTCTGACACCGCGACACAGTAAGACAACTTTCCGAGCGAGCAGCAAACGTAGCGAACTTATTCGATATCGTCGTTCACGTCGTATCAGTGGAAAACGTGAAAAAGGCGTACTCTGTTGCTCTTCTGCAATCTAACAACAGACATGCTGCTAGCAGACAGAAAAGCTTCTCAGTTGTGTTTAAATGAAAGTAGTTTTGTTTCGGAGGTTTTGTTACAAGCCATATTCTTCCAATAAATCATATTTTCGTCACATGTTAAAGAATTTATAAGAGTAACCAATTTCTATGATTATTCTCATAGTTCTTCGAAGAACTTTCGGTAGCTTCAGTATCAGATGTAACACTCATTTAAATAATCGTGATATTAGGAAACTGTCCTTGCCCTAAGATCATATCAAACAGTATTATTCACTTAAAATTCAACGATCGCCTATTGACGCCCATCGATCAGAGCTTTCAGTTTTAAAGACTGATTTCTCTTCAAGTGTCTGATAAACTTTCAGTGCGCTTTGTGTACTCGTCTATCCCCTCAAGTGATAGACTTCCTTCCATTATAGGATGCCGAGTAAAAGAAATCAATTTGCTACAATCAGACCCAATATTAATTTTGGCAGCTTTCAAGATCCGTTTTTCCTCTCCATAGAAATGGTAGACACAGAAAAATACAATGCAAAGACCTCTTTCTCTGGTTCTCCATGATCGAAACATTTAATTATGTCCAATTTCTTTCTTAGATTTTTCTTACTAACAGGTGCACAAAATAAATCGAAATGAATCGAGATGAATCGAGATGAAACAGTTCAAAGGAATGGAGGTTTGATACTGAGATGCTGAATATAGTTGACACTTCTGACTTCGGTGTTCGTCGTCTCTATAAGGACTCGTTGCAAAACAAACAAGGTGAGTTGCGTATTTCACGCTTTTTTGCAGAAAAGTGAAAACACTTTTCTAATTTCTAAAGGTGGGGAACCGTTTTACATGAATATGCGCGCCAAGAGGGCAAAGGAAGTTCGAATTTTTAAAAGTTAATTTCTATGTTTATTTTGCTTTGATTATGTAAAGAATATATATAAATATGATCTTTTGACACTTTTAGATTTTAATAAAAAGAGAAAACAATTTATTAAGATGAATATGTAAAGTTTTAATCACAAGATAATCCACAGTATTTTTCAGTTCAAGTCCATTCAATATTTAACCTTTCTTAGCAGAAATTCTGTTATTACGATGTAGGAGATTTAATAACAAAAAATGAAGAAAACATAAACAAAAAGAAACCAAATGAGATCAATTCGACCAGGGGTGGCCAAACTCGCTTAACGTAAGAGCCACATACGATAAAGTTTAGATGTTTGAAAGCCGAAAGAAATGAAGAAAAATTTAAACATACGCTTTTGTTGTATACACATTAACATTAAAATTACTCTTTAATCCAATGGGGTCTCGATTCATACCCAGTAAATAAATATAAACCTTGATTTTTTTTCTTATTTAACTTTTTTATTAATTATTAACTGTGATGAATAAAAGAAATAAACCAACATATTTCCATGGGCATGATATTAAAAATCAAAAAGTCACATGTAGCTCACGAGCCGTGATTTGGCCACCCCTAAATTAGACTATATACCCAAAACATATATTTTAAAAAAATAATTTAAATTTAAAAAAATCACAGAGTTATTTTTCTTCTTTGTCCGTGAGACGTGTTTTGACCATTATGTGTTCACCAGACTAAAGTGACGTTTACGCTGATGTGATTGCATAAAGGCACAAAGGAGAGGGGGCGCTTTAAACAATTTCCTGCTTTATCATGATATTGGCGGCACTTTGCCACAATATAGGACACTATGAATTTGACAAATTTATAAAACACACACGCATGATATATATATATATATATATATATATATATATATATATATATATATATATATATATAGACTGATTTTTATTTTTCTTACTGCCGCACCAAGACAAGATAACTTTAAGGAAAAGGATCATATTTTTTAATATTAAAATAGGCACAAAAGTATCTTGTTTAAGAAAAAGATTTTAGGCGCCTTTCGGCCGACACTTCCTCAGAAACAGAATCGTCGGCAATATAAAACAGAGATGCTGATAAGAAAAACTATTATCAACAACTGGTATTAAAAAAATAAATTACCCAATAGTCATATAAGGGGAAAAGAGGAAAAAATATTACTAAATATGTTCCCAGTCAGGCCGAATAGGTCCAGCCTATATTTCATCTCCCGGTGTCTACACAGGGCAGGACGTTGCATATTAATAATAATAATAGGCTCCAAGATGTCCAAGTGGAGTCTCGTCCTAGCCCTGTGTATGACAGAAAAAAGTCAGGAGAATAGTGTGTCCCGCAAGCGACATGGGTGCTCACCAATCGCAGACTCATGAGTTTGCGAACATCCGAATGTAATAAGCTCGTGTCTTCGCACCTTGCCCGGAACATGCTGGGCGATCCTTACCTCTAACTGTTGAAACGTCTTGCCCACATAGTCGATCTCACATCGATATTTATATTGTCATATAACTAAACATTGTTGACTGGTAGGCAAGACAGCCTTACGGAGAGTGGGGAAAGCCTTTTTTGTAGTAAAAAAAAATACTTCGGGCAGTAACAGTATTTAAACACAGTTTAACTGAATTACCAATTCTGTCTGCATATGTTGACTTCCAGGACCAATCCACGGGAGTCTCAAATAATCAGGACACTTAGAGGGACCATATCTCTTAGATTCATTGAACTTACTGATCTTTTGTTCAATGGTAGCTGTCAGCACACATTCAAGATAACCGTTCATCAATAAAAACTGTTTGATTTTCTTCAGCTCGGCGTCGAGTCTACATTCAGAGTACAACATCAATGCACGGTGAGTATGAGTCCTAACAAGATTAATCTTCCTGGAACTGGGTGCAAAGGAATCCCAAGTTAAGTAAAGCCCAGAAAAAGTGGGTTTACGATAAACACCGGTAAGAAAACCTACAGGTGTCCTCTCTTCTACATCCAAGAAAGGAAGCTGATCATTCTCGTCTGTCTTTATTGTATATTTTAGAAAAGGATGAAGATTATTAAGCTGAGAGAAAAACTCCTCCGTTTACCTAAAGATCAAAAAGACGTGAAGGTGTCATCTACATAGCGGAAGTAGCAATAAATCTTATTAAATAACTTTCTCATAAAAGCCAACAAAAATGTTGATCAACAAAGGTCCCAAAGGACTACACATCACTACTGCATCTATCTGCTGATATATGTAGTTGTCAAAGCTGAAGAAGACAGACTTCGTAGCCATCTCCATCAACTCAACAAAAACACTCTCAGGGAAAGATGGATTCGTTACAGGGCCACGATACAAAAAGTTCGCACAGATTTCTATTCTTTCATCCAGTGTAACATGAGTAAACAGACTAGTTATATCGAATGATACGAAAATCTTAGTATAGGAATTTGGTTTCAGTTTGCGCATATAATCAGCAAACTAAAAAGAGTCAAGCACAAAATATTCAAAATAGAAAATTAAAATATGTTCTAGAACTTCGTTAAGCCACTTAGCTAAATTATGCTGGACTGAAGCCAACATGAACAAAATAGGCCTTAGTGGAACAACCGTTTTATGTATTTTCGGCAATTCATACATCGGTGGACGTTGAGAGCCTACAGGACGGATAGAAATAAACCTTTATGAAAGAAAGAATAATATTTCTTGAAGCTTTTATTTTAGTTTTAATTCCAAGCTAATAGATTAAATTTAATATTTCCAATAAGAAAAATCCTTTTAAATTTAAATTGATTGAAATGAGTTTTTTAATCAATAAAATAGTTGATTTTAGCCATATTCACAAATCTAATTCTCTTTATAAAAATAATTTTCAAAAATAAATTATACTCTTCTGAAAAATGTTTTGAAGATTAGCTGATTTGAAACAAATATGAATTACTTTTTGGTAGGTGGGTGTTTTATAAGGATTTGTAAACTATCTCAAGAGATTTAAGTTTGGATTTTTTTACTGCAGGGGCATATCTTTAAAAATGACGAATATAACATGAGAGCCTTTTATATATATATATTTTTAACTACCCAGTAATCTTAAAAATAGGAAAGTATGTAATGTTGCAATGAATTTTTGATACTTTGGCTTTCAGTTAACTATATCTACCGCTGTTATTTTCTATTTGAAGTCTATTCACGCATGCAAAAAAGATTCAAAATATTTTTAAATACTAGGAGGGTGAATTAGTAAATTTTTCCATTTATGATATATATTTTACTTAATCACTTAACCTTTACAAATTCATACAAAATTTTAAAAAGATTACAACTTTATAAATTATTATAATTAGACAATTAAAAAAAAAATGAAAACAATTCTTATAATAATTAATTATTCATCGAAAAATATGTTTCTTAATATATCTTACTCATAAAAACAATTAAAAGCTTTCTTAAGTAAATAATGTCTTAGTTTTATTACCTTTTTATTTTATGATTCAGAGCAGATTTTCTGTAATTAGGGCTCCTGTTTAACAATAAAAAAAATGATTATTTACATTCTCCAAGGACTTTTGCTTATAATATAAATATGAAGCCTTACAAAAACGAATTTCTCGACATTTCATAAAATTAAATAAGGCTGCATATATAAAAAAGAAATTTTCTAAAAAAAAAAATGATTTCTAAAATAATTTAATTCATTTGTGAATGAGTACTGATAATTTCATTAAAATCCGACAATTATTTGTTTTTGTAAGAATTTCCAAATCAATGTGTTTTATAGCGCAAAGAAAACGCTAAAATTTCCCATAATAATCTTTGGAAGGCTGATGCAAGAAAAAATAACCAAAATTTCGAATATTGTAAAAAGGATAAATAAATATAATTTAATAATCAAAAAATCCTTTTGTCTTTCCATTTTTTTACGATAATTGTTTTTTTTTTTTAAATTAAGTTTGATGCATTCTGTCATCATGTATGCACATCTGTTAGCGAATCTTTGGAAGAACCGAAACAAAACTAATTTAAACAAAACAAGTAAAATACTCCCTCCAAATATAAATTAATTAAGAAAATAAATAATAAATAGACAAATTGTAAGAATAAATGCCAACCCAAAACTATATAAATAATAATCAGATCTAGAGATTGAATTGACAATTGCCAGAGAGGCATCTTTTAACCAATGCTTTTAGCCCGTGATGTAACAGTGCCGAAATGACATATATTCTTATTCAGTGGAGAAACGAACAAAGCAACACAAAAGGTGGATATGACTGATACGAAATATTCCCTGGGGATAGAAATCGGAATAGGTAACAACGCTACCCCGGGAATTGAATAAAATCTTCGGTTCGGAAATTGCAAGTTACCGAGTAGAAAGAAAGCCGAATTAAGAAGGCCGCGTGATATAACGTGGGGATAAGAAATGTGATTCAGTCTTTAATCCAAAGCAATTTTCAGGACTAATTTAAAATACGTGAATGTTTTACAGTTTTATTTTATTTTATTTTTTTTCGTAAGGAATCTTTATAAACGAACGAGAAATGAACAGCAAATATAGCGCATAGGATATATTAAAAGCAAAATATAGGTTATTGATTCTGTTTTAATGTTATTGTTAATTTAATTATTTTTATCATAAAAATGTTCTATTTTTTCTGAAAAAAAGACTTACGAGCAATAATAATGGGGCTATTATTTTATTTTATTTTATTTAAGGTGGCCAGCGGGCACAAAATGTTTATAATGGATGAGTATTATTGGTTGAATAGCCACATTTCATTGTGTTTCAGCTTTTAACTGAAATCAATTTTAATTAATGAATAAATACAAGATAGACTAAAATAATTAATAATGAATAAAAGTGATTGAACAGTAAACCTCAATTCTATAACCAAAATTGAATAAATAAAAACGTAGGCGTTAAACTTATGACCTATTATACCCAGTGAATTAGATAATGACAACATAAAACCCAATAGCTACAAAATAACTCCTTTCCAGTCCATATTTTGTAATTGTCCTGTCAATATTAGCTATTTTCTTATAAAGAAATATTTTTCATTCATCAACCCAGCAACTATCGGTTAAAATTTAAGAAAAAAAAATTTGCAAGAAATTAAGTTATCGTTCTTTCCAGTATGGACAGGAATTTCATTTCTAATCGTTTTTTTAAATAGATGTGGAAAATTATCATTTTGTTTATATCATTATTTTTTCTTCGATTTATATCTGATTTCCATTTTAGTTGTTGCTGCTATTGAAAGTCCTGAAGTGATGTGGTTTCTGTTATCTGGTGCGGTTCGCGGACTTTCTGCAACGCTATTCCAGGAAGTTCGAAGATTTATAGTACTTCCTGGGACCTACACGCTTCACATGCTCCAAGCCACTTCTAACCATCGATCTGAGAAAACATTTGTGTATAGCTGACAATTTATATACAGTGTAACCCGGATATAAGAGAGTTGTCGGGACCGGAGAAGAAGTCTCTTATATCCCGGTTTATCTTATATCCGGGTTTGGTCTATTTTGTTTAGGTAAGTATGGCTCTAATTGGGGGCCAGAGAAAATCTCTCTTAAATCCGGGTTTCTCTTATATCAGGGTCTCTTATATCCGGGTTACACTGTATTTGTAAACGTGTTTAGCGACATGCACGCCTTCCATTTGAAAGCCGCGTTAACGTTTTATTTTTGTAGCAACTTTCCTTTTATTTATTTCCTATGCTAAATTTGTTATAATTTATCCATACAATGAAATATTTGAAGTGTTTAGTATTTACTAATTCTGCTTCTTGGATTTTTTATGACAGATTCAGAGTAGGTGTCATCATTACTTTCATTCAAGTAGCAGATTTTTTTTTTTTTTTTGGTTTGGAAATGTTTATATTGAGTCCTATTTCTCTGAATACTTGATAGAGGATGTTGATTTTCTGTTCAAGGTCATTCAACTGCCAATACCTATGTCATCAGCATAATCTCTCATTCTCTCTACATGGACTTCGAGTTAATAGCTGTTAGTATAACTCAATAAACCGGACATATCTAACCATGCTATCCATAATTCCCCAGTGACTAACATATATAAATAGTCGAGCTACTATCCAACATGGTCTGAAGACTGTGTTCAAGAATAAAACAGGCTGTCACCATTCGACATTGATCTCTATGCACACAATGCTTTGGTGGATAGATAAACAAACAGATTGTGTGGACATAGGATTCAATATTAAATGGCGACAGTCAGTTTCCCGCCTCAATGTAATGATCAGAGCAATATATATAGGGAGGGAGGGAGATACAGACAGATAGAGCAAGAGAGACAGAGACAAAGAGTTTATTTCCGATGCTTGAATGTAATGTGGTTTTCCATAAGTGATGTATTTCGATGATTATTTAATAATTCTATTCAAGATTGATCCCACTGTTCTTCGAAAAATGATCTCTACATCACTAATACTACTAGGTTCCAACTAAGGAATCCGATTTTTCAACTATTACCAAAAATGGATTTAAGTTAGGAAATTGGCAAGGCCACTGAAGTAGTGTTACACTGTTCTGAAGCAAACATTCGCAATTAATTTAAAATTTTATACCTCAGGTCGTTATTTGTTTAAATATATATCAATTTTCAAGCTTCAACTGTTGCACAGAGGAGAAAATATTAGCTTCTAAAATACTTTAAGATCTTGTTGTATGTTTAGTTCATTAAGTAGCGTCAAGTGATGATTTAACATACGCACTTTACAGTATGTTTTGATTTTTTGGTCCTAGTTTTATCAATCTTTTCTCCTTACGCCATGAGATGGGCTGTGGACAATAATATTCAATTTTCATTTTACATGTCAAAAAAATATTCCTCTATATATTATTTATCTTTAAATATTCACGAATACTCTTCATCCAAGAATCCTGATATCTATTTTTTTTATATATTACTAATGTGTTTCCTGTGGGTATGGGATTTTTAAACTTAAAAAAAGACAAAATACGTGTCCCCTTCCCCCCGCCCCCCGGCAAAAAAAAAAACAACTTTATTCTATAACCAGGCTTTCTTATGCCTGCATCTATTAAGGATTTCAGACGTCTGGTTTAATAAAAGTTTGGGTTTGTTGAAGTTAGCTATTGCTAATTTCTCCTCCATACATAATATACAGCACTTGTTGCCGGCTTTATATTACATTTTTTAGGTTTATGCTAATTTTAGGTTTTAGCCGTGATTGTATCAATAAATTTGTTCTTTGTTAATTCCTCCTTAGCTAGTTCACCCTGATGATCTCACGTGGCGAAACCTAGGTAGGTAGTACCTGACTCATTAGGAATCAATATATATATATATATATATATATATATATATATATATATATATATGTGTGTGTGTGTGTGTGTGTGTGTACAAAAACGTTACACAACTGCATTTGGCGTCACAATTATTTCTACTCAATAGCCTCTAGAAAAATCTGCAATATAACCGCCTACGCAATGTTACATTAGCACAATAGACTTTCTACCCATAATGCGCCATTGACTAGCATATATAAATAGTCGGGCCAAAACACAATAAACATTGTCTGAAGATTGCTTTTAAGCATGAAGCAAGCTGTTGTTGCTGGGTGTTGAGCTCAATGTCCACATTATATATATATATATATATATATATATATATATATATATATATATATATATATATATATATATATATATGAAATTAAAAGATTTGCCATGATAGTCCTACAGGAGACGGCTAAATATAGTTTTTCCTCTTGTCTCTTTTTATAAATTTTGTCTCTTCTATAGAAACACATACTTTTGACCTCTGTTTAGTACACACTGATAAAGCCAGTTTTTCTAGGGTTCCGGTCAGTTTTTTTTTCTTCTTCGAATAAAGATCATCGGCAATTCCATCATTCGCCGTACGGGTGTTTTCTCCTTCGGAGATTCTAATTGATGAATACATATGTATTCATCAGCTACCAAAACTATAGCAACAGCCAACATGTTGGAAATGCAGATATAACCGAAAGACTAAATACAGGTCACTTGATGACTGCGCGCAAAACTGTGCATAACAATCGTTGTCGTGGCCGGTCATATGTACGCCGATTTTAATCATAGGTAAAATACATATGTAATTTTCTTAATGCTAATTTTCTGTGTTTTTATTATATCATTTACATTCGCACAAATGTCTTTATTTCGATTTTATTACAACATTTTGACTGTTACTTCTCCGGCCTTCTTTAAGTGTTTATCAATCAAATTAGCTTCAGGTAATTTAGAACTAAGCCCATTATTTAATTTAGTGGGATAGATTATTCTCGTTCGGCTCTCGGTATATATCGTTTTATTCTTTATTGTTACAGCTCACTGTTTCCATAGAGTTTATATATGGACTACCCGGTCTAGGTATTGAATTTACAGTTACTATGTCACAAAATTTCTGAACGAATTCGAACTTTTCTTAAATTAGAATTTGAAGACTTAAATTTGTTGTTCTTATTGTCTGCCTGCTTACTTGTGTCAATGAGGTGAGTTATGAACGAAAGTGAATATGCTCCCAATGGACATAACGTTCTAGGATGTTGTCAGCTCGGTATAAAATGATGTCCTAGAAAGGAAAAATATTGTTTGTTCTTTTTTTCTATTTCGTATGTAAATTCTATTGTGTGTTCAATTTTGTTTAATTTATCTACAATATCCGGTAAGATATTATCACAGGGATATATTAATAGGGCATCATCAATATATCGGAAGTAATTTGATTGTTTCCGTATAATGTTTTGGAAAGAAGTATACTCGAGAAATTCCAAGAAAAGAGGGACATTTTAAATAACAACACCCAAAACGCATTGGTTATTTTCCCCATTATGGGCATTATTATATCCGTGATATTATAACACCATATTTCCCAGGCGGGACGGAATGGCTGAAAGGAAAAGGAATGTCAAATATGCTTTCTTCCGAAAGAGTGTTTTATACTGCTAACACAAAATTATATCCACATATTTACACGTGCCTCACGTAAAATAATATAATAAATATATGCAAAAAAAAAAAAAAAAAAGAAGACTAAGGAGGAGGCGAAAAGGGAGAGTCTGGCGTATAATAATTCTCAAAGGGAACTGGAGCCTCCGGAGATTCTCTGTGTTTCTGGAGAAGCCATATTTAGGATTCCAGATACGAGCGGGCCGGGAGAGGCAGATTTAGCCTCCATCAGGGTGAGAAAAGACTCCCCCTCCGCCCATGCTAAAAATTCAACTGCTCATTTTGACTGACTTAAGGATTGATCACTTTCGTTACTCCATGAAGTGACGTCACTAAGCGGCCGTCATTTGAACCACGTGACTTCATCTCCACCAAAAGGAAATGATCACCTTTTGTATCTGTACAGTGTAAATTTAAAGTTTATATAAGCATAGGGCATATATTAAAGTTTTCAAATACGTATATTCGTCCAGTGTTTATAAGAAAAAGATTGGTTATATCTGTCTCATAATAGAACCGATTTTTCTTTCTTTCTTTCTTTCTTTCTTACTTAATTATTCATTTATTGCTGTTACGTGTTTCGGCCTCGATTGGGTCTTCTGGTTATTGTTGATGGAAACTAACGACATTGATAATCGTTCAAGTATTCTTCTTGGATTTTTATGATGATTGCAATACAAAGTGTTCACAAGCATATACATCTGTATGAAGTTTCAGAGTTGACACGTTGAGAAAGAAATGATATGAGTATGTCGCTAATACATGATTTGGAATGTTGAATCGAGTCCCGTTGGGAATCACGAAGCTATCAAGAAGTGAAATGAAGATTTCCTGCGGGACCTTCCATGCGAATAGGAGAAAACTTTGATCGAATTTGATAGGGTTGATTTGTAAAGTTCTGGTTATTACTACATTTAGTGCAAAAATATGAGTTTTATTATAATCAATAATATGATACCACGATATATAATTTTGTTTACTTTTATATATCAACAAACAGTATTATGAAAAGTATGAAAAACTGGAAAATTTCTTGTGACGCGTTTCCTCCGTTAACATTTCATCGGATTGGGCTTTGTCGATGTTGCCACGTCTGCACATGCGCACGAAACGAGAGACGCAGGTATTAGGTTGGTGCAAAAATAATGACGCAATAATGTCGTTTTTTGACGTATTTTTTAACCTCGAAAAACGGCATTATTACGTCATTATTTTTGCACCAACCTAATAGTTTCAAAATTTTTTTGAAAGAATATTTTTTGTTTCAATCTAGCCAAATTCATCTCTATTCGTTTTCTTTCTCTTTTTTCTCCATCACTTTTTCCCTGGCTATCCCATCTTGTGACAATATAAAATCTACCGAGAATGGCGCTTTATTGTAAGAACCTGGACGCAAATTTACCGTGACTGAACTAGCGAGCAAGGCACTTTTCAGACATTTTCGTTTCAGTGTATTATGTCCTCTTTTAATTGTGATCCGTTTTATGGTGTACAACCAATGCTTTTTAGTTGTTGCTTTTTAAAATGTCCCTTTTAGTGATCATATAGTCACTTGTTTACACATCTTGAGGTTTCTCCAATATATTCATTCTGTCATTTACTGCATTTGATAGAGAAATTCCTCATTCAAGTTTTGACTAGTTATTTTGTTTTTTAATGATTAAGTCTGATTGTTTTAGATTTAGTTGTGAGAGGTGCTGTCCCGCCACACCCTGCTTTCCTCATTGGGTGTATGGAGATCAAGAGAAATCTGACTGACATAACTGAGAATTTTGCACCAAGCAAAAGGAAATAAAAACAAAAAAGACTACTCTAAAACTAAGAAATGGGAATGTCCGGACCATGTTGACAGGCCTTACAGAGAAAAAACAGGCGATGCTAGAAAGACAGCCATTATAAATGATGAGTTCAAGAGACTAAACGTGGATATAGCCGCCTTTCAAGAAACCCGTCTGACTGAAGCGGACACGATGAAAGAGAAAGATTACCCATTTCACTGGCAGGGGAAAAGGTCGTATGAGACCAGGGAACGTGGAGTGGGCTTCGCTGTGAAAAGCACCTTGCTGAAGAATGTGGACCTAGGCAGCAACGGTTCTGCACAACGCCTCACACCTCGTCTCAACATCACTGAAGACCCCTTACTCACGTCACTATGTATGCACCCACCCTAACCACCACAGCTGAAGGAAAGTAGGTGTTATATGAGATCCTCGTAACCATAATTGGAAACATTCCCAACACGGAACAATTAATTCTCCTGGGCGACTTCAATAACAGAGTCGCCGCTGATCGTAACTCCTGGCCATCCAGCTTTGGACCATCTTGTTTGGAAACAATAAATTAAATTGGTCAGTGGCTGCTCGAGTTTTACACTTTCCACGACATGTGCATCACTAATTCATACTTCTAGTTAAAACCCCAACACAAGGTTCCCTGGCGGCATTCATGCTCGAAGCATTGGCATCAGCTGGGTCTGATTCTGACCAGGCGTGCATTACTCAAGAAAGTACTATTCATCTGTTCCTACCAGAGTGCGGATTGCAATGCAGACCCTTCTCCGGTGTGGTGCATGAGCAGGATACAGTTGAACAAATTCCATCGTGCCAAACAGGAAGGAAAAGCGTACATAGGCACGAGCAAGATGCCCAGAATAGAACTCGTGGAGTAATTTGCTGCCACCTTCGAAAAGTAACTTGGCATCTTGCAGTTCAGAGTTTCGGCAACACAGAAGTGAGGAGAGCTGTGAAACACCATCTATCGTACAGCCCACGCCACTTTTGAGAAGAAAACCTCTAAATTTCATGTCTGCTTTGAAGTAAAGTCATTTGTGATGACACCCATCATTGCAGCCAAGCGCACCACTCCCGGTAAGTAAAAGACCACTGCTAACGAAAAGAACATTCAGACTCTTAGAACTGCAAGGATCGATCCCCAACAGACGGCTCTATGTTGCGCCATTGAATACTGGTTTCAGTTCAGTGAAGACATCCAGAGTGCTGCCATTACGTGGAACATCAGAGGAATGTACTATAGTATCAAGAGGGCACTTGGACCAACCCTTCCCCCACCAATTCAAATCTTCTACTGAAGAAGTAATTACTGACAAGAGCCAACAGATGAAGAGATGGGTGAAATATTATTCTGACCTCTACTGAAAACAGGACACCGTTTCTGTGTAAGCCATCAATGCCATCAAATGCTTGAAACCATGGATGCACTGCATGCAGAACCAATGATGAGTCAGTTAGGCCATTGACAGTCAGGAAAAACACCAGGCAGTGATGGAATAGCACCCTACCTGATCAGCCCTCTTACCCCCATTGCTCGAAGTTCTCTGCCGAGGGTGGCAAGAGCGTGCTGACCACATGACATGAGGGACCCCAAGACCATCACACTCTACAAAAACAATGGTGAGAGAAGCGACTGCAACAACTATAGGTAGATCTCTCCTCAGTATTGTTGGCAAAATATACACACATTCTCATTCGATCACAGATACTCGCAGAATGTGCCTACCTCGAATCGCAGTGCGGCTTTCGCGCCAACATATCGATAACAGATATGATATTCTCTCTCCGCCAGCTACAGGAAAAAGGCAGGGAACAGAACATTCCCCTGTATATCGTCTTTATCGATGTCACGAAGGCGTTCGACTTGGTTAACAGAGAGGGTGCATTCAAGAATCTGCCTAATATATGATTCCCACCAAAACTGCAGACCCTCATGGAATCCTTCCAGATCAACATGAAGGAGACAGTGCAGTATAACGGAAGCAAAGTGCAGCCATTTGACATAAACAGCGGCGTTAAACAAGGTTTTTTGTATCTGCTTCACTTTGCTCTTGAGGCATGCCTTCGATAAGTCAACAGAGGGGTCTACCTTCACACCAGATTGGACGGCAAGCTGTTTAATCCTGCACTCCTCAATTCCAAAGCAAAAGTATGAGAGGCTCTTATCAGTGACATTTTACAGGCTGTCGGAGACTATCCAGGCATCAGTACACTACAAGTGACTCTAGTATGTCGTACATCTCATGTTACCGCATGGAGGATACTTCAAGAGCAGCTCCTGTATCCGTATCATTTGCAACGTGTGTAGGGTCTTTTGTCCTCTCATCATTCACCACAGAAGAACATTTGCCGATAGTTTGTTGAACAAACTGCCGACCCGTTGTTTGTCTCTTCAGTCTTGTTTACGGATGAGGCAACATTTGGAAAAGATGGAATAACAAATTTACACAACCAATATTTGTGGACAAATAAGAATAGTACAATACAGGCTAGACACTAGTATCAGTTTACGATTAATTTGTGGGCTAGAATAGTAGGTCACTGTCTACTAGGTTCATATGTTCTCCCAGCACGTCTTACAGGAGCTGTCTACAGAGACTCTGTTTTGAAGCAGACCTGCTAGAGGATGTAGCCCTGCTAATATAAAGTATGTGGTTCATAAATAATGAGCGCCAGCACATTTCGGTCACATTATTCGCGACGCACTGGCTGGCATCTACCATGTTTTTACCATGATAGGTTTGTCCCTTTTTTGAAATGAGGAACACGCCCCAAAGTTTGTAAAAGCATTTTAGATATACCCTTATAGCTTTTTATGAATAAGCAGTTATATATATATATATATATATATATGTGTGTGTGTGTGTGCATGACAAAGACGATGGACATAAGAACAAAACTTATCCAAACAGATAACTGAAAGGTTTATATGAAGTTTCAGATAAAACTTTCAGTTATCTGTTTGATAAGTTTTCTTCTTATGTCCATCGTCTTTGTCATGTTGAATTGATAATGTTAATTATATTTTATGAATATGTCCTAAAGATGGTTTATTAGACCGAAACGTCCGACGTTGACATTATATTAACATTAAAACAGCATAATTGCATATAAGGATTTTTGTTTTTTTTTCCGTATATTTTTCTTCATATATATATATATATATATATATATATATATATATATATATATATATATATATATATATTGACAGCATGCCTTAAATAGTAATGTTTATACATATACTGTCTCTTCTTAATCCATCTCGTCCCACTCCTTCTGTTACGTAACAAAATGTCGCATAAAGGCCACATAATTATAGAATATAGTTTCTTGTCTTTTGAACGGTTTGAAGATTGTGAGACTTCGTATAACAAAACGAGCGTTTGCATAAAACTACAAGTCACGCAAAAGCAGCTATATTTGAGTATCATTTCTTCATACACACACATACACACACACAGACATACATATATATATGTGTGTGTGTGTGTGAGCGCACGCGCGTATTTAGGCAGCAATCCTTCTTTTATGCACATTTCATTGAATACGACAGACAAGGTGCTTTGATTTAGTTTTTTATACAATTTCTCATGCAATCTTATAATTTTTTTTCTTTTCATATGATAAATTATATAAAAACTGTCCGAATGTTCTTTTTTGTCCGAGCTCCTTCAGCTATACATTTAGCCATTTTCAAGGATGAAATATTTTAACTGTTAAATAAGAAATAGTTTGTTGAATGTCTGTTTTTATATGTTTTCATTTTTCAAAACACGGTCAAGATATTGTGTCCATATTCATAGTTGATATTATTAAGTTTTGTTTGTTTTGTTTTTATTAATAAGCCTTCCATTATTTTAGCTATTTTTTGCATGTAGATGATGCTATTATATTTGTGTTGTCAACAAGTATGTTGCGAATAGTGTCCAGTAGGTCTCAATAAATATTTAAATGAGATCTAATTGAGCTATGGCCAGAAAGGTGCAGAGTGAGTCTTCGTGTCAAACATGTTGTAGTGTGGCATATATAATTATTTACGAATTTTGATTGATCAGGAATATAATTCCTTAATGAGCATTAAATTCATAAATGATATTTACCCTATTAAATTTTCTTCTAAGAGGTGAATTATAATTTTTAACTATAAGGTTAGAGGTTTTTAAATTTTTTGTAATATATATATATATATATATATGCGTAAAGTTACGTATCTAGTAATTGCTCAGACCGGGGGTCACCTGCAGTTCGGCAGCTCGAGCTAGCCTCGTGCGAAACTCTTAGGTCTCGTCGAACTATCTCTGTCTTCGGGCAGAGAGGAACCCAGACGAGGCTATGACAAAGGGCAGTCTCGTCTGCGGTACGTAGACGAACCCGACCTCGTTAATACGGGGAAATTTTGCCCGAGCCTACGGGCTCGGAAAGAGCCACGTAAAGTCGGTTTTGTGGCACATCCCGCTCTGTGGAAATTTCGGTTAAATACCCTACCCTCTGCAGACGAGAGTATGGCAAAATTAGCTAAAAACAGTTACATCAACAGACGAATATTTTCTATGAAGATTTATCGGACATTCAGGCCGGTAAATGTCGTTAATATTGTTTATTATAAACAGAGCATTCACTTAAATATCTTTATCTATAAAAAGAACGTATAAACATAAAAAATGTCTTAAAAATAATTGTTGGACTTTGTCCATTTCATAATGAGTGACGTCAATTGTTTATATTAGGATACGCATCGGGCAGATATGAATGTACGAAAGAAAATCATGGAGAATTGTAGTTTAAAAACAGTAAAATCGACTTTGCTAACCGAAACGCTCCTCCTTACCCCTAAAGAAAATACGACAAACTATAATATTTACATCGGCATTTCTGCAGGAGAATTTTAAAAGGGTATCAATACACATAGATATTCATTCATCAATCCAAAATTAAAACTCCAAACAGCCCTTTCGAAAAAATTTTGGGAATTGAAGGAAAAGGGTCTGAATCATCAAATAATTTGGAAAATTCGCGAACACCCGAATAGCATTAGGGATAGGTACAAGCTATGTCTAGAAGAAAAAATCAGGATAATAAAATATAAAGATCAATGCAAACTATTACACCAACGGAGAGAACTAATCATAGAAATAAATTCCAAATTACATAAGAATACATGTGCATATATGTGGGGGGGTGTATGAGTCCGTATAGTGGCATATATGTATAGGCATGTAAATGTACATATATATATATATGTACGAAGATATGTACGCATATAAGTGTGTTGAACAGCATGATTTGTTCCATTGTGTGCTCTGGTATTACCCATAATCTATAAATCTATAACTCAACTAATTTACATTAATCTTAACAGGTTTAAGATTAAATCCCCCATCGCTTATTAATAATATTGGACACCTGTAATACAAAAACTATTTACTGTGAATCCCAGAAAAAACACACTCGCTGCTTGTATAAGAAATGTCACATACTAGGAACTGATATTAAACTACAAACAATGAAACTCCTGGCCATAAATAAACTCTAACCCCAGACCGCTTCCCCCATGATAAGATACATTGCGCCCCCACCAATTGCTAACACAAACCTATTCTCATTAACAAAGCGTCTACCAGAGGAGGACTGACATTGAGATTAAATTTAAAACAATGCTCCGAGATAGACACTTAGGGGTTGATGATAGTCGCGTACAGAACGGCTTGAAATAGATTATCCTCTATGTTGAGGTAATTTTTGTTTTGTTGTTTTTTTTGCAGTAATATATATATATATATATATATATATATATATATATATATATATATATAGCAGCGGTGAAATATATATCACAGATATATCAACCCTGACAACAATTTATCTATCCGTTATGAATATGAACACGCTGTCAATGCTCAGAATATTCTCGAAAATTGTGAAGAGATCTTGACACCAAATTTCAAACTGTTGATGATATATCCCACCAAAAGATGTCTACTTCAACGTAGAGATGCGTTTTCTGAAAGCAACATGGATTAATGTCTTAATCTTTGCATAAATGTCTCTATTTTCAGAAAACAGAACTTATCTTTACATGCTTTTCAAGTGTCTTCACTTTGGGCAGAATAATTATTTTCTATCTTTTTCTCCCCGTTTCATATCTCATAAAAGTGAGATTACGGTGCTGAGTTGGCGTTTATTGCTTAGCAGACAGGAAAACTAATAACTCGGCTATCTTGTTGCTGAGGATTTAGCACTTCAATTCTGCTTGCGCGGTACTCGTTTCAGTGTTGTGAAATACTGGATTTTTACCCCAATATACGATACACAGCCCAAAACGGCTGACACTCTTTTGCCTGCACAATGACTTACATTGGTTGACTGCAAGTATACACACCTTAACAAAGCGAATGAACACGTGATATTTTGATTTTTTTTCGACGCGCACAAAAGATTTATTGCACTGACAACCACGTAAATCAAAACTACAGTGTAAATTTAAGTTTTCACTTACTTTCGCACATCTTAATTTTTAATTAGTATTTTGATGCCAGTTTGATAAACATATTTAACTGGTTTGGTTTGGTTTATTTTGTTTAACGGCATATCAACCTCAATGGGTTATTTAATGCCGACAACATTTTTAGGATAGATTCGTATGAATAGAATATGTATTCTTTGGTTTAGATTGGTTTGGTTTATTTTGTTTTACGGCATATCAACCTCAATGGGTTATTTAATGCCAACAACATTTTTAGGATAGATTCGTATGAATAGAATATGTATTCTTTGGTTTAGATTGGTTTGGTTTATTTTGTTTAACGGCATATCAACCTCAATGGGTTATTTAATGCCGACAACATTTTTAGGATAGATTCGTATGAATAGAATATGTATTCTTTGGTTTAGATTGGTTTGGTTTATTTTGTTTAACGGCATATCAACCTCAATGGGTTATTTAATGCCGACAACATTTTTAGGATAGATTCGTATGAATAGAATATGTATTCTTTGGTTTAGATTGGTTTGGTTTATTTTGTTTAACGGCATATCAACCTCAAAGGGTTATTTAATGCCGACAAAAATTTTTATTGCTGGTAATATTTTGTTTTGTCAAATTGTATTGCTGGTAACAATTTTTTTCAAAAAGTATTGCTGGCAATAGTTAACCATTTACCCATAGCTCGGACCTGGAACACCAGCAATTAAGAGGTGTTTCCACGCTTTTCAAAACCTCCTGATCAGGGGCTTTCTGCTGGGCGTAGTTTAACGTCTTACCCAGGACGCGGATGTAGTTTTACGTCTTACCCAGGACGAAATATTTAAAAGGTTGTAATTCGTTTAATGAAGGTTTTTCTTAATATATAGTTTAACTTAGATTTGTTGATTATCTGAAAAAGGGAGACTATATGTTAAATATTATCTTAGGGCTTCACTTACTTTTGCACAGCACTCTATATGTGTGAGTTGGGGATTGTTGGATGAATAATAGTATCCGATAGTATGCATAATAGTATCCGATAGTATGTATAATAGTATCCGAAACAAAAATGAAGGTGATGAGACAAAGGGGAAATATTTATAGATGACGCGTTTCGCCGATGTGACGTGATCGGGTTCGGCTTTTGCAAAAAGGAAAACCCTGTAAGGAATCAGGAGTAAATAGTAGAGGCCTACTTGGGAACTGATGACACCAGGAAGATTGTTGATGAAGATCAGAAACAGTGTGAGGCCCGGGATAAAGCCTTGGGGAACACCAGCGTTCGTATGAAAGGAACTGGAGGAGAACCCATTTAGGATGATATTCATTTCACAGTTTGACAGGAATTATTGTATTAAGTCAGATAATCGTCCTGTAATGCCGTATTCCTGAAGCTTACGAAGAAGGCCGGCATGCCAAACCTTATCAAACGCTTGAGAGATTCTAGAGCCACAGCTCTAGCTTCGTTATTGTCAAGTGCTTGGCATACAAATTCAGTTATGGCCGCGAGCACGTCAGCAGTTGACCGGGCAAAGAGAAAACCATATTACTTGGCAGAGTGCAGATCATGTGATGTAAGGTGCATAACCACTACGGCGTTGATTAAAGCCTCGAAGACTTTGCCAAAGTGTGGAAAGAGAATGATAAGTCGGTGTTTAGATGGGTCGTAAGGGTCTCCAGAGATGTTATAAATAAACGGCAGATAAGGACTTCCAGCAGGCTGGAAAGCAAGAGTCACTGGGCAACAGTTATATAGTTTGGAGCGGACTGGCGCCAGTTCAAGAGCACATTTCTTCAAGACTACGGCTGGTATCCCGTCCCCGCCACTAGCCTTATAGGAGTCTAATTTAAAGACGATGTCCAATACCATCGATGAGGTTATGTTCCTTTCACTCAATGGAGCCTCAGTTCTGGGTGGGGGGATCAGGAGTGGGTACTCCGGATGAGTTGAGCTTTGAATTGGATGTAGAATTTCTGAGCAATGGATTCAGCCTTATCAGCTGAGAAAGTCAGGACCTCAAATTGATTGAATATTCATTCATTGTTCAGTACACTCTTGCAGAGCCGCTAATAATCTTTAGAATCAAACTTACGAGATGCAATATGTTGTTTCATTCTTTAAGCAAATAGTAACTTTGATTCATTGAAGACTCGCTTGGACTCATTACGCGCAGAAACAAAGAGACGTCTGTTGCTTCGGTACAGACGGAAGAAGTGATTCCTATGGCCTATAGCAGCTGAGCAAGCAGCTGAAAACCAAGTAAATGAGCGTGACTTAACTTTATATTTTCTTGTTGGGATGAAAGACTCGATGTCAGCTTTTACCCAGCAGGAGTCCCCAGGCGCACATTTTTTTATTTACCAGTTTCTTAAAGAGGCCTTTTAATTATCAACTACAAAATTTTATGTAGGAATCTGGCCGAGTATATAACTAGTTAGCATTGTAATAAATTACCTTTCGACCCTTTTTCTCTTTAACTTCTTGTGAAAGTTGAACGTCTATATATTTTACGAAATAACGTAACTATTTGCATCTGTCCCAAATGAAATTGTCTCGGATTTACAATGGAGATGACCTGTATAATTTTTACGGTTAGTTTGAATTTAGTGTTGGTTATATTTGGTTGGTTAATCACAGCAAAACCCACAAGCTTCATTTTAATTGTTTTTTTCCTAAAACAAACACACACACACACACACACACACACACACACACACACACACATATATATATATATATATATATATATATATATATATATATATATATATATATAATGGACTCTCCCGTCGGTTTCGACGTATGAAGATCTGACAACTTAATTGATTCAGTTATGAAATTTTGTGCGATAATCTTAAGTGGCACTTACGGCCCGCTAGTGATTTACAGAGGAGGCCGCATATGAAGCAAGAGTAAAGATTGTGGGGTGAGATCACTGTGAGATTGGCTCACCTTTTAGATCTTGTTCTCGATTCTTGAAAACGATTCAGACAACCTGATTGAAAACTGTTGAATCAACTAAAACACGTTGGTCTCCATTCTACCCGCTCCAAGGCTAAGCGCTCAAGGGTGTTATGACAGCTGACAAGTTGCTTTTCAGCTTGTCTTTGTATCTTAGCCATGGGTGTCCAACATTCCTGTAGCCCTGATCTAACTGGCTGTACATTAGGATTTTGGATATCCTGTCATCAGACATTCTCAAGACATGACGAGTCCACCGTAACTGAGACTGTATGATAAAAGTCTCGATTCCTCCAATATTACACCTGTTAAACAGGTCTACGTTAGATGTCCTCTCTTGAAGGTTAACTCCACAGATGGCATGCAGACAGTTTTTATGGAAAACATCCAGCTGGCGTATATGGTACCTGTATGGAGTCCACGACTCTGAGCCGTACAAAAGAATGGCAAGGACAACAGCTCTGTAAACTCGAATTTTCGTATCCAGTCGAATACCCCGCTTATTCCACAAGCGGTGGTTAAGTTTACCGAAAGCACTGGTAGCCTTAGAAATCCGAATTCATGATTCCATCATCTAAAGTTCCACTGTAGTTGACTTTCCTAACAAGATAGGTGAAAGATTTTACATAATTCAGGGCTTTGTCTTCTACTTTCAATGGTCTCTCTGGAAATTTGTAGACATGTGTTCTTTGTTTCTCACCACAGAATTGCTTCAGAGTAGGACAAGGTTGGTGCACTACTTCAGTTTTCTTTATGCTAAGTGTAAGACCAAAGGGTTATATATATATATATATATATATATATATATATATATATATATATATATATATATATATATATATATATATATATACACCGAAAGAGCCAGAACCTATCTGCCTAGGTTTCACCTACCGGATCATAAGGATAATTCTGACTAAAGAGGGTTGGCCCAAACGTCATTTTATTGATAAAGTAGCCACCAGAAAGAATTTTAAAAAATGAATATAAAAACGACACCACCCACATTCTGTTGCCAAGTAACCAGGCTTTTTATATGTACCTAGAACCATTTAGTATTTCAGATCTCTGGTTGAGTAATTCATTAGGGTTATTATTATCTTTCCTCCATGCATGGGAGGAAATATCTATCAACAGCCTTATATTTACGACATTTTTTTACTATCTCCCATTTTAATATAGGATCTATATGTTTCTTCTTTTTAGTCCTGTGTCTGTATATTTCGTGTGTAAAACTACTTCTACGGCTGTAATGTGTTTTTTAAAAGGTCCTTGGGTAGAACCCACGTATACTTTTTACCATTACTATTATTATTACTACTAATATTGTCAGATACGTTCTGGCTCTTTAGATATTCTAATTTTGCTCTACTTAGTGTACTAAGCACTTTTATGTATCAGCTTAGGTAACTCTGTCGATTTTTTTTTCTTTTGGCTAGACATTGCTGTACTGTTTGATTGTTTGCAAGAAGTACGGATTTTTTTCGTTTTTATTTTCTTTTTATATTGAATTCTTTATTTACAAATTGCATAGATATAAAAATGAAAAATAATACACGCACACACGCACACATACACACACACACACACACACATATATATATATATATATATATATATATATATATATATATACATATATATATATATATATATATATATATATATATGTATGTATGTATGTATGTATGTATGTATATCCAAATGTAAAAGAACGAAGAGTAAAATTTCCGCGTTCAAAACATTAATTTAAAACAGGACTCAATACAAAATTAGAGCAATGAATATTTATTTATATACCCACTACAAAACAAACTGAAATGCATTGACTGTAGACATTTTCTTATCTCTTTTGTCATCAACTTTCTTCTTACAAATAGAAGAATTTTGAATACTCGTTTCGAACTTTATTTTCTTTTCTTGGCCTTTTTCCTTTTCTTTCTCTTCCCTCTTTCACTCTCATTAATCACTTAGCTTTCCTTCTTTCTATATATGTAAATCCTTTTTACCTTTTATGCAAAATTTTCTAAAGATGAATGTGGGAGATGTGTTTTTTTAACTTTATTTCGGAATAAAATAATGTAGTAGCATCGTGATTTCCCACCTGAAGAAACATTATTTTTTAACGCTGAAACAAGATGCACAGTTTTTAGGGTACGTACATGTTCTAATGTAACAGTGCATAATATATATATATATATATATATATATATATATATATATATATATATTAGGTTTGTTCAAAAATAATGACCTAATAATGTCGTTTTTGATGTATTTTTTAACGTCAAAAAAGACATTATTACGTCATTATTTTTGCACCAACCTAATATATATATATATATATATATATATATATATATATATATATATATATATATATATATATATATATGTATGTATGTATGTATAATGTTTAGATGTTCTCATAATAATATCGCTATCAAAGTTTTTCATATGTATCAGATTATTTCGTCTTATATTTTCTCTATATATAAATGTCTATTCAAAATATATATTAATAATAGATATTTATATATAAAGTTTAAGAAACTTTTGAATGGATGTCGGAAAGCGATGAAGAAAAGCATTCAAGACTTATAAATAGAGAGAAAGAGAGATGTTGACAGTCTTGGAAACGCCAATAAATAAATTTATAGTATACTCAACCAAAAGTAACATCCGGAATTCTAGACATTTTCGATAATAGGAAGTAAATATGAGCGTTTATCAACATCACTATTTTCAGTCACTCTATTTCCGTTTAGTCAAGTTTTCATCATGAAACATAATTTTTCATAACCCAAAGCTTGTTGTCCTACAATACACTTATGTCCATGTCCGAGGGCGAGAAAGCGTTATTTCTTTCTTTAAATTGATACTTTGAAAAAGTAATTCTTGTGAAATTATATAATTTTTTCTTAATAAGGTAGTGACTTTTCGTACGGATTCTACAAAAAGAAAGGGGAACTGCATGCTGATTGAAAGTAAACAGAAATAAATGTAATTCCATTCTCATATTGGAAAATACTGTCTGCTTAAAGAATTCTGTGTTGTTTAATCTTTTAAGAGAAGAGGAATTAATTGACTTGATAATGAGTGAGAGAGAGAGTGAAAGAGTGAGAGAGAGAGTGAGAGTGAGAGAGAGTGAGAGAGAGTGAGAGAGATGGAAAAAGTGAAAAATACTTATCAATTTCGTCCAGGTGACTAAATCACTCATGATTTTGACCGTACCAAAACTGAATATATATATATATGTAAAAGTGAAAATTGAAGTCAACACTCAGAGGCGACAGGCTGTTTCATGCTAGGCGCAATCGTCAGGCCTGATTTAAAGGCGGCCTGACGATTGTGCCTAGCATGAAACAGCCTGTCGCCTCTGAGTGTTGACTTCAATGTTCACTTTTATATTTATATTTACATACGCTATAAATATAGCACACCTTAAAATTATATTTCTTCACACACACACACACACACACACACACACACACACACACACACATATATATATATATATATATATATATATAATCAATTGATAATTAGTAGGGATAATTCCAAGGAGGATATTAATCCAAAGAGAGCCCAATGTAAGAACAGAGCAATATAATAATAATGAGTATAGAATCCTTAAAAATTCATTTGGTTATAATTTATTTCATGAAAATACAAAAATATGTTCTCTTCATACCGACGTATCTTTAATAAATGGAGTCAATTTATCCAGACGAAAAAAAAAGGGAGAGCAAAAAAGAAAAAAAAATATTAAAAGAGGAAAAAATAAAAATAAAAATTTAACATTTTAAAAACGGAAAAAAATTGAAAACCTTATATTGAAATTTTTCTTTTTTTTCTTCCTCTTTTAATATTAAAATTTTTCTTGTACTTATTATATATATATATATATATATATATATATATATATATATATATACCCAAGTATATGATTGGTGTATATGGAATGAATTCCAATAACCAACAATTACTATTCTTAAAAGAGTGCTCAATACAAAGTAGAGCAGATATAATTATTTATTTAAAAAAAAAAAATTATAACATAAATATGTTATAAAATCACTACAAAAATACCCATTTTGTTTCAACACCCTCGGTGTCTTATCAAGTGATGACGTTGAATGTAAAATAAATGGTTTTAAAAGTTTCAAATTAATTAACAATCCTTCGCAAGGGGAAAACGTTGTTACAAAGGCTAGATGGACCAATCAAAACACAAGTATAGGAAAATTCAAAAAGCTTGATAACGAAGTCATGTTATAATATCTATTCAGATGTTTAAAATATGGGTAGTATTAAAAAAGAATTTATTCCAACGAATAATTACTAAATTAAATGATAAAATTAAATATTAAAATTTAAAACTGCTAATTACAAAATCAAAATTTAAAATTTATTCGCTATTAAGTTTACAACTATAAAATTACTGAGGAGAAAAGAAGAAATATATATGTTATTCAATTTATTTCTTCATTGAAGTTACTTTAGCTATATTTAATATCCGGTCTTTTTACAATGTATACATTTTAATCCTCATGGTGTGTGAATGGGGTCCTAAACTTACGCGTAAAACAAACGCAGTCAGATTCTAATATATAAGCACCAAGACAAGAAAATATATTTGTATTGTCACATCAAACGAACTAGATTTGTTATGATTAACAAGCTATTTAACATGTTCAAAATGCGCCTCTTCATGTTCAAAACAACGCTGAACTCTATCAGCAACACTTCTACAAACTATTTGACGCATTTCTACATTAATTCTAGAAATTTATTACAAATTGCTTGTTTTAATTCAGGAATTGTTTTCGGTTTGAACCTGTAAACAAGATATTTCAGTACCCCCACAAGAATAATGTCTGGTGGTGTCAGACCTGGTGAACATGATGGTCAGCTCGAAAAAACGAGTATCCTCTCTCTCTCTCTCTCTCTCTCTCTCTCTCTCTCTCTGTATATATATATATATATATATATATATATATATATATATATATACCTGGGTGGATGACCGCTTGCGAATACAAGATGCTGTAAGCTTGGGTGTCCGGTTGGTAAGAGGGATAACGTCTCGGAATAGGAAACCGGAGAGACAAGTTCCAGTCCCAGGTTCGTTATATTCCCTTACGCGCAAAAATACTTATCAACGGCATGAATCCACATCTCCTCCCTCCAACTATCGGTTAATTAGTAAGACTTCTATCAGCAAATCATTATTGTGTTCTTACAATCTAAAAATATTTTCAGGCGTTAAATAACCTGAAAAATGTTTATGGGATGTAAATAAGTTAATCTTTTATGGTTGTGCAAAGGTTTTCCCTGAATTTTTTTTTTTTTTTTTTTTTTTCATTTTAAGGAGCAGTTTTCGCCCAATATGCATCATTGTAAACCGTTGCCTCGATGAATCTTTTCTCGTGTGGATATGCGGATTGTGTGAAGTATAGTAGCTTGGTAAGAGAAATCGCAGATCCAAGTTCAAATTTCAGTCGAGTTCGTTGCATCCACTTAGGAAATGTATGAATGTATCTCTTCTGGCTCCAGCTATCATTAAAAATTAGGACTATTATATGGAAAAATCATTGTTTTCACCGATATGTTTTTGTATTTACTCTCAAAATAGAATAATTCTTACAATATAAAAAAATGTTTTGGATTTCAATAAACCACAAAGTGTTGATAAACCATAAAAAGACAAATATTTCTCTCTGTATGTGTTGTGGATTCCGGTACCAATAAATAACAAACGCCAGGAATGAATATATGAAAATAATGTATTAACGTAATAAAACAAAGTGGTAAAGCAGGTTAGTAGTTCCAGGAATACGGGTTAGTAGCAACATATATATACACTCTTTGGTATTGAAGTATCGCTGAATTGAAGTACTTCTTACTGAGTCTACGTGCTCGCTTACTGTGACTCCTACAACGCTGTTACCTCACCCTCACTCTTCTGGTTACCTACAGCCTTTTACTCTGTCACTCTCGACTCAACTCCCCGGGTATTCACTGGCAGTAGTATAAGTATACACTTAGTGAGTCCATTTGTATAAAAAGGGGTGGGCCCCTAACACCCCCTCCTTAGATCCCTTTTTTCTGGGGGGAGTTAGTATTTTTTTCTCTTATAGTCGATAATCAGAGGTTCGGTAAATTTTCTCCTCCTATTTGACCTTTTAGTTTCTGTGTCTTCCTGAGGTCTTTGAATCTCAAAAGCTTCAAAGATTGCATACATTGAAACGTCTTCAACCCGTCTTTTTTGTATTTGGTCAATATGTCTTCTGTGGTTAAACATCACATTTCCTAGTCTGTTAATTATTGTGCCAAGCTCCCAGTAAGCCATATTGTTCCTGAATATCCTAAAGTAAACTCATTCTCCTGGTTTAAATGATTTCTTGGGTACTATAGGTGTATGCTGGTGTTTATTCTTGTTAGGCAATAACTTATCAAACACAGACCGTATTTTCCGGGCAAACATCACTTCCGCTGGTGAAAGAGCAGATGGTGTATTCCTGTTAGGTGTTATTCTGTATACTTGGAGAAACTGTTGAATAGCTTTTTTCTGTCGGTACATCCCCTGGTTTTTTTAGAGCTCTCTTTAGTGTGTCTACGAATCTTTCAGCCTGCCCGTTAGACCGTGGGTGATACGGAGCTATCTTAATGTGCTTTACTTGGTACGTCTCACAGAATTCTTTAAATTCGCTGGAGGTAAATTGTGTGCCGTTATCAGTTACCAAGCAATCCCCGACACTGAATCTCGCGAATAATTCATGTAGGCAGTTTATAGTATTCTCCGTCGTCGGGTGTTTGAATCTGAAGACTTCTGGCCATTTACTGAAACTATCTACTGTTATTAAGTAGTAGTAACTCTCTATGGGTCCCGCATAATCCACATGTATTCAGGACCAGGGTCTGTCCACTTTAGGCCATGGTTTCTGTATAGAAGGTGGTGCTTTTGTCGCAGCAGCACAGCCTTTACATCTTTCCACCATTTGCGTAATATCATTGTCCATGATAGGCCAGTAGACGAAACTTCTCATAAGTGTTTTCATCCGGTTTTTTCCTGGATGTCCTAAATGAAAATCCCTCAAAATCCGCCTTTATAACGATTTTCGTATGACCACTCTTTCGTTATATAACAATATGTGGTCACAAATTGCGAAGCTGTCTGCTAAATTCTTTTCCTTTTTTTCTAATATTTTCTTGGTATTCTGAATAAATTCATCCTTTTCCGCTTCCCTTCTTATCTCTAGCCGGGTGACAGGTAGTTACTTTACTATGTTGCATAGCACTTTAGTGATTTCATCTTCGGCTTGCAATGCCGCTATTACTGAATCTTCCACCGGTTCGCTTTTTGCAGGTATTAATCGCGATAGTTCATCAGCGTGCCCAATTTTCTTCGATGGTAAGAATTCAAGTTTGAAATTGTAGTTCAGTAACATAGTTCCCCATCTTAGAAGTCTGTTTGCTGTATAGATTGGTAGTCCTTTTCTTGATCCAAAAATCGTAAGAAGAGGTTTGTGGTCCGTTTGCAGCGTAAATTCTCTCCCATATATAAATCTGTGGAACCGAGTTATAGCGAATATTATGCCGAGTGCTTCCTTTTCAATCTGCGAGTAGTTCCTCTCCGCAGGTAATAATGATCTCGATGCGTGAGCTATGGGTTTCTTTGTGCCATCACACATCTTGTGTAGAATGCAAGCTCCTACTTCGTGAGTGCTTGCGTCACTCGCGATAATAATTTCTAGTTTTGGATCGAAATGAGTTAGTGCTGGTTCCAACGTTAATTTTTGTATTATCCCCTTAAACATTTTCTGACATTCTTCTTTCCAATTCCATTTATTCTCTTTTTTTAGTAATTCATTTTCGATGAATTCGCTGTAGTAATTAGCTAGGCCAAGAAAACTTTGAAATTCCGCGACATTTTTTGGTTCAGGCATATTTTTTATTGCGAATTTCCTGTCTGGATCCGGCTTTCTATCACTTTCATTAATTATATGCCCTAAGTATTTGATTTCATTTAAGAAAAAATCACATTTTTTTTCCTTTTACTTTAAACCCAAAATCTTGAAGTCTTTTAAAAAAAACTTCCTTTATGTGCGATGCATGCTCTTCCACATTGTCGGTTTTAATTAGGATGTCGTCCAAGTAAATTCTGGCCCGTGAGCATTGTATCCATCATCTGCTGAAAAATTGCCGGTGCAACTTTTACCCCAAATGGTAGTCTGTTGAATTTGTACATTTTCGTACTCTCTTCTTGTACTGGGATCTGCAGATAAGCCTCACTTAAATCTATTTTGGAAAATATCTTGCCGCCGTTAAGCTTGGTGAATATTTCCTCCGGGCTTGGTAATGGGTAATGATGGTCTTTTATAGCCTTGTTTAACCCCGTTGAGAAATCTGCGCATACACGGATTTCCCCATATTACTTTTTTACATAGACTACTGGTGCCGCCCATTCACTAAACTCTATTTTTGAAAGGTTCCCAGTTTGTTCAAATCTCTCTAATTCTTTGTCGATTTTTTCTATAGTGGCAAACGGCACGTTTCTCTTCTTTTTAAATACTGCTTGGACGTTTTCTTTTAATTCAATTCTAGCTGTAAATTTGTTACAGCGACCCAACCCGTTCGAAAATACTTCTGGAAATTGATTATGTAATTCTTCCTTTAGTTTTATAAATTCTGATGTTTCGCACTTTATCTTTTTACAACTTCAGACTTCCTTGTTGCTTATTCACTCCGTCCGTAGAATTCTAGGTATTTTTCTGTAGAACCACATATCTGCTACTACAATTTTCTGCCCGCATCTTGGGGGAGGTTGTCCAGAATTTACTGTATATAAGATATCACATGCATATAAGATGATGGATACCACAGCAATCCAGTACTCTTTTAGCGAACAAAATGTGGTTGAAAATACAATAGGGTAGGTCCTAGTGAGAAGCTGTAAAATGTTTAGCTAGCAATTTCCAGGCAAGCTGGCTTCTGTCAATTTATGACCCTTGCAGAATATAGGTGGCAATTTGTGCCATTATCAATAGCGTTCACCTACTCAAAAATATGAGTTTTGTTTGCATCCCTAATATATGAGTGTGATGAAAAGGCCGTCAGTGGGCAAATTTTCTCAATATTGCTTAAAGAACCACCCCTGCAGCTTTGATAGCTTTTGGAATAACAGAGTAAAGCAAATACTTCCAGAGATATTTCTTGTTACTGAATTATGCCATCTGCGAAATGTTGGTAGCTGACCCCACGAGACAAATAGAAATTAATTGATCATATTATAATACGATTCTTTATCCATATTGCTGATACGTTTCTACTTAACTCAATATACAGAATCGATCATACATTTAAAAGGTTATATTGGTATTATATAATAAAGTCTACAAAGAGAAATAATATATAACAAAATGCAAATAAGTTGGTATAAAAAAGTATAGACAGGTTGATAATCTATTACAAAGTGTAGACAGATATTCTATAACAAAATCTAGGAAGGTCTTTATCATATAACAGAATATAGACAGGTTGATATCCAATAACAAAGTATAAACAGGTTGAAAACTTATACTAAAGTGGAGACAAGTTGATATCCAAACCAAAGTTTAGACTGATTGATATCTTATACAAGTGTAGACCATTGATACTAAATATATATAAATAGTTTGATATCTTATATTAAAGCTTTGAGAGGTTGATATCCAATACCAAAGTATAGGTAGGCTGATATCCAATATCGAAGTATGGTTGATATCTTACACCAAAGTGGAGACAGGTTGATATCCAATGCTAAATTGTAGGCAGACTTATATCAAATACCAAGGTATAGACAGGTTGATACCCTATACTGAAGTAGAAACAGGTTGATATCCCAATACCAATGTTTAGACTGTTTGATATACCAAAGTGTAAACAGGTTGATATCCAATAACAAAGTGTTGACAAGTTGATGTCCAATACCAAAATAAAGACAAACTTTCGACTGGTTGATATTTAATACCAAATCGTAGACAGGATTATATCCATTACCAAAGTATAGGCAGGTTGATAACTTTTTCTAAATTGTAGACAGGTTGTTATCTTATACCAAAGTCTAGACTGGTCAATATCCAGTACCAAAGTGAAGACAAGTTTATATCTCATACCAAAATGTAGACAGGTTTATATCCATTACCAAATTATAGAGAGGTTGATATCATATAAGAAAGTATAGACAGGTTGATATCTGATACCAAAGTGTAGACACGGTTGATACCCAACACCAAAGTATAGACAAGTTGATGTCTTATACAAATATTAGGTTGGTGCAAAAATAATGACATAACAATGTCGTTTTTTGACGTTAAAAAATACGTCAAAAACGACATTATTACGTCATTATTTTTGCACCAACCTAATATGTAAACAGGTTGATATCCAATAAGAAACTGTTGATCAGTTGACATCCAATACCAAAGTATATACAGGTTGATATCTTTTACCAAAGTGGAGGCAGGTTGATATCTTTTACCAAAGTGGAGGCAGGTTGATATCTTTTACCAAAGTGGAGGCAGGTTGATATCTAATGCTAAAGTTTCTTACAGTTTGATTTTTTTCTTGAAATTAAAATTCTTCCTTCCGACAAATTCATCCTGAATCCGTAGATTAAACGCTGCGCCATTAATCTCCAGTGAGAACCTTTGCAGTCTAACGAATTGACAGCACTTGCGCACGATAGAAAATAATTTCCTGACAATGGTTGCTGATATTTTTTAAACTTGAAAACTCTCGAAAAGCCGCAGAGTCATTGCTTCACCATACTAATGAGTCATTTACTTGTTTGTATAGAGATTGTCCCGAATTTTATTTATTTATTAATGCTCTAATATATTTTTTTTATATTTTTAAGGAAGGGGGCTTATTTTTGAATTTGCGGCAGGGACGCTTTGGATCCTAATGTTTCTTTTGTAATGCTTCTAATTACTATTATGTATAACCGATTGTTTTCTATTATTTAAAATTTAACCAAATCCTTTAACAACAATAATAACAATAGTAATAACAACAACAGCAATAATAATGTTTATTCCCACGCTCAGCAGCAAAAACATGGCCACCTAGTTAATCTCCTCTGGTAGTGAATTCTGATGGAAATTTCATGCGTAATGGCTAAGAGACTCTCACCAAATAGCAGTTTAACCAAGAGAGAGCGAATTTAGACAATCTGCACACAAGACGAAACTGGCAGTATATTATTGGTTGATGAAAACACGACATCGACGGATGAAGAGCTTCCTGAATAGCCAAAACGGATGGTTACCCAATGGTATCAACATTCTCTTGTTCTGATGAAAGATGAGCTGTAGAATCGGAGGATTTTAACTGTGGTCTAACCTAGACTTTCCAAGTTATGCTACGCATGAATGAATGCCTACCTAACTTTCAACACAGATATTGGCACAAAACCGAGAAGTATATCAGGGAGCTGATCATGCGTTCATTTGCATAGCAACGCTAAGACCACACCCAGTCATGTGAATAACGATAATAATATAGAATGCCAAGTGTATATTGCTAGTAGCGGCAGTGGAGGTATGTAATGTGTAGAAAGCCAAGTTAACATTCTTACTAATAATTGAGGAACAAGTGGTCCAAGTGAAAACAAGAGGTAAAGACATAGCAATAAAAGGAGAAAAATCACCTTCAGTATGAATTAACCTTTCTTTGATATCTGCACAAGACTGATTGATAATTAACGAGAGGTGTACCTTACGTAATGTATTTCCTCAGTAAGAACGACCAAGACAGTGAGTCGAGTAAAACCGTTGGGCAGAGTATGTTTTAAGCTAAAAAAGATAAACAATATTTTTCAACAGTCACCATCATTGGCTATCCATTTTCGCAAGCAAGAAAGAAGAACCTTCATAGTGAAGACCTGCACCAGCGAACATTTGCTTCCAGGGAACTTTCGTGTCAGTCACCATTTTGCCAGACTGCTGTAATAACACATTTTTGACCATTCATTTTCTGTGCATTTTGTAGCGCAATTTTGGCATTAAAATAACGCTACTATTTGTATAGATCATTTTTGGAACATTTTCCTCCCAGTAAAAAATTGTATATTTGAATAAACACAATTCGATTTGCAAATTAAACAAATAAAATTATCAATATTGTTTTATTGAAAAGCCATCAGTGATGCAAAATGCTAAAGAGTCAATAAAATGCATCTTTCTCTGCCTAGAGAGTTCTATATTGAATAGCAACAAGAAAGTGTTATAAAATTAATTAGAGTCCAAATTGCAGCGATCATTTATTTTTGCATTACAAAAATAAATATAAAATAGATTCCTAAGAGGAATTATTCAGTATTAATTCAAATAGTTTTATCAATAATAACAGTTTTCGTGTTGCGCCACTTCTTTGCTAATTATGCTCTGAAATACATTCCTAATAATGTATTTTCTATTTTCAGCTTCTATGTTAGACTGTCAATGAACGGAATCATAATTGAAACATTAAACTGTGTGAAAATGTTGCTTGAAGGTTCACGCGAAACGGATAAAACTTTAAAAAATTCATTTTTAAACGGCCTTATTTTTAAATAGTTATTTTTCCTATTTATACAAAAGCTCTAAAATTTAATTTTATTCTTTCAGAAATAAAGAAAAAATAGATATTAAATAAATGTTTGGTGCCTTAATTTGGTATTTTTCTATCAGCGTGCAAATCCTTGATACATCTTTTGCACAATGGAGTTGTGTGTTCTTTGCATAAAGTCGCCACAATTTTGGCACCATTTTTGTTCGAGGTGTGCATGCAGAAAGAACACTATTCAAGCAAATAATCCAAGAAATGACTTCATGAATTCTAAAGTTGTTAATCAGTCATTTACATTCGAATCGTCTATCCCTTGCTAAAAAAAAGTTGATTCATTGTGTCGTGCGAGACAATTTTTCTCTGAAGATGCTATCTTGCACATCTATAATTTGTAGACTTCCCTCACATACACACTTATATACTTACACGAATTAACGTTACCATCCTACATACACATATACACACAAGTGTTTCTTTGCTTACACACACTTACACTATCAAACACATTAACATATTAAATGTTCCTCACACATATTTATATATTATCTATTGTGTTTATACGCGTGACGCCTGTCTGACCAATGAGAACTATCAAAAATATAACAGGTAAACTGTCTCTTTATCTTTTCATTTCTCGACTAATGACGAAGACTTAATGAAGGTGAAACATGTTAAATTGAGTTCCGTTTTCTACTTTGTTCTTTTTCATTTTATCATCTTGTCGGATTCCTATCCATCTCTGATCTACATTTGATCTTTCATGGTAATTTTTCAGATGAGCCCTTCACTGGTACCTAGCGTTTTGCTTTTTATTTAAGTGCAGTACAAGACTGGCGTCGAGGTCTCATCAACTGAGGTGACTCTATGTAACCATAAATTCTATGCTAACAGTTTCTTTTCGTTTGTGGAACTCCCTTCTGGTTCCATGCTTTCCAACCAACTTTAATCTCAAATTTAAATGTAATGTCAATTGCTATCTACAGTCCTCCTGATTACTCTTTCCTCTTCGCGCTCATTATTAATGTTTCTGTTCGTGATTCTTCCATACCCTTTTATATATATATATATATATATATATATATATATATATATATATATATATATATATATATATATATAAGGCTCAAATACTAATATTCCATGGTTTTCATTTATTACATTGGAATCCTAATCACGATCCAATTCATCAGACCTAAAAATTTGTAGTGGACATTGAGCTTCACCTGGATTCTATCCTCTTGGAATATATATATATATATATATATATATATATATATATATATATATATATATATATATATATATATATATATATATTGACCACTAATATTATCAATATATATATATATATATATATATAATAGTTTTTTTTTGCAGAACTCTATCGGTCGTTTTAATGAAATATGTATTAGACAAAACTATATATACACTGCGTGCCAAATTATTATTTAAATAACTTTTTTCTAGTATTTCAAAAACCCTCCAATCAATTCACACAAAATTTTCACACAATGTTGGCAACACAGACCTGCACAATCACTGATTTTTATACTGATCTGCGCAATGTAAACAAACTGGCGCCGTATTTGTTATCAGCACGGTGATTTGAGAGTGCCAAATTATTAGAAACGTGTAAGAATTTAGTGAAAAGATGGGCCGTAAAAGCAGTTTAAGTGATGTTGAAAAGAAAACTATCACCTCAGAACTCTCAAAAGGTAAATCTCCCCTAGAAATTTCTAAAATGATAGGGAGGTGTCATCAAAAAAAAAAAGTTCACCGCCGATCCTACACAAGTACGCAAAAGGGCAGATAAAGGCAAGCCGATGGTTATTTCACGTTGTCTCATGTCACGACTTAAACGAGAGGCCACGAAGGACCCTGGACTTACCAGTCAAGAGTTTTTCAGTCGCATTGGGGATCCTACTGTGTCTAAAAGTACTAGGTGTCGGTATCTGAGGGAAATAGCAACAACAGTCAAGCCACCGTTGACGAGAAATCCCATTCATAATCGATTGAAATGGGCCGTGGAAAATATGAAGATTGACTTCTGTAAAGTTTTGTCCACAGACGAAACTCGAGCAACACTTGATGGGCCATATAGATGGTGCAAAGGCTGGGTAATGAATGGACAAAATCGCTAACAGCGTTTGAGACACCAACAAGGCGGTGGAGGCATAATGATCTGGGGTGGTATCATTGGAAAAACATTAGTGGGTCCATGGAGAGTACCAGATGGCGTCAAAACGACTGCTGATGCATACATAGCGTTTATGAAGGAACATCTTGAACTGTGGATGAAACGGCAAAGAGTTGCCTTCAGAAGGACCATTGTTTTTATGCAAGATAATGCTCCCTCACATGCTGCTCAAAAGACTACTGAATATTTGAAACAGTTAGGCTTCGATGGACCTCGTAAAATGAAGTGGCCAGCAAATTCTCCGGATTTTAACCAAATCGAAAACCTTTGGAGCATCATGAAGCGAAGACTGTACGCCAACGGACGACAATTCAGGAGCAACGCTGAGTTGTGGGAAGCAATTCTTGACATATCTCGCGGCATTACAGCAGATGACATCCTACAATTAACAAATTCTATGGAACGTCGACTTCTTCAAGTAATTTCAAAACTGGGAAAGCACATTCCCTATTAATTTGTTTATAACTGTGCCTTTGGTTGTATCTGTTATTATTTGTTTGATTATCTTATTTATTAGATTCTTTTGATCATAAACATTCACGTGCAACATTAATAAACGTTTTGTTTGCTCAATTCTGGGAATTTTACTAAACTTTTCTAATAATTTGGCACTCTCAAATCACCGTGCTGATAAGTATGACGCCAGTTTGTTTACATTGCACAGATCAGTACGAAAATTTCAGTGATTGCGCAGGTCAGTATTAACAATGTTATGTGAAAACTTTGTGTGAATTGATTCGACGGTTTTTGAAATATTAGAAAAAAGTTATCTCGATAATAATTTGGCACGCAGTGTATAATAAAACAGATCAAGATATCTTCTAAATATTAAGCTGATATTTTTCTGAGCAAAATTCAATACGTAAAAATATAACACAAATGTACACCTTCTTCTAATTGCTGTTAGATTTCAGTTATCGGCATCTTGTGCATACATTGACCCAAGGAGATGTAATATTATTGCGCAGTGGTTCACTCTTGTGGTTGACAACACCTGTTGTGGGATCTGTCAACTCTTAAATAGGCGGAAGCGGTATGACATTAATAGGCGAATAAGACTACTTGGAGAGAGAAAAAATCTTATTATTTTATCAATAACAGTCAAGGAAGGATGAGAAGGATAAATAAAATAGAGAATGACTGATCTCTGTAATTACAAAAAGACGACAGATATTGGCAGAGCTAAGATTGTAAGACTATTTAGATGGATCTTCTAGTATCAGAATCTGTCAAACGATGACAAGAATGATAGATAAAAGAGAGAATGATTGATTGATAGACTGATGTCTGTAATTAAAAAAAGACGACAGATATTGGCAGAGTTAAGATTGTAAGACAATTTAGATGGATCTCCTATTATCAGAATATGTCAAACGATGACGATAATGATAAATAAAAGAGAGAATTATTGATTGATTGATGTCTGTAATCTCAAACAGACGTCAGTTATTGGAAGAACTAGTATTTTAACAGGCTACAAAAGCTATTTAGAGAGAGAGAAGCAGTCGGGCAAGGACGAGATGGATAAATACAAGAGAGAATGTTTGATCGATTGATATCTGTACTCTCAAACAGACGACAGATGGGATTTTAACAGGCCACTAAGATTATTTACAGACATAATCATTATCAGTCAGGCAAGGACGAGAAAGATAGATCAAAGATTAAGAAAGATGGGGGAGAGTTTGATTGATCGGTTTGTTTTTTACGGTTTATCAACTCTGTTTCTCATTTAAAATCGAAACATTTCTTTCGTATCTTAAGAATAGTTCATTATTTTTGTGAGTAAATATTGCATTTACAAGTTTTTGAGAATAACAATGTTTTTTTTTCCAGTTGCAAGTCTTTCTGTTTAACCCATGGGTGGTGGGAAGAGATGGATTCATACCTTCACCAATAGTATTTGTATGTAGGGGAATACAACTAATTTGAGAAAGAGAGAGAGAGATGAAGATCGAACTAAAAACTGAATAATGGAAAACAGTAGGCGGTTGAAAGATTTTTGGTGATTTAACATCGAAAAGAATCCGATCTGAAATGTTGTCTTCAAATTGTTGCCTGATGTTATAAATTGCTTTATATATTTCTACTATTTACATTGTTCGGACTGTTGTCCAGTCGAAATTCCAATCATCTGAAGAAGACCGGGGCGTACAGTGATCGAAACCTCGTGAATATGGTAACAAGGATGAGGAAAACAGTTCGGACAATGTAAACAGTGTAAATAATTACAATACCTGATCTTAGAAATATAGAGATATGTATATATATATATATATATATATATATATATATATATATATATATATATATATATATATATATATATATATTATATATATATTTATATATAGATTTTAATAAAACCAGCATTCTGTTGAGGAAGCATTCAGTTGTAAATATTTGCAATGGAGGTAAGTGTGATTCCTGTACATATATATATATATATATATATATATATATATATATATTTCTATAACGCCTTCGATTCTGTACATAGAGGAGAAATTGTGAAGAACCTCCTAGCATATAGCATCAGCCCCCGAGACAGTAGCTGCCATAATGATACTATACAAAAATAACAAATCGTTGGTTAGATCCCCAAAAAGAGGCACTAGTTTCAATATTGAATCAGAGGTCCTTCACCCTTGACTACGTATTGAGAACTTCACTTAAAAAACATCATCATCTAAGTTTTATTTTATCATGAATGCTCTCAAGTATATCCGGAAAAGAATTGCCCGATATTATCTATACAGATGACCTAGCTATTACCGCAGACACAAATGTCACAGCTCTATTGTAATCTAGAAAATTCTGCCAACGATTTTGGACACTATGTCAATAACTCTAAAACGGAATACATGAGCTTCAACCAGCAAGGATCGATACAAATTGTCTCAGGAGAATCAATAAAATCTGTTGAATCTTTTACATGCCTAGGAAGCGAAATAAATTCTACTGAAAAGGATGTGAAAATCCGCATAGCTAAAAGCTTGGCCACATTGAATAAAATGGATGTAATCTGGAAATCTGATCTACCAGAAAATCTCAAGCGGAAATTCTTTCCAGCTACTATAGAGGCAGTGTTAATGTATAGTGCCATATCCTGAATATTAACTAAAAACCTTAAGTCTAAGCTTGATGACCTATACACGAATGCTGAGAGCTATATTCACATCTCTTGGCGATAACACTCAACTAGATGACAGCTCTATGGGCCCATCCCTGATATTTCTACAATCTTATGTGAACGCAGAATTCGCTGTGCTGGACACTGCTGGCAAGCAAAATAAGAACTTGCGAGTGATCTACTACTGTAGACACCTAGACATGGCGCAAGATGGGTTGATGGCCCAGCAACTACATACATTGACCAACTATGTTATGATACAATATGCCATCCTAACAACCTTCCGACCTTGATGTAGGCAGGACTACAATGATTAGCGTGATAGACTCATGAATGTCTGGGCTAGTTCAACCGAATAAAAAAAATAAATAAAATCAGAAATGGCTTTTAATCATAGTAATAAAATGAATAATATAAATGTTGACAATTGAAATAGCATTTAATTTATTAATATGTAATATATATCCAATACTTTAAATTTTCTAAATATATATTTGTTTTCGTATTTTTATCTAGAACACCTCCAAGTAAGTAGAAAAGATGCATTTAAAGATATCTTCTGATTTACTCAATTCAGAAATGTGTAATGGCTACAACTTTTACTTATTTCGTCAAAATTGCTACAAATGAAGTTTTAAATTTTGTCAATTTTATGTAGCTCTCTACTCCATAAAACGATTCGTAATTGAGATTTAAGCATCAAACCGATACTTGGGGATAGATTCCAGTTTAATACTTGAGTTGTGGATACTCTAACTTATGCGTGTTAAAAGAAATAAGGTAAAAATAAAAACCTTAAACTAAAAAAAAAAACGAATGAAAATGGGAAAGTGATTTCAAACACTTGCTTGATAAATTGTGATTTCTATTGAGGGAGATTATTCTTCTTTATGTCTATTGATTCCTTGGGGAGTATAGGACCGCAACAACACCTCTCCAATGGACGCGGTTCCGGGCGATCTTCTTCAGCTCGGCCCATGTCGTGCCGGCTGTTTTCACCTCTGAGTCAACACTTCTGCACCAAGTTTGTTTTGGTCGACCCACTTTTCGCTTCCCTTGTGGATTCCAGCCAAGGGCCTGCTTGGTAACACTAGAAGCAGGCTTGCGGAATGTGTAGTCGATCCATCCCCATTTCCGTTCCTTGATGTCACTCTCGATTGGGGCTTGTCTGGTCCTGTCCCAGAGACGACTTCCGGCCACCTGATATTGAGACATCCTGTTCCTGAGACATCGGGTGGAAAATGTCTGAAGTTTGTGGGAGATTTTTAGGGGGAAAATATTAAGTTATGCGAGAATTTTAAACGTATGTTTAAGTTGTCAAATTCTTGGTCGTTATGCTAAATCAATTCGCGTTTTGGTTCTTAATAATAAGAAATGAATATTATTTGATATCATGTCGTTGAGACGAGCTAGTCTTCTGAAGTCCATGACATAAATGCAGGGGTTTCCTATGGATCCTTCACTAAGCTTACTTTCTTTCTGCTTTTTATTAAGATACACTTATTATCAATCACCTCAAATTCGACTGAGTAACACGTCAGGGAAAATTAATTAAATATCAAATTATAATGAAAATAATCTTTGCAATGATCAGAAAACAAGTGAATTTTGTTTACGCGTTGAGGCGACAATATTACGTAACAACGACTCTCTTTTATTGGTTTGTAAACGCTATTCAAATAAAAATCGGGAAGTCGTTTAATAATAGTACTAAGAAATTGGAAATTAATACCAAAGTTTCAACAAATTACAAAAATATAAATGTTTTAATTTTTCATTGATAAAATAATTTCTTTAAAGATGTCAATGCATTTGCAAATGATAGGACACCATTTATAATCGGTGGCCCTCATTTTTCTCCTGTTTTTGTTTGTTTTTTTTTATTAAGTAAAGCAGTTATTTTTACTATGCAGCCTGTTTTACATCATCAACATCTGATCACAAAACATCTCCTTCGTAGATTGCAGGAAACTTCATAAATTGGAATCAAGACAGTGAATAAAATAAACGTTCACCCATTAGATAGATGTCTATATTGGCAGCTTTGCCTCGAAAGTAAAGAAAAATTTGAGCGCTTTTTACTGCACACGGAAGTTAGACGAGCTTTCAAGTGGAAATTGTTATGACACTTCTACGTTTTTTTTGTTTTTTTCTTTTGTTTTTTTTCTTACATTCTCGATTTATCAGTTAATAAAACGATGTTCATAGATCTGGAAAGCTAACATCTTTCTGAAATTTTCAGAAAAATAAATAAAGGAAACATTACACTGCTTCAAAGTATAACGTCCCTTGTTATAACAAAAATTGATGTAAAGTTAAACACGCAAAGAAATAATAATAGCACTTATCAGCAAGATAGAACTCTTAAAAAAAACAGGCGAGCAATTACAAAGTTCTATCAGTTCCAAAGTTTACAAACTCTTAAGGAAAATGCTACTGAGAACTTTTTTTTTTAAATTAAAATCTGGTTGGTTGTTGTTTTTGTTTAGCGGTATATCAACACGTCTATCTAAATCGTATCTGAGGATGCTCGTCTGCTCGCGAATCTCTGTTGAGACATCTGCTCAGGCACATCTGTGTTTGTTCAACACCCACGGAGATCACCTGTGGTTTATATTACAACTACGCTGTTACAGTTTCTGGAAGAGTGCGCATTATCTAGCGTGATCCTGAACCAAACCAGCACGCTCAAACCCTCGGTCATGATGACTTGTGACATCGTGCTAGCACAACCATCGACGTCTCCCAAGTGATATGATCGCTTCCTCCAGACAAACTAAAGGGAATTAACTAAAACTGTGATATGGCATGGCAAGTGGAATTAGAACAATATAAATAAAGTGTTCGTTGCAAATTCCAGCATATATGATCTTCCTGACAAATCGACCCTGGTGTGAGTGGACCCCAGGTCTCATAGTCAGAAAGCGAACGTTCTAACCACTCGGCCACGTGCGCATATCACCAATCAGGGTTATTTCATACAGAAATGTAAATATTTTGTACAAAAATTTATGGCTTCACCTTGATTTTTCGTATATAATTTTATACTTTCAGTGCAAACGTATGTTTAGATATATATAGTTTGGAGATTGCTGATAATTTTAGTATAAAAATATATTTTTATACTTTAACATGGTATTGTTATTTTTTATATAAATATATTGATGGTATTTTTACCATAATGTATTTTTGTACTTCATGAACCAGCACACAAAAATCAAAAACTATGTTTCTATAATTGGGTACCTAACAGGTGCTACCTCCCCAGGTCAAGGTGAACCTGGGAACAACAGCAATTAAGAAGTGGTTCCACACTCGTGAAAATCTCCAGTCTCTAGATCAGAGGCCTTGCTGCCGGTGGAGTTTATCGTTATACCCAGGACTATTAACATCTGGACTGCTATTTTTCTCATCTTCAAGCAATGAAAGAAGATATGTGAAAAAGTGTTAAAGACTTTGTTGAGCTGAAAATACCAGACTGCGATATAAAACCGCCTCAAGTCAATGCAAGTCTACAATTAAATTGAAGCACAAGTGGGATTTGTATAAGACGGCTGTAAAGTATTCTGGCTTAAGGAGCAAAGTAAATATCCCCAAGTTTGCCAATAAATAAAATTACTGCTGCTAGCTTTTTAATCTTTATATTTGACTGAATAAGCATTCGACATTGTCAGGCAATGGCTCACAAATCATTAAAAGATTACAAATAAGCATAAGCAGGGACTTATTGAACCTGATATTGACAAAGTCTCAAAATTCTTACCTGGCGGCCATTAGCTATTTTTCTCATTATAACTATTTAAAAATTACACTGTGACGTCAATCTAATTTGTTTTTTGTACAAAAGCTAATTTATTTCCGCACAGAATCGGGTGCTTCCTCGACTTATGAACTGTTCTAACGCAATCACATGCAGCATGAGTAAAAGTGGAAAAAATGTATCCCGAAACGAACAGTAGACGGGACTTTCAACCGATTTGGTAATCGTGAAATTAACCGTTTCCACAGAGGAAACAGACATTCCTTAACAGACCAGTTAGTGTTAATGACAGTTGAAATATGTCAAATCTTTTTTTTTTTACAGAAACAGTTTTTTTCAGCAAATTAAACATCTCAAGTCAACTAAATGCTACCACACATCCTTGTATTGGTAGAAGTTTCCTTCCAAACCTTTAGTTTATGGTAGTGTGGAAAGTCAACATCTTGATTATATCATTATTTTCTATTTACACTATTTACATCGTTTGAACATTATTCCTCATCTCTGTAATCATATTCGCGACGTTTCGGCTGTTGTACGTTCTGGTCTTCTTCAGGTGATATACACTGGAATTTAGATACGAACCCTTTATTTAGATTGTTCTAATTCCACTTGTCATGCCATTTTGGATACACTCAGTTTCAATTAATTTCCTTTAGTAACTAGACTCTACAAGTTTTTGTTCCCTTTACTGTGGCCAGGTATTGAACTCACAACTCTTTGAATAAAGCCACATTTTTGATCGCTCAATCAACGATTATCCTTGGGGAAATCAGTGAGTGAATTTTGGGGGACTTGTAAATCATTATTTTCGCTTCTAAATAAATGTGCTAACCATTTTTGTTGTTACTGTTGGAAGTGTTCAAGTGACATGATTTTGTTATTAGTAGAGCCCTTAATATGTTGTAGCACAACTCTGTATGGTTTGATGACAGATTATCTTAATACCTAAATAATTCATTCGACGGAAATCAGTTTCAATCATTGATCTGAGAAAATGGTTAGACATTTCTGAACAATTAGGACGCCATCCATAACAACGACTGAAGAATTTATATATAACGAGGCAATTTAAAAACAGGAATTCAATCTGTTAGTTTAAGATACGGACTGATGTAAATTGGTTGATCTTCGACTTACTCTGTGATCAAACACAGCGGCTACAGATTTATATAATACTGCTCTTCATAGAAAAATTCGATTATCAAAATTTTGTTGGCTCTAACATAATTGAACACTTTTCAAAACTCATCCTCTGTTAGGGAAACTCATATAAAATGTTTGTTCTAAAGGAGAGAACGTGGTAAATGAGGAAAGGCTAAACAGTTTGTTCTAAAGGAGATAACGTGATGAAGGAGGAAAGGATAGACAGTTTATTCTAAAGTAGAGAACGTGATAGAGAAGGAAAGGCTAGACAGTTTCTTCTAAAGCAGAGAACGTGATAAAGGAGGAAAGGCTAGACAGTTTGTTCTAAAGGAGAGAACGTGATAAAGGTGGAAAGGCTAGACAGTTTGTTCTAAAGGAGATAACGTGATAAAGGCGGAAAGGCTAGACAGTTTGTTCTAAAGGAGATAATATGATAAAGGAGGAAAGTCTAGACAGATTGTTCTAAAGGAGGTAACGTGATAAAGGTGGAAATGCTAGACAGTTTGTTCTAAAGGAGATAACGTGATAAAGGTGGAAAGGCTAGACAGTTTGTTCTAAAGGAGATAATATGATAAAGGAGGAAAGTCTAGACAGATTGTTCTAAAGGAGGTAACGTGATAAAGGAGGAAAGGCTAGACAGTTTGTTCTAAAGGAGATAATATGATAAAGGAGGAAAGTCTAGACAGATTGTTCTAAAGGAGGTAACGTGATAAAGGAGGAAAGGCTAGACAGTTTGTTCTAAAGGAGAGAACGTGATAAAGGAGGAAAGGCTAGACAGTTTGTTCTAAAGGAGATAACGTGATAAAGGTGGAAAGGCTAGACAGTTTGTTCTAAAGGAGATAATATGATAAAGGAGGAAAGGCTAGACAGTTTGTTCTAAAGGAGAGAACGTGATAAAGGTGGAAAGGCTAGACATTTCGTTCTAAAGGAGGTAACGTGAAAAGGTGGAAAGGCTAGACAGTTTGTTTTAAAGGAGATAACGTGATAAAGGAGGAAAGGCTAAACAGTTTGTTCTAAAGGAGATAACGTGATAAAGGTGGAAAGGCTAGACAGTTTGATCTAAAGGAGGTAACGTGATAAAGGTGAAAGGCTAGACAGTTTGTTCTAAAGGAGGTAACGTGATAAAGGTGGAAAGGCTAGACAGTTTGTTCTAAAGGAGATAACGTGATAAAGGAGGAAAGGCTAGACAGTTTGTTCTAAAGGAGGTAACGTGATAAAGGAGGAAAGGCTAGACAGTTTGTTCTAAAGGAGATAACGTGATAAAGGAGGAAAGGCTAGACAGTTTGTTCTAAAGGAGATAACGTGATAAAGGTGGAAAGGCTAGACAGTTTGTTCTAAAGGAGGTAACGTGATAGAGGTGGAAAGGCTAGACAGTTTGTTCTAAAGGAGGTAACGTGATAAAGGTGGAAAGGCTAGACAGTTTGTTCTAAAGGAGATAACGTGATAAAGGAGGAAAGTCTAGACAGATTGTTCTAAAGGAGGTAACGTGATAAAGGAGGAAAGGCTAGACAGTTCGTTCTAAAGGAGATAACGTGATAAAGGTGGAAAGGCTAGACAGTTTGTTCTAAAGGAGATAACGTGATAAAGGTAGAAAGGCTAGACAGTTTGTTTTAAAGGAGATAACGTGATAAAGGAGGAAAGGCTAGACAGTTTGTTCTAAAGGAGATAACGTGATAAAGGTGGAAAGGCTAGACAGTTTGTTCTAAAGGAGATAATATGATAAAGGAGGAAAGGCTAGACAGTTTGTTCTAAAGGAGGTAATGTGATAAAGGTGGAAAGGCTAGACAGTTTGTTCTAAAGGGGATAACGTGATAAAGGAGGAAAGGCTAGACAGTTTGTTCTAAAGGAGATAACGTGATAAAGGTGGAAAGGCTAGACAGTTTGTTCTAAAGGAGATAATATGATAAAGGAGGAAAGGCTAGACAGTTTGTTCTAAAGGAGGTAACGTGATAAAGGAGGAAAGGCTAGACAGTTTGTTCTAAAGGAGATAACGTGATAAAGGAAGAAAGGCTAGACAGTCTGTTCTAAAGGAGATAACGTGATAAAGGTGGAAAGGCTAGACAGTTTGTTCTAAAGGAGGTAACGTGATATAGGAAGAAAGGCTAGACAGTCTGTTCTAACGGAGATAATATGATAAAGGTGGAAAGGCTAGACAGTTTGTTCTAAAGGAGGTAACGTGATAAAGGTGGAAAGGCTAGACAGTTTGTTCTAAAGGAGGTAACGTGATAAAGGTGGAAAGGCTAGACAGTTTGTTCTAAAGGAGATAACGTGATAAAGGTGGAAAGGCTAGAGAGTTTGTTCTGAAGGAGATAACGTGATAAAGGAGGAAAGGCTAGATAGTTTGTTCTAAAGGAGATAACGTGATAAAGGTGGAAAGGCTAGACAGTTTGTTCTAAAGGAGATAACGTGATAAAGGAGGAAAGGCTAGACAGTTTGTTCTAAAGGAGATAACGTGATAAAGGTGGAAAGGCTAGACAGTTTGTTCTAAAGGAGATAATATGATAAAGGAGGAAAGGCTAGACAGTTTGTTCTAAAGGAGGTAACGTGATAAAGGAGGAAAGGCTAGACAGTTTGTTCTAAAGGAGATAACGTGATAAAGGAAGAAAGGCTAGACAGTCTGTTCTAAAGGAGATAACGTGATAAAGGTGGAAAGGCTAGACAGTTTGTTCTAAAGGAGATAACGTGATAAAGGAGGAAAGTCTAGACAGATTGTTCTAAAGGAGGTAACGTGATAAAGGAGGAAAGGCTAGACAGTTCGTTCTAAAGGAGATAACGTGATAAAGGTGGAAAGGCTAGACAGTTTGTTCTAAAGGAGATAACGTGATAAAGGTAGAAAGGCTAGACAGTTTGTTTTAAAGGAGATAACGTGATAAAGGAGGAAATGCTAGACAGTTTGTTCTAAAGGAGATAACGTGATAAAGGTGGAAAGGCTAGACAGTTTGTTCTAAAGGAGATAATATGATAAAGGAGGAAAGGCTAGACAGTTTGTTCTAAAGGAGGTAACGTGATAAAGGTGGAAAGGCTAGACAGTTTGTTCTAAAGGGGATAACGTGATAAAGGAGGAAAGGCTAGACAGTTTGTTCTAAAGGAGATAACGTGATAAAGGTGGAAAGGCTAGACAGTTTGTTCTAAAGGAGATAATATGATAAAGGAGGAAAGGCTAGACAGTTTGTTCTAAAGGAGGTAACGTGATAAAGGAGGAAAGGCTAGACAGTTTGTTCTAAAGGAGATAACGTGATAAAGGAAGAAAGGCTAGACAGTCTGTTCTAAAGGAGATAACGTGATAAAGGTGGAAAGGCTAGACAGTTTGTTCTAAAGGAGGTAACGTGATATAGGAAGAAAGGCTAGACAGTCTGTTCTAACGGAGATAATATGATAAAGGTGGAAAGGCTAGACAGTTTGTTCTAAAGGAGGTAACGTGATAAAGGTGGAAAGGCTAGACAGTTTGTTCTAAAGGAGGTAACGTGATAAAGGTGGAAAGGCTAGACAGTTTGTTCTAAAGGAGATAACGTGATAAAGGTGGAAAGGCTAGAGAGTTTGTTCTGAAGGAGATAACGTGATAAAGGAGGAAAGGCTAGATAGTTTGTTCTAAAGGAGATAACGTGATAAAGGTGGAAAGGCTAGACAGTTTGTTCTAAAGGAGATAACGTGATAAAGGAGGAAAGGCTAGACAGTTTGTTCTAAAGGAGATAACGTGATAAAGGTGGAAAGGCTAGACAGTTTGTTCTAAAGGAGATAATATGATAAGGGAGGAAAGGCTAGACAGTTTGTTCTAAAGGAGGTAACGTGATAAAGGAGGAAAGGCTAGACAGTTTGTTCTAAAGGAGATAACGTGATAAAGGAAGAAAGGCTAGACAGTCTGTTCTAAAGGAGATAACGTGATAAAGGTGGAAAGGCTAGACAGTTTGTTCTAAAGGAGATAACGTGATAAAGGAAGAAAGGCTAGACAGTCTCTTCTAAAGGAGATAACGTGATAAAGGAGGAAAGGCTAGACAGTTTGTTCTAAAGGAGATAACGTGATAAAGGTGGAAAGGCTAGACAGTTTGTTCTAAAAGAGATAACGTGATAAAGGTGGAAAGGCTAGACAGTTTGTTCTAAAGGAGGTAATGTGATAAAGGTGGAAAGGCTAGACAGTTTGTTCTAAAGGAGGTAACGTGATAAAGGAGGAAAGGCTAGACAGTTTGTTCTAAAGGAGGTAACGTGATAAAGGTGGAAAGACTGGACTGTTTGTTCTAAAGGAGGTAACGTGATAAAGGAGGAAAGGCTAGACAGTTTGTTCTAAAGGAGGTAACGTGATAAAGTTGGAAAGGCTAGACAGTTTGTTCTAAAGGAGGTAACGTGATAAAGGTGGAAAGACTGGACTGTTTGTTCTAAAGAAGATAACGTGATAAAGGGGTAAAGGACAGACAGTTTGTTCTAAAGGAGAGAACGTGATAAAGGTGGAAAGGCTAGACAGTTTGTTCTAAAAGAGATAACGTGATAAAGGTGGAAAGGCTAGACAGTTTGTTCTAAAGGAGGTAACGTGATAAAGGTGGAAAGGCTAGACAGTTTGTTCTAAAGGAGATAACGTGATAAAGGAGGAAAGGCTAGACAGTTTGTTCTAAAGGAGGTAACGTGATAAAGGAGGAAAGGCTAGACAGTTTGATCTAAAGGAGATAACGTGATAAAGGAGGAAAGGCTAGACAGTTTGTTCTAAAGGAGATAACGTGATAAAGGTGGAAAGGCTAGACAGTTTGTTCTAAAGGAGGTAACGTGATAGAGGTGGAAAGGCTAGACAGTTTGTTCTAAAGGAGGTAACGTGATAAAGGTGGAAAGGCTAGACAGTTTGTTCTAAAGGAGATAACGTGATAAAGGAGGAAAGTCTAGACAGATTGTTCTAAAGGAGGTAACGTGATAAAGGAGGAAAGGCTAGACAGTTCGTTCTAAAGGAGATAACGTGATAAAGGTGGAAAGGCTAGACAGTTTGTTCTAAAGGAGATAACGTGATAAAGGTAGAAAGGCTAGACAGTTTCTTTTAAAGGAGATAACGTGATAAAGGAGGAAAGGCTAGACAGTTTGTTCTAAAGGAGATAACGTGATAAAGGTGGAAAGGCTAGACAGTTTGTTCTAAAGGAGATAATATGATAAAGGAGGAAAGGCTAGACAGTTTGTTCTAAAGGAGGTAACGTGATAAAGGTGGAAAGGCTAGACAGTTTGTTCTAAAGGGGATAACGTGATAAAGGAGGAAAGGCTAGACAGTTTGTTCTAAAGGAGATAACGTGATAAAGGTGGAAAGGCTAGACAGTTTGTTCTAAAGGAGATAATATGATAAAGGAGGAAAGGCTAGACAGTTTGTTCTAAAGGAGGTAACGTGATAAAGGAGGAAAGGCTAGACAGTTTGTTCTAAAGGAGATAACGTGATAAAGGAAGAAAGGCTAGACAGTCTGTTCTAAAGGAGATAACGTGATAAAGGTGGAAAGGCTAGACAGTTTGTTCTAAAGGAGGTAACGTGATATAGGAAGAAAGGCTAGACAGTCTGTTCTAACGGGGATAATATGATAAAGGTGGAAAGGCTAGACAGTTTGTTCTAAAGGAGGTAACGTGATAAAGGTGGAAAGGCTAGACAGTTTGTTCTAAAGGAGGTAACGTGATAAAGGTGGAAAGGCTAGACAGTTTGTTCTAAAGGAGATAACGTGATAAAGGTGGAAAGGCTAGAGAGTTTGTTCTGAAGGAGATAACGTGATAAAGGAGGAAAGGCTAGATAGTTTGTTCTAAAGGAGATAACGTGATAAAGGTGGAAAGGCTAGACAGTTTGTTCTAAAGGAGATAACGTGATAAAGGAGGAAAGGCTAGACAGTTTGTTCTAAAGGAGATAACGTGATAAAGGTGGAAAGGCTAGACAGTTTGTTCTAAAGGAGATAATATGATAAAGGAGGAAAGGCTAGACAGTTTGTTCTAAAGGAGGTAACGTGATAAAGGAGGAAAGGCTAGACAGTTTGTTCTAAAGGAGATAACGTGATAAAGGAAGAAAGGCTAGACAGTCTGTTCTAAAGGAGATAACGTGATAAAGGTGGAAAGGCTAGACAGTTTGTTCTAAAGGAGATAACGTGATAAAGGAAGAAAGGCTAGACAGTCTGTTCTAAAGGAGATAACGTGATAAAGGAGGAAAGGCTAGACAGTTTGTTCTAAAGGAGATAACGTGATAAAGGTGGAAAGGCTAGACAGTTTGTTCTAAAAGAGATAACGTGATAAAGGTGGAAAGGCTAGACAGTTTGTTCTAAAGGAGGTAATGTGATAAAGGTGGAAAGGCTAGACAGTTTGTTCTAAAGGAGATAACGGGATAAAGGAGGAAAGGCTAGACAGTTTGTTCTAAAGGAGGTAACGTGATAAAGGTGGAAAGACTGGACTGTTTGTTCTAAAGGAGGTAACGTGATAAAGGAGGAAAGGCTAGACAGTTTGTTCTAAAGGAGGTAACGTGATAAAGTTGGAAAGGCTAGACAGTTTGTTCTAAAGGAGGTAACGTGATAAAGGTGGAAAGACTGGACTGTTTGTTCTAAAGAAGATAACGTGATAAAGGGGTAAAGGACAGACAGTTTGTTCTAAAGGAGAGAACGTGATAAAGGTGGAAAGGCTAGACAGTTTGTTCTAAAAGAGATAACGTGATAAAGGTGGAAAGGCTAGACAGTTTGTTCTAAAGGAGGTAACGTGATAAAGGTGGAAAGGCTAGACAGTTTGTTCTAAAGGAGATAACGTGATAAAGGAGGAAAGGCTAGACAGTTTGTTCTAAAGGAGGTAACGTGATAAAGGAGGAAAGGCTAGACAGTTTGTTCTAAAGGAGATAACGTGATAAAGGAGGAAAGGCTAGACAGTTTGTTCTAAAGGAGATAACGTGATAAAGGTGGAAAGGCTAGACAGTTTGTTCTAAAGGAGGTAACGTGATAGAGGTGGAAAGGCTAGACAGTTTGTTCTAAAGGAGGTAACGTGATAAAGGTGGAAAGGCTAGACAGTTTGTTCTAAAGGAGATAACGTGATAAAGGAGGAAAGTCTAGACAGATTGTTCTAAAGGAGGTAACGTGATAAAGGAGGAAAGGCTAGACAGTTCGTTCTAAAGGAGATAACGTGATAAAGGTGGAAAGGCTAGACAGTTTGTTCTAAAGGAGATAACGTGATAAAGGTAGAAAGGCTAGACAGTTTGTTTTAAAGGAGATAACGTGATAAAGGAGGAAAGGCTAGACAGTTTGTTCTAAAGGAGATAACGTGATAAAGGTGGAAAGGCTAGACAGTTTGTTCTAAAGGAGATAATATGATAAAGGAGGAAAGGCTAGACAGTTTGTTCTAAAGGAGGTAACGTGATAAAGGTGGAAAGGCTAGACAGTTTGTTCTAAAGGGGATAACGTGATAAAGGAGGAAAGGCTAGACAGTTTGTTCTAAAGGAGATAACGTGATAAAGGTGGAAAGGCTAGACAGTTTGTTCTAAAGGAGATAATATGATAAAGGAGGAAAGGCTAGACAGTTTGTTCTAAAGGAGGTAACGTGATAAAGGAGGAAAGGCTAGACAGTTTGTTCTAAAGGAGATAACGTGATAAAGGAAGAAAGGCTAGACAGTCTGTTCTAAAGGAGATAACGTGATAAAGGTGGAAAGGCTAGACAGTTTGTTCTAAAGGAGGTAACGTGATATAGGAAGAAAGGCTAGACAGTCTGTTCTAACGGGGATAATATGATAAAGGTGGAAAGGCTAGACAGTTTGTTCTAAAGGAGGTAACGTGATAAAGGTGGAAAGGCTAGACAGTTTGTTCTAAAGGAGGTAACGTGATAAAGGTGGAAAGGCTAGACAGTTTGTTCTAAAGGAGGTAATGTGATAAAGGTGGAAAGGCTAGACAGTTTGTTCTAAAGGAGGTAACGTGATAAAGGAGGAAAGGCTAGACAGTTTGTTCTAAAGGAGGTAACGTGATAAAGGTGGAAAGACTGGACTGTTTGTTCTAAAGGAGGTAACGTGATAAAGGAGGAAAGGCTAGACAGTTTGTTCTAAAGGAGGTAACGTGATAAAGTTGGAAAGGCTAGACAGTTTGTTCTAAAGGAGGTAACGTGATAAAGGTGGAAAGACTGGACTGTTTGTTCTAAAGAAGATAACGTGATAAAGGGGTAAAGGACAGACAGTTTGTTCTAAAGGAGAGAACGTGATAAAGGTGGAAAGGCTAGACAGTTTGTTCTAAAAGAGATAACGTGATAAAGGTGGAAAGGCTAGACAGTTTGTTCTAAAGGAGGTAACGTGATAAAGGTGGAAAGGCTAGACAGTTTGTTCTAAAGGAGATAACGTGATAAAGGAGGAAAGGCTAGACAGTTTGTTCTAAAGGAGGTAACGTGATAAAGGAGGAAAGGCTAGACAGTTTGTTCTAAAGGAGATAACGTGATAAAGGAGGAAAGGCTAGACAGTTTGTTCTAAAGGAGATAACGTGATAAAGGTGGAAAGGCTAGACAGTTTGTTCTAAAGGAGGTAACGTGATAGAGGTGGAAAGGCTAGACAGTTTGTTCTAAAGGAGGTAACGTGATAAAGGTGGAAAGGCTAGACAGTTTGTTCTAAAGGAGATAACGTGATAAAGGAGGAAAGTCTAGACAGATTGTTCTAAAGGAGGTAACGTGATAAAGGAGGAAAGGCTAGACAGTTCGTTCTAAAGGAGATAACGTGATAAAGGTGGAAAGGCTAGACAGTTTGTTCTAAAGGAGATAACGTGATAAAGGTAGAAAGGCTAGACAGTTTGTTTTAAAGGAGATAACGTGATAAAGGAGGAAAGGCTAGACAGTTTGTTCTAAAGGAGATAACGTGATAAAGGTGGAAAGGCTAGACAGTTTGTTCTAAAGGAGATAATATGATAAAGGAGGAAAGGCTAGACAGTTTGTTCTAAAGGAGGTAACGTGATAAAGGTGGAAAGGCTAGACAGTTTGTTCTAAAGGGGATAACGTGATAAAGGAGGAAAGGCTAGACAGTTTGTTCTAAAGGAGATAACGTGATAAAGGTGGAAAGGCTAGACAGTTTGTTCTAAAGGAGATAATATGATAAAGGAGGAAAGGCTAGACAGTTTGTTCTAAAGGAGGTAACGTGATAAAGGAGGAAAGGCTAGACAGTTTGTTCTAAAGGAGATAACGTGATAAAGGAAGAAAGGCTAGACAGTCTGTTCTAAAGGAGATAACGTGATAAAGGTGGAAAGGCTAGAAAGTTTGTTCTAAAGGAGGTAACGTGATATAGGAAGAAAGGCTAGACAATCTGTTCTAACGGGGATAATATGATAAAGGTGGAAAGGCTAGACAGTTTGTTCTAAAGGAGGTAACGTGATAAAGGTGGAAAGGCTAGACAGTTTGTTCTAAAGGAGGTAACGTGATAAAGGTGGAAAGGCTAGACAGTTTGTTCTAAAGGAGATAACGTGATAAAGGTGGAAAGGCTAGAGAGTTTGTTCTGAAGGAGATAACGTGATAAAGGAGGAAAGGCTAGATAGTTTGTTCTAAAGGAGATAACGTGATAAAGGTGGAAAGGCTAGACAGTTTGTTCTAAAGGAGATAACGTGATAAAGGAGGAAAGGCTAGACAGTTTGTTCTAAAGGAGATAACGTGATAAAGGTGGAAAGGCTAGACAGTTTGTTCTAAAGGAGATAATATGATAAAGGAGGAAAGGCTAGACAGTTTGTTCTAAAGGAGGTAACGTGATAAAGGAGGAAAGGCTAGACAGTTTGTTCTAAAGGAGATAACGTGATAAAGGAAGAAAGGCTAGACAGTCTGTTCTAAAGGAGATAACGTGATAAAGGTGGAAAGGCTAGACAGTTTGTTCTAAAGGAGATAACGTGATAAAGGAAGAAAGGCTAGACAGTCTGTTCTAAAGGAGATAACGTGATAAAGGAGGAAAGGCTAGACAGTTTGTTCTAAAGGAGATAACGTGATAAAGGTGGAAAGGCTAGACAGTTTGTTCTAAAAGAGATAACGTGATAAAGGTGGAAAGGCTAGACAGTTTGTTCTAAAGGAGGTAATGTGATAAAGGTGGAAAGGCTAGACAGTTTGTTCTAAAGGAGGTAACGTGATAAAGGAGGAAAGGCTAGACAGTTTGTTCTAAAGGAGGTAACGTGATAAAGGTGGAAAGACTGGACTGTTTGTTCTAAAGGAGGTAACGTGATAAAGGAGGAAAGGCTAGACAGTTTGTTCTAAAGGAGGTAACGTGATAAAGTTGGAAAGGCTAGACAGTTTGTTCTAAAGGAGGTAACGTGATAAAGGTGGAAAGACTGGACTGTTTGTTCTAAAGAAGATAACGTGATAAAGGGGTAAAGGACAGACAGTTTGTTCTAAAGGAGAGAACGTGATAAAGGTGGAAAGGCTAGACAGTTTGTTCTAAAAGAGATAACGTGATAAAGGTGGAAAGGCTAGACAGTTTGTTCTAAAGGAGGTAACGTGATAAAGGTGGAAAGGCTAGACAGTTTGTTCTAAAGGAGATAACGTGATAAAGGAGGAAAGGCTAGACAGTTTGTTCTAAAGGAGGTAACGTGATAAAGGAGGAAAGGCTAGACAGTTTGTTCTAAAGGAGATAACGTGATAAAGGAGGAAAGGCTAGACAGTTTGTTCTAAAGGAGATAACGTGATAAAGGTGGAAAGGCTAGACAGTTTGTTCTAAAGGAGGTAACGTGATAGAGGTGGAAAGGCTAGACAGTTTGTTCTAAAGGAGGTAACGTGATAAAGGTGGAAAGGCTAGACAGTTTGTTCTAAAGGAGATAACGTGATAAAGGAGGAAAGTCTAGACAGATTGTTCTAAAGGAGGTAACGTGATAAAGGAGGAAAGGCTAGACAGTTCGTTCTAAAGGAGATAACGTGATAAAGGTGGAAAGGCTAGACAGTTTGTTCTAAAGGAGATAACGTGATAAAGGTAGAAAGGCTAGACAGTTTGTTTTAAAGGAGATAACGTGATAAAGGAGGAAAGGCTAGACAGTTTGTTCTAAAGGAGGTAACGTGATAAAGGTGGAAAGGCTAGACAGTTTGTTCTAAAGGGGATAACGTGATAAAGGAGGAAAGGCTAGACAGATTGTTCTAAAGGAGGTAACGTGATAAAGGAGGAAAGGCTAGACAGTTCGTTCTAAAGGAGATAACGTGATAAAGGTGGAAAGGCTAGACAGTTTGTTCTAAAGGAGATAACGTGATAAAGGTAGAAAGGCTAGACAGTTTGTTTTAAAGGAGATAACGTGATAAAGGAGGAAAGGCTAGACAGTTTGTTCTAAAGGAGATAACGTGATAAAGGTGGAAAGGCTAGACAGTTTGTTCTAAAGGAGATAATATGATAAAGGAGGAAAGGCTAGACAGTTTGTTCTAAAGGAGGTAACGTGATAAAGGTGGAAAGGCTAGACAGTTTGTTCTAAAGGGGATAACGTGATAAAGGAGGAAAGGCTAGACAGTTTGTTCTAAAGGAGATAACGTGATAAAGGTGGAAAGGCTAGACAGTTTGTTCTAAAGGAGATAATATGATAAAGGAGGAAAGGCTAGACAGTTTGTTCTAAAGGAGGTAACGTGATAAAGGAGGAAAGGCTAGACAGTTTGTTCTAAAGGAGATAACGTGATAAAGGAAGAAAGGCTAGACAGTCTGTTCTAAAGGAGATAACGTGATAAAGGTGGAAAGGCTAGACAGTTTGTTCTAAAGGAGGTAACGTGATATAGGAAGAAAGGCTAGACAGTCTGTTCTAACGGGGATAATATGATAAAGGTGGAAAGGCTAGACAGTTTGTTCTAAAGGAGGTAACGTGATAAAGGTGGAAAGGCTAGACAGTTTGTTCTAAAGGAGGTAACGTGATAAAGGTGGAAAGGCTAGACAGTTTGTTCTAAAGGAGATAACGTGATAAAGGTGGAAAGGCTAGAGAGTTTGTTCTGAAGGAGATAACGTGATAAAGGAGGAAAGGCTAGATAGTTTGTTCTAAAGGAGATAACGTGATAAAGGTGGAAAGGCTAGACAGTTTGTTCTAAAGGAGATAACGTGATAAAGGAGGAAAGGCTAGACAGTTTGTTCTAAAGGAGATAACGTGATAAAGGTGGAAAGGCTAGACAGTTTGTTCTAAAGGAGATAATATGATAAAGGAGGAAAGGCTAGACAGTTTGTTCTAAAGGAGGTAACGTGATAAAGGAGGAAAGGCTAGACAGTTTGTTCTAAAGGAGATAACGTGATAAAGGAAGAAAGACTAGACAGTCTGTTCTAAAGGAGATAACGTGATAAAGGTGGAAAGGCTAGACAGTTTGTTCTAAAGGAGATAACGTGATAAAGGAAGAAAGGCTAGACAGTCTGTTCTAAAGGAGATAACGTGATAAAGGAGGAAAGGCTAGACAGTTTGTTCTAAAGGAGATAACGTGATAAAGGTGGAAAGGCTAGACAGTTTGTTCTAAAAGATATAACGTGATAAAGGTGGAAAGGCTAGACAGTTTGTTCTAAAGGAGGTAATGTGATAAAGGTGGAAAGGCTAGACAGTTTGTTCTAAAGGAGGTAACGTGATAAAGGAGGAAAGGCTAGACAGTTTGTTCTAAAGGAGGTAACGTGATAAAGGTGGAAAGACTGGACTGTTTGTTCTAAAGGAGGTAACGTGATAAAGGAGGAAAGGCTAGACAGTTTGTTCTAAAGGAGGTAACGTGATAAAGTTGGAAAGGCTAGACAGTTTGTTCTAAAGGAGGTAACGTGATAAAGGTGGAAAGACTGGACTGTTTGTTCTAAAGAAGATAACGTGATAAAGGGGTAAAGGACAGACAGTTTGTTCTAAAGGAGAGAACGTGATAAAGGTGGAAAGGCTAGACAGTTTGTTCTAAAAGAGATAACGTGATAAAGGTGGAAAGGCTAGACAGTTTGTTCTAAAGGAGGTAACGTGATAAAGGTGGAAAGGCTAGACAGTTTGTTCTAAAGGAGATAACGTGATAAAGGAGGAAAGGCTAGACAGTTTGTTCTAAAGGAGGTAACGTGATAAAGGAGGAAAGGCTAGACAGTTTGTTCTAAAGGAGATAACGTGATAAAGGAGGAAAGGCTAGACAGTTTGTTCTAAAGGAGATAACGTGATAAAGGTGGAAAGGCTAGACAGTTTGTTCTAAAGGAGGTAACGTGATAGAGGTGGAAAGGCTAGACAGTTTGTTCTAAAGGAGGTAACGTGATAAAGGTGGAAAGGCTAGACAGTTTGTTCTAAAGGAGATAACGTGATAAAGGAGGAAAGTCTAGACAGATTGTTCTAAAGGAGGTAACGTGATAAAGGAGGAAAGGCTAGACAGTTCGTTCTAAAGGAGATAACGTGATAAAGGTGGAAAGGCTAGACAGTTTGTTCTAAAGGAGATAACGTGATAAAGGTAGAAAGGCTAGACAGTTTGTTTTAAAGGAGATAACGTGATAAAGGAGGAAAGGCTAGACAGTTTGTTCTAAAGGAGATAACGTGATAAAGGTGGAAAGGCTAGACAGTTTGTTCTAAAGGAGATAATATGATAAAGGAGGAAAGGCTAGACAGTTTGTTCTAAAGGAGGTAACGTGATAAAGGTGGAAAGGCTAGACAGTTTGTTCTAAAGGGGATAACGTGATAAAAGAGGAAAGGCTAGACAGTTTGTTCTAAAGGAGATAACGTGATAAAGGTGGAAAGGCTAGACAGTTTGTTCTAAAGGAGATAATATGATAAAGGAGGAAAGGCTAGACAGTTTGTTCTAAAGGAGGTAACGTGATAAAGGAGGAAAGGCTAGACAGTTTGTTCTAAAGGAGATAACGTGATAAAGGAAGAAAGGCTAGACAGTCTGTTCTAAAGGAGATAACGTGATAAAGGTGGAAAGGCTAGACAGTTTGTTCTAAAGGAGGTAACGTGATATAGGAAGAAAGGCTAGACAGTCTGTTCTAACGGGGATAATATGATAAAGGTGGAAAGGCTAGACAGTTTGTTCTAAAGGAGGTAACGTGATAAAGGTGGAAAGGCTAGACAGTTTGTTCTAAAGGAGGTAACGTGATAAAGGTGGAAAGGCTAGACAGTTTGTTCTAAAGGAGATAACGTGATAAAGGTGGAAAGGCTAGAGAGTTTGTTCTGAAGGAGATAACGTGATAAAGGAGGAAAGGCTAGATAGTTTGTTCTAAAGGAGATAACGTGATAAAGGTGGAAAGGCTAGACAGTTTGTTCTAAAGGAGATAACGTGATAAAGGAGGAAAGGCTAGACAGTTTGTTCTAAAGGAGATAACGTGATAAAGGTGGAAAGGCTAGACAGTTTGTTCTAAAGGAGATAATATGATAAAGGAGGAAAGGCTAGACAGTTTGTTCTAAAGGAGGTAACGTGATAAAGGAGGAAAGGCTAGACAGTTTGTTCTAAAGGAGATAACGTGATAAAGGAAGAAAGGCTAGACAGTCTGTTCTAAAGGAGATCACGTGATAAAGGTGGAAAGGCTAGACAGTTTGTTCTAAAGGAGATAACGTGATAAAGGAAGAAAGGCTAGACAGTCTGTTCTAAAGGAGATAACGTGATAAAGGAGGAAAGGCTAGACAGTTTGTTCTAAAGGAGATAACGTGATAAAGGTGGAAAGGCTAGACAGTTTGTTCTAAAAGAGATAACCTGATAAAGGTGGAAAGGCTAGACAGTTTGTTCTAAAGGAGGTAACGTGATAAAGGTGGAAAGGCTGGACAGTTTGTTCTAAAGGAGGTAACGTGATAAAGGAGGAAAGGCTAGACAGTTTGTTCTAAAGGAGGTAACGTGATAAAGGTGGAAAGACTAGACTGTTTGTTCTAAAGGAGGTAACGTGATAAAGGAGGAAAGGCTAGACAGTTTGTTCTAAAGGAGGTAACGTGATAAAGTTGGAAAGGCTAGACAGTTTGTTCTAAAGGAGGTAACGTGATAAAGGTGGAAAGACTGGACTGTTTGTTCTAAAGAAGATAACGTGATAAAGGGGTAAAGGACAGACAGTTTGTTCTAAAGGAGAGAACGTGATAAAGGTGGAAAGGCTAGACAGTTTGTTCTAAAAGAGATAACGTGATAAAGGTGGAAAGGCTAGACAGTTTGTTCTAAAGGAGGTAACGTGATAAAGGTGGAAAGGCTAGACAGTTTGTTCTAAAGGAGATAATATGATAAAGGAGGAAAGGCTAGACAGTTTGTTCTAAAGGAGGTAACGTGATAAAGGTGAAAAGGCTAGACAGTTTGTTCTAAAGGAGGTAACGTGATAAAGGAGGAAAGGCTAGACAGTTTGTTCTAAAGGAGGTAACGTGATAAAGGAGGAAAGGCTAGACAGTTTGTTCTAAAGGAGGTAACGTGATAAAGTTGGAAAGGCTAGACAGTTTGTTCTAAAGGAGATAACGTGATAAAGGAGGAAAGGCTAGACAGTTTGTTCTAAAGGAGGTAACGTGATAAAGGTGGAAAGGTTAGACAGTTTGTTCTAAAGGAGATAACGTGATAAAGGAGGAAAGGCTAGACAGTTTGTTCTAAAGGAGAGAACGTGATAAAGGAGGAAAGGCTAGACAGTTTGTTCTAAAGGAGAGAAAGTGATAAAGGTGGAAAGGCTAGACAGTTTGTTCTAAATGAGAGAACGTGATACAGGAGGAAAGGCTAGACAGATTGTTCTAAAGGAGTTAACGTGATAAATGTGGAAAGGCTAGACAGTTTGTTCTAGATGAGATAATATGATAAAGGAGGAAAGGCTAGACAGTTTGTTCTAAAGGAGGTAACGTGATAAAGGTGGAAAGGCTAGACAGTTTGTTCTAAAGGAGATAACGTGATAAAGGTGGAAAGTCTAGACAGTTTGTTCTAAAGGAGATAATATGATAAAGGAGGAAAGGCTAGACAGTTTGTGCTAAAGGAGAGAACGTGATAAAGGTGGAAAGGCTAGACAGTTTGTTCTAAAGGAGGTAACGCAATAAAGGTGGAAAGGCTAGGCAGTTTGTTCTAAAGGAGAGAACGTGATAAAGGAGGTATGGCTAGACAGTTTGTTCTAAAGGAGGTAACATGATAAAGGTGGAAAGGCTAGACAATTTGTTCTAAAGGAGGTAACGTGATAAAGGTGGAAAGGCTAGACAGTTTGTTCTAAAGGAGATAACGTGATAAAGGTGGAAAGGCTAGACAGTTTGTTCTAAAGGAGGTAATATGATAAAGGAGGAAAGGCTAGACAGTTTGTTCTAAAGGACGTAACGTGATAAAGGTGGAAAGGCTAGACAGTTTGTTATAAAGGAGGTAAAGTGATGAAGGTGGAAAGGCTAGACAGTTTGTTCTAAAGGAGATAACGTGATAAATGTGGAAAGGCTAGACGGTTTGTTCTAAAGGAGTTAATATGATAAAGGAAGAAAGGCTAGACAGTTTGTTCTAAAGGAGGTAACGTGATAAAGGAGGAAAGGCTAGACAGTTTGTTCGAAAGGAGAGAACGTGATAAAGGTGGAAAGGCTAGACAGTTTGTTCTAAAGGAGGTAACGTGTTAAAGAAGGAAAGGCTAGACAGTTTTGTTCTAAAGGAGGTAACGTGATAAAGGTGGAAAGGCTAGACAGTTTGTTCTAAAGGAGAGAACGCGATAAAGGAAGAAAGGCTAGACAGTTTGTTCTAAAGGAGGTAACGTGATAAAGGTGGAAAGGCTAGACAGTTTGTTCTAAAGGAGGTAACGTGATAAAGGTGGAAAGGCTAGACAGTTTGTTCTAAAGGAGATAACGTGATAAAGGTGGAAAGGCTAGACAGTTTGTTCTAAAGGAGGTAACGTGATAAAGGTGGAAAGGCTAGACAGTTTGTTCTAAAGGAGGTAACGTGATAAAGGTGGAAAGGCTAGACAGTTTGTTCTAAAGGAGGTAACGTGATAAAGGTGGAAAGGCTAGACAGTTTGTTCTAAAGGAGATAACGTGATAAAGGTGGAAAGGCTAGACAGTTTGTCCTAAAGGAGGTAACGTGATAAAGGTGGAAAGGCTAGACAGTTTGTTCTAAAGGAGATAACGTGATAAAAGTGGAAGGGTTAGACAGTTTGTTCTAAAGGAGATAATATGATAAAGGAGGAAAGGCTAGACAGATTGTTCTAAAGGAGGTAACGTGATAAAGGAGGAACGGCTAGACAGTTTGTTCTAAAGGAGAGAACGTGATAAAGGAGGAAAGGCTAGACAGTCTGTTCTAAAGGAGATAACGTGATAAAGGAGGAAAGGCTAGATAGTTTGTTCTAAAGGAGATAACGTGATAAAGGTGGAAAGGCTAGACAGTTTGTTCGAAAGGAGAGAACGTGATAAAGGTGGAAAGGCTAGACAGTTTGTTCTAAAGGAGGTAACGTGTTAAAGAAGGAAAGGCTAGACAGTTTTGTTTTAAAGGAGGTAACGTGACAAAGGTGGAAAGGCTAGACAGTTTGTTCTAAAGGAGAGAACGTGATAAAGGAAGAAAGGCTAGACAGTTTGTTCTAAAGGAGATAACGTGATAAAGGTGGAAAGGCTAGACAGTTTGTTCTAAAGGAGGTAACGTGATAAAGGTGGAAAGGCTAGACAGTTTGTTCTAAAGGAGATAACGTGATAAAGGTGGAAAGGCTAGACAGTTTGTTCTAAAGGAGGTAACGTGATAAAGGTGGAAAGGCTAGACAGTTTGTTCTAAAGGAGGTAACGTGATAAAGGTGGAAAGGCTAGACAGTTTGTTCTAAAGGAGATAACGTGATAAAGGAAGAAAGGCTAGACAGTTTGTTCTAAAGGAGAGAACGTGATAAAGGTGGAAAGGCTAGACAGTTTGTTCTAAAGGAGTTAACGTGATAAAGGTGGAAAGGCTAGACAGTTTGTTCTAAAAGAGATAACGTGATAAAGGTGGAAAGGCTAGACAGTTTGTTCTAAAGGAGGTAACGTGATAAAGGTGGAAAGGCTAGACAGTTTGTTCTAAAGGAGGTAACGTGATAAAGGAGGAAAGGCTAGACAGTTTGTTCTAAAGGAGGTAACGTGATAAAGGTGGAAAGACTGGACTGTTTGTTCTAAAGGAGGTAACGTGATAAAGGAGGAAAGGCTAGACAGTTTGTTCTAAAGGAGGTAACGTGATAAAGTTGGAAAGGCTAGACAGTTTGTTCTAAAGGAGGTAACGTGATAAAGGTGGAAAGACTGGACTGTTTGTTCTAAAGAAGATAACGTGATAAAGGGGTAAAGGACAGACAGTTTGTTCTAAAGGAGAGAACGTGATAAAGGTGGAAAGGCTAGACAGTTTGTTCTAAAAGAGATAACGTGATAAATGTGGAAAGGCTAGACAGTTTGTTCTAAAGGAGGTAACGTGATAAAGGTGGAAAGGCTAGACAGTTTGTTCTAAAGGAGATAATATGATAAAGGAGGAAAGGCTAGACAGTTTGTTCTAAAGGAGAGAACGTGATAAAGGAGGAAAGGCTAGACAGTTTGTTCTAAAGGAGAGAAAGTGATAAAGGTGGAAAGGCTAGACAGTTTGTTCTAAATGAGAGAACGTGATACAGGAGGAAAGGCTAGACAGATTGTTCTAAAGGAGTTAACGTGATAAATGTGGAAAGGCTAGACAGTTTGTTCTAGATGAGATAATATGATAAAGGAGGAAAGGCTAGACAGTTTGTTCTAAAGGAGATAACGTGATAAAGGTGGAAAATCTAGACAGTTTGTTCTAAAGGAGATAACGTGATAAAGGTGGAAAGGCTAGACAGTTTGTTCTAAAGGAGATAATATGATAAAGGAGGAAAGGCTAGACAGTTTGTTCTAAAGGAGGTAACGTGATAAAGGAGGAAAGGCTAGACAGTTTGTTCTAAAGGAGATAACGTGATAAAGGAAGAAAGGCTAGACAGTCTGTTCTAAAGGAGATAACGTGATAAAGGTGGAAAGGCTAGACAGTTTGTTCTAAAGGAGGTAACGTGATATAGGAAGAAAGGCTAGACAGTCTGTTCTAACGGGGATAATATGATAAAGGTGGAAAGGCTAGACAGTTTGTTCTAAAGGAGGTAACGTGATAAAGGTGGAAAGGCTAGACAGTTTGTTCTAAAGGAGGTAACGTGATAAAGGTGGAAAGGCTAGACAGTTTGTTCTAAAGGAGATAACGTGATAAAGGTGGAAAGGCTAGAGAGTTTGTTCTGAAGGAGATAACGTGATAAAGGAGGAAAGGCTAGATAGTTTGTTCTAAAGGAGATAACGTGATAAAGGTGGAAAGGCTAGACAGTTTGTTCTAAAGGAGATAACGTGATAAAGGAGGAAAGGCTAGACAGTTTGTTCTAAAGGAGATAACGTGATAAAGGTGGAAAGGCTAGACAGTTTGTTCTAAAGGAGATAATATGATAAAGGAGGAAATGCTAGACAGTTTGTTCTAAAGGAGGTAACGTGATAAAGGAGGAAAGGCTAGACAGTTTGTTCTAAAGGAGATAACGTGATAAAGGAAGAAAGGCTAGACAGTCTGTTCTAAAGGAGATAACGTGATAAAGGTGGAAAGGCTAGACAGTTTGTTCTAAAGGAGATAACGTGATAAAGGAAGAAAGGCTAGACAGTCTGTTCTAAAGGAGATAACGTGATAAAGGAGGAAAGGCTAGACAGTTTGTTCTAAAGGAGATAACGTGATAAAGGTGGAAAGGCTAGACAGTTTGTTCTAAAAGAGATAACCTGATAAAGGTGGAAAGGCTAGACAGTTTGTTCTAAAGGAGGTAACGTGATAAAGGTGGAAAGGCTAGACAGTTTGTTCTAAAGGAGGTAACGTGATAAAGGAGGAAAGGCTAGACAGTTTGTTCTAAAGGAGGTAACGTGATAAAGGTGGAAAGACTAGACTGTTTGTTCTAAAGGAGGTAACGTGATAAAGGAGGAAAGGCTAGACAGTTTGTTCTAAAGGAGGTAACGTGATAAAGTTGGAAAGGCTAGACAGTTTGTTCTAAAGGAGGTAACGTGATAAAGGTGGAAAGACTGGACTGTTTGTTCTAAAGAAGATAACGTGATAAAGGGGTAAAGGACAGACAGTTTGTTCTAAAGGAGAGAACGTGATAAAGGTGGAAAGGCTAGACAGTTTGTTCTAAAAGAGATAACGTGATAAAGGTGGAAAGGCTAGACAGTTTGTTCTAAAGGAGGTAACGTGATAAAGGTGGAAAGGCTAGACAGTTTGTTCTAAAGGAGATAATATGATAAAGGAGGAAAGGCTAGACAGTTTGTTCTAAAGGAGGTAACGTGATAAAGGTGAAAAGGCTAGACAGTTTGTTCTAAAGGAGGTAACGTGATAAAGGAGGAAAGGCTAGACAGTTTGTTCTAAAGGAGGTAACGTGATAAAGGAGGAAAGGCTAGACAGTTTGTTCTAAAGGAGGTAACGTGATAAAGTTGGAAAGGCTAGACAGTTTGTTCTAAAGGAGATAACGTGATAAAGGAGGCAAGGCTAGACAGTTTGTTCTAAAGGAGGTAACGTGATAAAGGTGGAAAGGTTAGACAGTTTGTTCTAAAGGAGATAACGTGATAAAGGAGGAAAGGCTAGACAGTTTGTTCTAAAGGAGAGAACGTGATAAAGGAGGAAAGGCTAGACAGTTTGTTCTAAAGGAGAGAAAGTGATAAAGGTGGAAAGGCTAGACAGTTTGTTCTAAATGAGAGAACGTGATACAGGAGGAAAGGCTAGACAGATTGTTCTAAAGGAGTTAACGTGATAAATGTGGAAAGGCTAGACAGTTTGTTCTAGATGAGATAATATGATAAAGGAGGAAAGGCTAGACAGTTTGTTCTAAAGGAGGTAACGTGATAAAGGTGGAAAGGCTAGACAGTTTGTTCTAAAGGAGATAACGTGATAAAGGTGGAAAGTCTAGACAGTTTGTTCTAAAGGAGATAATATGATAAAGGAGGAAAGGCTAGACAGTTTGTGCTAAAGGAGAGAACGTGATAAAGGTGGAAAGGCTAGACAGTTTGTTCTAAAGGAGGTAACGCGATAAAGGTGGAAAGGCTAGGCAGTTTGTTCTAAAGGAGAGAACGTGATAAAGGAGGTATGGCTAGACAGTTTGTTCTAAAGGAGGTAACATGATAAAGGTGGAAAGGCTAGACAATTTGTTCTAAAGGAGGTAACGTGATAAAGGTGGAAAGGCTAGACAGTTTGTTCTAAAGGAGATAACGTGATAAAGGTGGAAAGGCTAGACAGTTTGTTCTAAAGGAGGTAATATGATAAAGGAGGAAAGGCTAGACAGTTTGTTCTAAAGGACGTAACGTGATAAAGGTGGAAAGGCTAGACAGTTTGTTATAAAGGAGGTAAAGTGATGAAGGTGGAAAGGCTAGACAGTTTGTTCTAAAGGAGATAACGTGATAAATGTGGAAAGGCTAGACGGTTTGTTCTAAAGGAGTTAATATCATAAAGGAAGAAAGGCTAGACAGTTTGTTCTAAAGGAGGTAACGTGATAAAGGAGGAAAGGCTAGACAGTTTGTTCGAAAGGAGAGAACGTGATAAAGGTGGAAAGGCTAGACAGTTTGTTCTAAAGGAGGTAACGTGTTAAAGAAGGAAAGGCTAGACAGTTTTGTTCTAAAGGAGGTAACGTGATAAAGGTGGAAAGGCTAGACAGTTTGTTCTAAAGGAGAGAACGCGATAAAGGAAGAAAGGCTAGACAGTTTGTTCTAAAGGAGGTAACGTGATAAAGGTGAAAAGGCTAGACAGTTTGTTCTAAAGGAGGTAACGTGATAAAGGTGGAAAGGCTAGACAGTTTGTTCTAAAGGAGATAACGTGATAAAGGTGGAAAGGCTAGTCAGTTTGTTCTAAAGGAGGTAACGTGATAAAGGTGGAAAGGCTAGACAGTTTGTTCTAAAGGAGGTAACGTGATAAAGGTGGAAAGGCTAGACAGTTTGTTCTAAAGGAGGTAACGTGATAAAGGTGGAAAGGCTAGACAGTTTGTTCTAAAGGAGGTAACGTGATAAAGGTGGAAAGGCTAGACAGTTTGTTCTAAAGGAGATAACGTGATAAAGGTGGAAAGGCTAGACAGTTTGTTCTAAAGGAGGTAACGTGATAAAGGTGGAAAGGCTAGACAGTTTGTTCTAAAGGAGATAACGTGATAAAAGTGGAAGGGTTAGACAGTTTGTTCTAAAGGAGATAATATGATAAAGGAGGAAAGGCTAGACAGATTGTTCTAAAGGAGGTAACGTGATAAAGGATGAACGGCTAGACAGTTTGTTCTAAAGGAGGTAACGTGATAAAGGAGGAAAGGCTAGACAGTTTGTTCTAAAGGAGGTAACGTGATAAAGGTGGAAAGACTGGACTGTTTGTTCCAAAGGAGGTAACGTGATAAAGGAGGAAAGGCTAGACAGTTTGTTCTAAAGGAGGTAACGTGATAAAGTTGGAAAGGCTAGACAGTTTGTTCTAAAGGAGGTAACGTGATAAAGGTGGAAAGACTGGACTGTTTGTTCTAAAGAAGATAACGTGATAAAGGGGTAAAGGACAGACAGTTTGTTCTAAAGGAGAGAACGTGATAAAGGAGGAAAGGCTAGACAGTTTGTTCTAAAAGAGATAACGTGATAAAGGTGGAAAGGCTAGACAGTTTGTTCTAAAGGAGGTAACGTGATAAAGGTGGAAAGGCTAGACAGTTTGTTCTAAAGGAGATAATATGATAAAGGAGGAAAGGCTAGACAGTTTGTTCTAAAGGAGGTAACGTGATAAAGGTGAAAAGGCTAGACAGTTTGTTCTAAAGGAGGTAACGTGATAAAGGAGGAAAGGCTAGACAGTTTGTTCTAAAGGAGGTAACGTGATAAAGGTGGAAAGGTTAGACAGTTTGTTCTAAAGGAGATAACGTGATAAAGGAGGAAAGGCTAGACAGTTTGTTCTAAAGGAGAGAACGTGATAAAGGAGGAAAGGCTAGACAGTTTGTTCTAAAGGAGAGAAAGTGATAAAGGTGTAAAGGCTAGACAGTTTGTTCTAAATGAGAGAACGTGATACAGGAGGAAAGGCTAGACAGATTGTTCTAAAGGAGTTAACGTGATAAATGTGGAAAGGCTAGACAGTTTGTTCTAGATGAGATAATATGATAAAGGAGGAAAGGCTAGACAGTTTGTTCTAAAGGAGGTAACGTGATAAAGGTGGAAAGGCTAGACAGTTTGTTCTAAAGGAGATAACGTGATAAAGGTGGAAAGTCTAGACAGTTTGTTCTAAAGGAGATAATATGATAAAGGAGGAAAGGCTAGACAGTTTGTGCTAAAGGAGAGAACGTGATAAAGGTGGAAAGGCTAGACAGTTTGTTCTAAAGGAGGTAACGCGATAAAGGTGGAAAGGCTAGACAATTTGTTCTAAAGGAGAGAACGTGATAAAGGTGGAAAGGCTAGACAGTTTGTTCTAAAGGAGGTAACGTGATAAAGGTGGAAAGTCTAGACAGTTTGTTCTAAAGGAGATAACGTGATAAAGGTGGAAAGACTAGACAGTTTGTTCTAAAGGAGATAATATGATAAAGGAGGAAAGGCTAGACAGTTTGTGCTAAAGGAGAGAACGTGATAAAGGTGGAAAGGCTAGACAGTTTGTTCTAAAGGAGGTAACGCGATAAAGGTGGAAAGGCTAGGCAGTTTGTTCTAAAGGAGAGAACGTGATAAAGGAGGTAAGGCTAGACAGTTTGTTCTAAAGGAGGTAACATGATAAAGGTGGAAAGGCTAGACAATTTGTTCTAAAGGAGGTAACGTGATAAAGGTGGAAAGGCTAGACAGTTTGTTCTAAAGGAGATAACGTGATAAAGGTGGAAAGGCTAGACAGTTTGTTCTAAAGGAGGTAATATGATAAAGGAGGAAAGGCTAGACAGTTTGTTCTAAAGGAGGTAACGTGATAAAGGTGGAAAGGCTAGACAGTTTGTTATAAAGGAGGTAAAGTGATGAAGGTGGAAAGGCTAGACAGTTTGTTCTAAAGGAGATAACGTGATAAATGTGGAAAGGCTAGACGGTTTGTTCTAAAGGAGTTAATATGATAAAGGAAGAAAGGCTAGACAGTTTGTTCTAAAGGAGGTAACGTGATAAAGGAGGAAAGGCTAGACAGTTTGTTCGAAAGGAGAGAACGTGATAAAGGTGGAAAGGCTAGACAGTTTGTTCTAAAGGAGGTAACGTGTTAAAGAAGGAAAGGCTAGACAGTTTTGTTCTAAAGGAGGTAACGTGATAAAGGTGGAAAGGCTAGACAGTTTGTTCTAAAGGAGAGAACGCGATAAAGGAAGAAAGGCTAGACAGTTTGTTCTAAAGGAGGTAACGTGATAAAGGTGGAAAGGCTAGACAGTTTGTTCTAAAGGAGGTAACGTGATAAAGGTGGAAAGGCTAGACAGTTTGTTCTAAAGGAGATAACGTGATAAAGGTGGAAAGGCTAGACAGTTTGTTCTAAAGGAGGTAACGTAATAAAGGTGGAAAGGCTAGACAGTTTGTTCTAAAGGAGGTAACGTGATAAAGGTGGAAAGGCTAGACAGTTTGTTCTAAAGGAGGTAACGTGATAAAGGTGGAAAGGCTAGACAGTTTGTTCTAAAGGAGGTAACGTGATAAAGGTGGAAAGGCTAGACAGTTTGTTCTAAAGGAGATAACGTGATAAAGGTGGAAAGACTAGACAGTTTGTTCTGAAGGAGATAATATGATAAAGGAGGAAAGGCTAGACAGTTTGTGCTAAAGGAGAGAACGTGATAAAGGTGGAAAGGCTAGACAGTTTGTTCTAAAGGAGGTAACGCGATAAAGGTGGAAAGGCTAGGCAGTTTGTTCTAAAGGAGAGAACGTGATAAAGGAGGTAAGGCTAGACAGTTTGTTCTAAAGGAGGTAACATGATAAAGGTGGAAAGGCTAGACAATTTGTTCTAAAGGAGGTAACGTGATAAAGGTGGAAAGGCTAGACAGTTTGTTCTAAAGGAGATAACGTGATAAAGGTGGAAAGGCTAGACAGTTTGTTCTAAAGGAGGTAATATGATAAAGGAGGAAAGGCTAGACAGTTTGTTCTAAAGGAGATAACGTGATAAATGTGGAAAGGCTAGACGGTTTGTTCTAAAGGAGTTAATATGATAAAGGAAGAAAGGCTAGACAGTTTGTTCTAAAGGAGGTAACGTGATAAAGGAGGAAAGGCTAGACAGTTTGTTCGAAAGGAGAGAACGTGATAAAGGTGGAAAGGCTAGACAGTTTGTTCTAAAGGAGGTAACGTGTTGAAGAAGGAAAGGCTAGACAGTTTTGTTCTAAAGGAGGTAACGTGATAAAGGTTGAAAGGCTAGACAGTTTGTTCTAAAGGAGAGAACGCGATAAAGGAAGAAAGGCTAGACAGTTTGTTCTAAAGGAGGTAACGTGATAAAGGTGGAAAGGCTAGACAGTTTGTTCTAAAGGAGGTAACGTGATAAAGGTGGAAAGGCTAGACAGTTTGTTCTAAAGGAGATAACGTGATAAAGGTGGAAAGGCTAGACAGTTTGTTCTAAAGGAGGTAACGTAATAAAGGTGGAAAGGCTAGACAGTTTGTTCTAAAGGAGGTAACGTGATAAAGGTGGAAAGGCTAGACAGTTTGTTCTAAAGGAGGTAACGTGATAAAGGTGGAAAGGCTAGACAGTTTGTTCTAAAGGAGGTAACGTGATAAAGGTGGAAAGGCTAGACAGTTTGTTCTAAAGGAGATAACGTGATAAAGGTGTAAAGGCTAGACAGTTTGTTCTAAAGGAGGTAACGTGATAAAGGTGGAAAGGCTAGACAGTTTGTTCTAAAGGAGATAACGTGATAAAAGTGGAAGGGTTAGACAGTTTGTTCTAAAGGAGATAATATGATAAAGGAGGAAAGGCTAGACAGATTGTTCTAAAGGAGGTAACGTGATAAAGGAGGAACGGCTAGACAGTTTGTTCTAAAGGAGAGAACGTGATAAAGGAGGAAAGGCTAGACAGTCTGTTCTAAAGGAGATAACGTGATAAAGGAGGAAAGGCTAGATAGTTTGTTCTAAAGGAGATAACGTGATAAAGGTGGAAAGGCTAGACAGTTTGTTCGAAAGGAGAGAACGTGATAAAGGTGGAAAGGCTAGACAGTTTGTTCTAAAGGAGGTAACGTGTTAAAGAAGGAAAGGCTAGACAGTTTTGTTTTAAAGGAGGTAACGTGATAAAGGTGGAAAGGCTAGACAGTTTGTTCTAAAGGAGAGAACGTGATAAAGGAAGAAAGGCTAGACAGTTTGTTCTAAAGGAGGTAACGTGATAAAGGTGGAAAGGCTAGACAGTTTGTTCTAAAGGAGGTAACGTGATAAAGGTGGAAAGGCTAGACAGTTTGTTCTAAAGGAGATAACGTGATAAAGGTGGAAAGGCTAGACAGTTTGTTCTAAAGGAGGTAACGTGATAAAGGTGGAAAGGCTAGACAGTTTGTTCTAAAGGAGGTAACGTGATAAAGGTGGAAAGGCTAGACAGTTTGTTCTAAAGAAGGTAACGTGATAAAGGTGGAAAGGCTAGACAGTTTGTTTTAAATGAGATAACGTGATAAAGGAGAAAAGGCTAGACAGTTTGTTCTAAAGGAGATAACGTGATAAAGGTGGAAAGGCTAGACAGTTTGTTCTAAAGGAGATAATATGATAAAGGAGGAAAGGCTAGACAGTTTGTTCTAAAGGAGGTAACGTGATAAAGGTGGAAAGGCTAGACAGTTTGTTCTAAAGGAGGTAACGTGATAAAGGTTGAAAGGCTAGACAGTTTGTTCTAAAGGAGATAACGTGATAAAGGTGGAAAGGCTAGACAGTTTGTTCTAAAGGAGATAACGTGATAAAGGAAGAAAGGCTAGACAGTTTGTTCTAAAGGAGAGAACGTGATAAAGGTGGAAAGGCTAGACAGTTTGTTCTAAAGGAGAGAACGTGATAAAGGAGGAAAGGCTAGACAGTCTGTTCTAAAGGAGATAACGTGATAAAGGAGGAAAGGCTAGATAGTTTTTTCTAAAGGAGATAACGTGATAAAGGTGGAAAGGCTAGACAGTTTGTTCTAAAGGAGAGAACGTGATAAAGGAGGAAAGGCTAGACAGTCTGTTCTAAAGGAGATAACGTGATAAAGGAGGAAAGGCTAGATAGTTTGTTCTAAAGGAGATAACGTGATAAAGGTGGAAAGGCTAGACAGTTTGTTCCAAAGGAGGTAACGTGATAAAGGTGGAAAGGCTAGACAGTTTGTTCTAAAGGAGTTAACGTGATAAATGTGGAAAGGCTAGACTGTTTGTTCTAAAGGAGAGAACGTGATAAAGGTTGAAAGGCTAGACTGTTTGTTCTAAAGGAGAGAACGTGATAAAGGTGGAAAGGCTAGACAGTTTGTTCTAAAGGAGATAACGTGATAAAGGTGGAAAGGCTAGACAGTTTGTTCTAAAGGAGAGAACGGGATTAAGGAGGAAAGTCTAGACAGTTTGTTCTAAAGGAGATAATATGATAAAGGAGGAAAGGCTAGACAGTTTGTTCTAAAGGAGGTAACGTGATAAAGGTGAAAAGGCTAGACAGTTTGTTCTAAAGGAGGTAACGTGATAAAGGAGGAAAGGCTAGACAGTTTGTTCTAAAGGAGGTAACGTGATAAAGGAGGAAAGGCTAGACAGTTTGTTCTAAAGGAGGTAACGTGATAAAGTTGGAAAGGCTAGACAGTTTGTTCTAAAGGAGATAACGTGATAAAGGAGGAAAGGCTAGACAGTTTGTTCTAAAGGAGGTAACGTGATAAAGGTGGAAAGGTTAGACAGTTTGTTCTAAAGGAGAGAACGTGATAAAGTTGGAAAGGCTAGACAGTTTGTTCTAAAGGAGATAACGTGATAAAGGAGGAAAGGCTAGACAGTTTGTTCTAAAGGAGGTAACGTGATAAAGGTGGAAAGGTTAGACAGTTTGTTCTAAAGGAGATAACGTGATAAAGGAGGAAAGGCTAGACAGTTTGTTCTAAAGGAGAGAACGTGATAAAGGAGGAAAGGCTAGACAGTTTGTTCTAAAGGAGAGAAAGTGATAAAGGTGGAAAGGCTAGACAGTTTGTTCTAAATGAGAGAACGTGATACAGGAGGAAAGGCTAGACAGATTGTTCTAAAGGAGTTAACGTGATAAATGTGGAAAGGCTAGACAGTTTGTTCTAGATGAGATAATATGATAAAGGAGGAAAGGCTAGACAGTTTGTTCTAAAGGAGGTAACGTGATAAAGGTGGAAAGGCTAGACAGTTTGTTCTAAAGGAGATAACGTGATAAAGGTGGAAAGTCTAGACAGTTTGTTCTAAAGGAGATAATATGATAAAGGAGGAAAGGCTAGACAGTTTGTGCTAAAGGAGAGAACGTGATAAAGGTGGAAAGGCTAGACAGTTTGTTCTAAAGGAGGTAACGCGATAAAGGTGGAAAGGCTAGACAATTTGTTCTAAAGGAGAGAACGTGATAAAGGTGGAAAGGCTAGACAGTTTGTTCTAAAGGAGGTAACGTGATAAAGGTGGAAAGTCTAGACAGTTTGTTCTAAAGGAGATAACGTGATAAAGGTGGAAAGTCTAGACAGTTTGTTCTAAAGGAGATAATATGATAAAGGAGGAAAGGCTAGACAGTTTGTGCTAAAGGAGAGAACGTGATAAAGGTGGAAAGGCTAGACAGTTTGTTCTAAAGGAGGTAACGCGATAAAGGTGGAAAGGCTAGGCAGTTTGTTCTAAAGGAGAGAACGTGATAAAGGAGGTAAGGCTAGACAGTTTGTTCTAAAGGAGGTAACATGATAAAGGTGGAAAGGCTAGACAATTTGTTCTAAAGGAGGTAACGTGATAAAGGTGGAAAGGCTAGACAGTTTGTTCTAAAGGAGATAACGTGATAAAGGTGGAAAGGCTAGACAGTTTGTTCTAAAGGAGGTAATATGATAAAGGAGGAAAGGCTAGACAGTTTGTTCTAAAGGAGGTAACGTGATAAAGGAGGAAAGGCTAGATAGTTTGTTATAAAGGAGGTAAAGTGATGAAGGTGGAAAGGCTAGACAGTTTGTTCTAAAGGAGATAACGTGATAAATGTGGAAAGGCTAGACGGTTTGTTCTAAAGGAGTTAATATGATAAAGGAAGAAAGGCTAGACAGTTTGTTCTAAAGGAGGTAACGTGATAAAGGAGGAAAGGCTAGACAGTTTGTTCGAAAGGAGAGAACGTGATAAAGGTGGAAAGGCTAGACAGTTTGTTCTAAAGGAGGTAACGTGTTAAAGAAGGAAAGGCTAGACAGTTTTGTTCTAAAGGAGGTAACGTGATAAAGGTGGAAAGGCTAGACAGTTTGTTCTAAAGGAGATAACGTGATAAAGGTGGAAAGGCTAGACAGTTTGTTCTAAAGGAGGTAACGTGATAAAGGTGGAAAGGCTAGACAGTTTGTTCTAAAGGAGATAACGTGATAAAAGTGGAAGGGTTAGACAGTTTGTTCTAAAGGAGATAATATGATAAAGGAGGAAAGGCTAGACAGATTGTTCTAAAGGAGGTAACGTGATAAAGGAGGAACGGCTAGACAGTTTGTTCTAAAGGAGAGAACGTGATAAAGGAGGAAAGGCTAGACAGTCTGTTCTAAAGGAGATAACGTGATAAAGGAGGAAAGGCTAGATAGTTTGTTCTAAAGGAGATAACGTGATAAAGGTGGAAAGGCTAGACAGTTTGTTCGAAAGGAGAGAACGTGATAAAGGTGGAAAGGCTAGACAGTTTGTTCTAAAGGTGGTAACGTGTTAAAGAAGGAAAGGCTAGACAGTTTTGTTTTAAAGGAGGTAACGTGATAAAGGTGGAAAGGCTAGACAGTTTGTTCTAAAGGAGAGAACGTGATAAAGGAAGAAAGGCTAGACAGTTTGTTCTAAAGGAGGTAACGTGATAAAGGTGGAAAGGCTAGACAGTTTGTTCTAAAGGAGGTAACGTGATAAAGGTGGAAAGGCTAGACAGTTTGTTCTAAAGGAGATAACGTGATAAAGGTGGAAAGGCTAGACAGTTTGTTCTAAAGGAGGTAACGTGATAAAGGTGGAAAGGCTAGACCCTTTGTTCTAAAGGAGGTAACGTGATAAAGGTGGAAAGGCTAGACAGTTTGTTCTAAAGAAGGTAACGTGATAAAGGTGGAAAGGCTAGACAGTTTGTTTTAAAGGAGATAACGTGATAAAGGAGAAAAGGCTAGACAGTTTGTTCTAAAGGAGATAACGTGATAAAGGTGGAAAGGCTAGACAGTTTGTTCTAAAGGAGATAATATGATAAAGGAGGAAAGGCTAGACAGTTTGTTCTAAAGGAGGTAACGTGATAAAGGTGGAAAGGCTAGACAGTTTGTTCTAAAGGAGGTAACGTGATAAAGGTTGAAAGGCTAGACAGTTTGTTCTAAAGGAGATAACGTGATAAAGGTGGAAAGGCTAGACAGTTTGTTCTAAAGGAGAGAACGTGATAAAGGAGGAAAGGCTAGACAGTCTGTTCTAAAGGAGATAACGTGATAAAGGAGGAAAGGCTAGATAGTTTTTTCTAAAGGAGATAACGTGATAAAGGTGGAAAGGCTAGACAGTTTGTTCTAAAGGAGAGAACGTGATAAAGGAGGAAAGGCTAGACAGTCTGTTCTAAAGGAGATAACGTGATAAAGGAGGAAAGGCTAGATAGTTTGTTCTAAAGGAGATAACGTGATAAAGGTGGAAAGGCTAGACAGTTTGTTCTAAAGGAGGTAACGTGATAAAGGTGGAAAGGCTAGACAGTTTGTTCTAAAGGAGGTAACGTGATAAATGTGGAAAGGCTAGACTGTTTGTTCTAAAGGAGAGAACGTGATAAAGGTTGAAAGGCTAGACTGTTTGTTCTAAAGGAGAGAACGTGATAAAGGTGGAAAGGCTAGACAGTTTGTTCTAAAGGAGATAACGTGATAAAGGTGGAAAGGCTAGACAGTTTGTTCTAAAGGAGAGAACGGGATTAAGGAGGAAAGTCTAGACAGTTTGTTCTAAAGGAGATAATATGATAAAGGAGGAAAGGCTAGACAGTTTGTTCTAAAGGAGGTAACGTGATAAAGGTGAAAAGGCTAGACAGTTTGTTCTAAAGGAGGTAACGTGATAAAGGAGGAAAGGCTAGACAGTTTGTTCTAAAGGAGGTAACGTGATAAAGGAGGAAAGGCTAGACAGTTTGTTCTAAAGGAGGTAACGTGATAAAGTTGGAAAGGCTAGACAGTTTGTTCTAAAGGAGATAACGTGATAAAGGAGGAAAGGCTAGACAGTTTGTTCTAAAGGAGGTAACGTGATAAAGGTGGAAAGGTTAGACAGTTTGTTCTAAAGGAGAGAACGTGATAAAGTTGGAAGGCTAGACAGTTTCTTCTAAAGGAGATAACGTGTTAAAGGAGGAAAGGCTAGACAGTTTGTTCTAAAGGAGGTAACGTGATAAAGGTGGAAAGGTTAGACAGTTTGTTCTAAAGGAGATAACGTGATAAAGGAGGAAAGGCTAGACAGTTTGTTCTAAAGGAGAGAACGTGATAAAGGAGGAAAGGCTAGACAGTTTGTTCTAAAGGAGAGAAAGTGATAAAGGTGGAAAGTCTAGACAGTTTGTTCTAAAGGAGATAATATGATAAAGGAGGAAAGGCTAGACAGTTTGTGCTAAAGAAGAGAACGTGATAAAGGTGGAAAGGCTAGACAGTTTGTTCTAAAGGAGGTAACGCGATAAAGGTGGAAAGGCTAGACAATTTGTTCTAAAGGAGAGAACGTGATAAAGGTGGAAAGGCTAGACAGTTTGTTCTAAAGGAGGTAACGTGATAAAGGTGGAAAGTCTGGACAGTTTGTTCTAAAGGAGATAACGTGATAAAGGTGGAAAGTCTAGACAGTTTGTTCTAAAGGAGATAATATGATAAAGGAGGAAAGGCTAGACAGTTTGTGCTAAAGGAGAGAACGTGATAAAGGTGGAAAGGCTAGACAGTTTGTTCTAAAGGAGGTAACGCGATAAAGGTGGAAAGGCTAGGCAGTTTGTTCTAAAGGAGAGAACGTGATAAAGGAGGTAAGGCTAGACAGTTTGTTCTAAAGGAGGTAACATGATAAAGGTGGAAAGGCTAGACAATTTGTTCTAAAGGAGGTAACGTGATAAAGGTGGAAAGGCTAGACAGTTTGTTCTAAAGGAGATAACGTGATAAAGGTGGAAAGGCTAGACAGTTTGTTCTAAAGGAGGTAATATGATAAAGGAGGAAAGGCTAGACAGTTTGTTCTAAAGGAGGTAACGTGATAAAGGTGGAAAGGCTAGACAGTTTGTTATAAAGGAGGTAAAGTGATGAAGGTGGAAAGGCTAGACAGTTTGTTCTAAAGGAGATAACGTGATAAATGTGGAAAGGCTAGACGGTTTGTTCTAAAGGAGTTAATATGATAAAGGAAGAAAGGCTAGACAGTTTGTTCTAAAGGAGGTAACGTGATAAAGGAGGAAAGTCTAGACAGTTTGTTCGAAAGGAGAGAACGTGATAAAGGTGGAAAGGCTAAACAGTTTGTTCTAAAGGAGGTAACGTGTTAAAGAAGGAAAGGCTAGACAGTTTGTTCTAAAGGAGGTAACGTGATAAAGGTGGAAAGGCTAGACAGTTTGTTCTAAAGGAGAGAACGCGATAAAGGAAGAAAGGCTAGACAGTTTGTTCTAAAGGAGGTAACGTGATAAAGGTGGAAAGGCTAGACAGTTTGTTCTAAAGGAGGTAACGTGATAAAGGTGGAAAGGCTAGACAGTTTGTTCTAAAGGAGATAACGTGATAAAGGTGGAAAGGCTAGACAGTTTGTTCTAAAGGAGGTAACGTGATAAAGGTGGAAAGGCTAGACAGTTTGTTCTAAAGGAGGTAACGTGATAAAGGTGGAAAGGCTAGACAGTTTGTTCTAAAGGAGGTAACGTGATAAAGGTGGAAAGGCTAGACAGTTTGTTCTAAAGGAGGTAACGTGATAAAGGTGGAAAGGCTAGACAGTTTGTTCTAAAGGAGATAACGTGATAAAGGTGGAAAGGCTAGACAGTTTGTTCTAGAGGAGGTAACGTGATAAAGGTGGAAAGGCTAGACAGTTTGTTCTAAAGGATATAACGTGATAAAAGTGGAAGGGTTAGACAGTTTGTTCTAAAGGAGATAATATGATAAAGGAGGAAAGGCTAGACAGATTGTTCTAAAGGAGGTAACGTGATAAAGGAGGAACGGCTAGACAGTTTGTTCTAAAGGAGAGAACGTGATAAAGGAGGAAAGGCTAGACAGTTTGTTCTAAAGGAGAGAACGTGATAAAGGTGGAAAGGCTAGACAGTTTTTTCTAAAGGAGATAATATGATAAAGGAGGAAAGGCTAGACAATTTGTTCTAAAGGAGGTAACGTGATAAAGGTGGAAAGGCTAGACAGTTTGTTCTAAAGGAGGTAACGTGATAAAGGTTGAAAGGCTAGACAGTTTGTTCTAAAGGAGATAACGTGATAAAGGTGGAAAGGCTAGACAGTTTGTTCTAAAGGAGATAACGTGATAAAGGAAGAAAGGCTAGACAGTTTGTTCTAAAGGAGAGAACGTGATAAAGGTGGAAAGGCTAGACAGTTTGTTCTAAAGGAGAGAACGTGATAAAGGAGGAAAGGCTAGACAGTCTGTTCTAAAGGAGATAACGTGATAAAGGAGGAAAGGCTAGATAGTTTTTTCTAAAGGAGATAACGTGATAAAGGTGGAAAGGCTAGACAGTTTGTTCTAAAGGAGAGAACGTGATAAAGGAGGAAAGGCTAGACAGTCTGTTCTAAAGGAGATAACGTGATAAAGGAGGAAAGGCTAGATAGTTTGTTCTAAAGGAGATAACGTGATAAAGGTGGAAAGGCTAGACAGTTTGTTCTAAAGGAGGTAACGTGATAAAGGTGGAAAGGCTAGACAGTTTGTTCTAAAGGAGGTAACGTGATAAATGTGGAAAGGCTAGACTGTTTGTTCTAAAGGAGAGAACGTGATAAAGGTTGAAAGGGTAGACTGTTTGATCTAAAGGAGAGAACGTGATAAAGGTGGAAAGGCTAGACAGTTTGTTCTAAAGGAGATAACGTGATAAAGGTGGAAAGGCTAGACAGTTTGTTCTAAAGGAGAGAACGGGATTAAGGAGGAAAGTCTAGACAGTTTGTTCTAAAGGAGATAATATGATAAAGGAGGAAAGGCTAGACAGTTTGTTCTAAAGGAGGTAACGTGATAAAGGTGAAAAGGCTAGACAGTTTGTTCTAAAGGAGGTAACGTGATAAAGGAGGAAAGGCTAGACAGTTTGTTCTAAAGGAGGTAACGTGATAAAGGAGGAAAGGCTAGACAGTTTGTTCTAAAGGAGGTAACGTGATAAAGTTGGAAAGGCTAGACAGTTTGTTCTAAAGGAGATAACGTGATAAAGAAGGAAAGGCTAGACAGTTTGTTCTAAAGGAGGTAACGTGATAAAGGTGGAAAGGTTAGACAGTTTGTTCTAAAGAAGGTAACGTGATAAAGGTGGAAAGGCTAGACAGTTTGTTTTAAAGGAGATAACGTGATAAAGGAGAAAAGGCTAGACAGTTTGTTCTAAAGGAGATAACGTGATAAAGGTGGAAAGGCTAGACAGTTTGTTCTAAAGGAGATAATATGATAAAGGAGGAAAGGCTAGACAGTTTGTTCTAAAGGAGGTAACGTGATAAAGGTGGAAAGGCTAGACAGTTTGTTCTAAAGGAGGTAACGTGATAAAGGTTGAAAGGCTAGACAGTTTGTTCTAAAGGAGATAACGTGATAAAGGTGGAAAGGCTAGACAGTTTGTTCTAAAGGAGAGAACGTGATAAAGGAGGAAAGGCTAGACAGTCTGTTCTAAAGGAGATAACGTGATAAAGGAGGAAAGGCTAGATAGTTTTTTCTAAAGGAGATAACGTGATAAAGGTGGAAAGGCTAGACAGTTTGTTCTAAAGGAGAGAACGTGATAAAGGAGGAAAGGCTAGACAGTCTGTTCTAAAGGAGATAACGTGATAAAGGAGGAAAGGCTAGATAGTTTGTTCTAAAGGAGATAACGTGATAAAGGTGGAAAGGCTAGACAGTTTGTTCTAAAGGAGGTAACGTGATAAAGGTGGAAAGGCTAGACAGTTTGTTCTAAAGGAGGTAACGTGATAAATGTGGAAAGGCTAGACTGTTTGTTCTAAAGGAGAGAACGTGATAAAGGTTGAAAGGCTAGACTGTTTGTTCTAAAGGAGAGAACGTGATAAAGGTGGAAAGGCTAGACAGTTTGTTCTAAAGGAGATAACGTGATAAAGGTGGAAAGGCTAGACAGTTTGTTCTAAAGGAGAGAACGGGATTAAGGAGGAAAGTCTAGACAGTTTGTTCTAAAGGAGATAATATGATAAAGGAGGAAAGGCTAGACAGTTTGTTCTAAAGGAGGTAACGTGATAAAGGTGAAAAGGCTAGACAGTTTGTTCTAAAGGAGGTAACGTGATAAAGGAGGAAAGGCTAGACAGTTTGTTCTAAAGGAGGTAACGTGATAAAGGAGGAAAGGCTAGACAGTTTGTTCTAAAGGAGGTAACGTGATAAAGTTGGAAAGGCTAGACAGTTTGTTCTAAAGGAGATAACGTGATAAAGGAGGAAAGGCTAGACAGTTTGTTCTAAAGGAGGTAACGTGATAAAGGTGGAAAGGTTAGACAGTTTGTTCTAAAGGAGAGAACGTGATAAAGTTGGAAGGCTAGACAGTTTCTTCTAAAGGAGATAACGTGTTAAAGGAGGAAAGGCTAGACAGTTTGTTCTAAAGGAGGTAACGTGATAAAGGTGGAAAGGTTAGACAGTTTGTTCTAAAGGAGATAACGTGATAAAGGAGGAAAGGCTAGACAGTTTGTTCTAAAGGAGAGAACGTGATAAAGGAGGAAAGGCTAGACAGTTTGTTCTAAAGGAGAGAAAGTGATAAAGGTGGAAAGTCTAGACAGTTTGTTCTAAAGGAGATAATATGATAAAGGAGGAAAGGCTAGACAGTTTGTGCTAAAGAAGAGAACGTGATAAAGGTGGAAAGGCTAGACAGTTTGTTCTAAAGGAGGTAACGCGATAAAGGTGGAAAGGCTAGACAATTTGTTCTAAAGGAGAGAACGTGATAAAGGTGGAAAGGCTAGACAGTTTGTTCTAAAGGAGGTAACGTGATAAAGGTGGAAAGTCTGGACAGTTTGTTCTAAAGGAGATAACGTGATAAAGGTGGAAAGTCTAGACAGTTTGTTCTAAAGGAGATAATATGATAAAGGAGGAAAGGCTAGACAGTTTGTGCTAAAGGAGAGAACGTGATAAAGGTGGAAAGGCTAGACAGTTTGTTCTAAAGGAGGTAACGCGATAAAGGTGGAAAGGCTAGGCAGTTTGTTCTAAAGGAGAGAACGTGATAAAGGAGGTAAGGCTAGACAGTTTGTTCTAAAGGAGGTAACATGATAAAGGTGGAAAGGCTAGACAATTTGTTCTAAAGGAGGTAACGTGATAAAGGTGGAAAGGCTAGACAGTTTGTTCTAAAGGAGATAACGTGATAAAGGTGGAAAGGCTAGACAGTTTGTTCTAAAGGAGGTAATATGATAAAGGAGGAAAGGCTAGACAGTTTGTTCTAAAGGAGGTAACGTGATAAAGGTGGAAAGGCTAGACAGTTTGTTATAAAGGAGGTAAAGTGATGAAGGTGGAAAGGCTAGACAGTTTGTTCTAAAGGAGATAACGTGATAAATGTGGAAAGGCTAGACGGTTTGTTCTAAAGGAGTTAATATGATAAAGGAAGAAAGGCTAGACAGTTTGTTCTAAAGGAGGTAACGTGATAAAGGAGGAAAGTCTAGACAGTTTGTTCGAAAGGAGAGAACGTGATAAAGGTGGAAAGGCTAAACAGTTTGTTCTAAAGGAGGTAACGTGTTAAAGAAGGAAAGGCTAGACAGTTTGTTCTAAAGGAGGTAACGTGATAAAGGTGGAAAGGCTAGACAGTTTGTTCTAAAGGAGAGAACGCGATAAAGGAAGAAAGGCTAGACAGTTTGTTCTAAAGGAGGTAACGTGATAAAGGTGGAAAGGCTAGACAGTTTGTTCTAAAGGAGGTAACGTGATAAAGGTGGAAAGGCTAGACAGTTTGTTCTAAAGGAGATAACGTGATAAAGGTGGAAAGGCTAGACAGTTTGTTCTAAAGGAGGTAACGTGATAAAGGTGGAAAGGCTAGACAGTTTGTTCTAAAGGAGGTAACGTGATAAAGGTGGAAAGGCTAGACAGTTTGTTCTAAAGGAGGTAACGTGATAAAGGTGGAAAGGCTAGACAGTTTGTTCTAAAGGAGGTAACGTGATAAAGGTGGAAAGGCTAGACAGTTTGTTCTAAAGGAGATAACGTGATAAAGGTGGAAAGGCTAGACAGTTTGTTCTAGAGGAGGTAACGTGATAAAGGTGGAAAGGCTAGACAGTTTGTTCTAAAGGATATAACGTGATAAAAGTGGAAGGGTTAGACAGTTTGTTCTAAAGGAGATAATATGATAAAGGAGGAAAGGCTAGACAGATTGTTCTAAAGGAGGTAACGTGATAAAGGAGGAACGGCTAGACAGTTTGTTCTAAAGGAGAGAACGTGATAAAGGAGGAAAGGCTAGACAGTTTGTTCTAAAGGAGAGAACGTGATAAAGGTGGAAAGGCTAGACAGTTTTTTCTAAAGGAGATAATATGATAAAGGAGGAAAGGCTAGACAATTTGTTCTAAAGGAGGTAACGTGATAAAGGTGGAAAGGCTAGACAGTTTGTTCTAAAGGAGGTAACGTGATAAAGGTTGAAAGGCTAGACAGTTTGTTCTAAAGGAGATAACGTGATAAAGGTGGAAAGGCTAGACAGTTTGTTCTAAAGGAGATAACGTGATAAAGGAAGAAAGGCTAGACAGTTTGTTCTAAAGGAGAGAACGTGATAAAGGTGGAAAGGCTAGACAGTTTGTTCTAAAGGAGAGAACGTGATAAAGGAGGAAAGGCTAGACAGTCTGTTCTAAAGGAGATAACGTGATAAAGGAGGAAAGGCTAGATAGTTTTTTCTAAAGGAGATAACGTGATAAAGGTGGAAAGGCTAGACAGTTTGTTCTAAAGGAGAGAACGTGATAAAGGAGGAAAGGCTAGACAGTCTGTTCTAAAGGAGATAACGTGATAAAGGAGGAAAGGCTAGATAGTTTGTTCTAAAGGAGATAACGTGATAAAGGTGGAAAGGCTAGACAGTTTGTTCTAAAGGAGGTAACGTGATAAAGGTGGAAAGGCTAGACAGTTTGTTCTAAAGGAGGTAACGTGATAAATGTGGAAAGGCTAGACTGTTTGTTCTAAAGGAGAGAACGTGATAAAGGTTGAAAGGGTAGACTGTTTGATCTAAAGGAGAGAACGTGATAAAGGTGGAAAGGCTAGACAGTTTGTTCTAAAGGAGATAACGTGATAAAGGTGGAAAGGCTAGACAGTTTGTTCTAAAGGAGAGAACGGGATTAAGGAGGAAAGTCTAGACAGTTTGTTCTAAAGGAGATAATATGATAAAGGAGGAAAGGCTAGACAGTTTGTTCTAAAGGAGGTAACGTGATAAAGGTGAAAAGGCTAGACAGTTTGTTCTAAAGGAGGTAACGTGATAAAGGAGGAAAGGCTAGACAGTTTGTTCTAAAGGAGGTAACGTGATAAAGGAGGAAAGGCTAGACAGTTTGTTCTAAAGGAGGTAACGTGATAAAGTTGGAAAGGCTAGACAGTTTGTTCTAAAGGAGATAACGTGATAAAGAAGGAAAGGCTAGACAGTTTGTTCTAAAGGAGGTAACGTGATAAAGGTGGAAAGGTTAGACAGTTTGTTCTAAAGGAGAGAACGTGATAAAGTTGGAAAGGCTAGACAGTTTGTTCTAAAGGAGATAACGTGATAAAGGAGGAAAGGCTAGACAGTTTGTTCTAAAGGAGATAACGTGATAAAGGTGGAAAGGCTAGACAGTTTGTTCTAAAGGAGATAATATGATAAAGGAGGAAAGGCTAGACAGTTTGTTCTAAAGGAGGTAACGTGATAAAGGTGGAAAGGCTAGACAGTTTGTTCTAAAGGAGGTAACGTGATAAAGGAGGAAAGGCTAGACAGTTTGTTCTAAAGGAGATAACGTGATAAAGGTGGAAAGGCTAGACAGTTTGTTCTAAAGGAGATAACGTGATAAAGGAAGAAAGTCTAGACAGTTTGTTCTAAAGGAGAGAACGTGATAAAGGAGGAAAGGCTAGACAGTTTGTTCTAAAGGAGAGAACGTGATAAAGGAGGAAAGGCTAGACAGTCTGTTCTAAAGGAGATAACGTGATAAAGGAGGAAAGGCTAGATAGTTTGTTCTAAAGGAGATAACGTGATAAAGGTGGAAAGGCTAGACAGTTTGTTCTAAAGGAGAGAACGTGATAAAGGAGGAAAGGCTAGACAGTCTGTTCTAAAGGAGATAACGTGATAAAGGAGGAAAGGCTAGATAGTTTGTTCTAAAGGAGATAACGTGATAAAGGTGGAAAGGCTAGACAGTTTGTTCTAAAGGAGGTAACGTGATAAAGGTGGAAAGGCTAGACAGTTTGTTCTAAAGGAGGTAACGTGATAAATGTGGAAAGGCTAGACTGTTTGTTCTAAAGGAGAGAACGTGATAAAGGTGGAAAGGCTAGACTGTTTGTTCTAAAGGAGAGAACGTGATAAAGGTGGAAAGGCTAGACAGTTTGTTCTAAAGGAGATAACGTGATAAAGGTGGAAAGGCTAGATAGTTTGTTCTAAAGGAGAGAACGGGATTAAGGAGGAAAGTCTAGACAGTTTGTTCTAAAGGAGATAATATGATAAAGGAGGAAAGGCTAGACAGTTTGTTCTAAAGGAGGTAACGTGATAAAGGTGAAAAGGCTAGACAGTTTGTTCTAAAGGAGGTAACGTGATAAAGGAGGAAAGGCTAGACAGTTTGTTCTAAATGAGGTAACGTGATGAAGGAGGAAAGGCTAGACAGTTTGTTCTAAAGGAGGTAACGTGATAAAGTTGGAAAGGCTAGACAGTTTGTTCTAAAGGAGATAACGTGATAAAGGAGGAAAGGCTAGACAGTTTGTTCTAAAGGAGGTAACGTGATAAAGGTGGAAAGGTTAGACAGTTTGTTCTAAAGGAGAGAACGTGATAAAGGAGGAAAGGCTAGACAGTTTGTTCTAAAGGAGAGAACGTAATAAAGGAGGAAAGGCTAGACAGTTTGTTCTAAAGGAGAGAAAGTGATAAAGGTGGAAAGGCTAGACAGTTTGTTCTAAATGAGAGAACGTGATACAGGAGGAAAGGCTAGACAGATTGTTCTCAAGGAGTTAACGTGATAAATGTGGAAAGGCTAGACAGTTTGTTCTAAAGGAGATATCGTGATAAAGGTGGAAAGTCTAGACAGTTTGTTCTAAAGGAGATAATATGATAAAGGAGGAAAGGCTAGACAGTTTGTGCTAAAGGAGAGAACGTGATAAAGGTGGAAAGGCTAGACAGTTTGTTCTAAAAGAGGGAACGTGATAAAGGTGGAAAGGCTAGACAGTTTGTTCTAAAGGAGGGAACGTGATAAAGGTGGAAAAGCAGGACAGTTTGTTCTAAAGGAGATAACGTGATAAAGGAGTAAAGGCTAGACAGTTTGTTCTAAAGGAGATAACGTGATAAATGTGGAAAGGCTAGACAGTTTGTTCTAAAGGAGGTAACGTGATAAAGGTGGAAAGGCTAGACAGTTTGTTCTAAAGGATAGAACGTGATAAAGGTGGAAAGGCTAGACAGTTTGTTCTAAAGGAGGTAACGTGATAAAGGTGGAAAGGCTAGACAGTTTGTTCTAAAGGAGGTAACGTGATAAAGGTGGAAAGGCTAGACAGTTTGTTCTAAATGAGAGAACGTGATAAAGGTGGAAAGGCTAGACAGTTTGTTCTAAAGGAGATAACGTGATAAAGGTGGAAAGGCTAGACAGTTTGTTCTAAAGGAGGTAACGTGATATAGGAGGAAAGGCTAGACAGTTTGTTCTAAAGGAGGTAACGTGATAAAGGAGGAAAGGCTAGACAGTTTGTTCTAAAGGAGGTAACGTGATAAAGGTGGAAAGGCTAGACAGTTTGTTCTAAAGGAGGTAACGTGATAAAGGTGGAAAAGCAGGACAGTTTGTTCTAAAGGAGATAACGTGATAAAGGAGTAAAGGCTAGACAGTTTGTTCTAAAGGAGATAACGTGATAAAGGTGGAAAGGCTAGACAGTTTGTTCTAAAAGAGGGAACGTGATAAAGGTGGAAAGGCTAGACAGTTTGTTCTAAAGGAGGGAACGTGATAAAGGTGGAAAAGCCGGACAGTTTGTTCTAAAGGAGATAACGTGATAAAGGAGTAAAGGCTAGACAGTTTGTTCTAAAGGAGATAACGTGATAAAGGTGGAAAGGCTAGACAGTTTGTTCTAAAGGAGATAACGTGATAAAGGTGGAAAGGCTAGACAGTTTGTTCTAAAGGATAGAACGTGATAAAGGTGGAAAGGCTAGACAGTTTGTTCTAAAGGAGGTAACGTGATAAAGGTGGAAAGGCTAGACAGTTTGTTCTAAAGGAGGTAACGTGATAAAGGTGGAAAGGCTAGACAGTTTGTTCTAAAGGAGAGAACGTGATAAAGGTGGAAGGGCTAGACAGTTTCTTCTAAAGGAGATAACGTGATAAAGGTGGAAAGGCTAGACAGTTTGTTCTAAAGGAGGTAACGTGATATAGGAGGAAAGGCTAGACAGTTTGTTCTAAAGGAGGTAACGTGATAAAGGAGGAAAGGCTAGACAGTTTGTTCTAAAGGATGTAACGTGATAAAGGAGGAAAGGGTAGACAATTTGTTCTAAATGAGGTAACGTTATAAAGGTTGAAAGGCTACACAGTTTGTTCTAAAGGAGAGAACGTGATAAAGGTGGAAAGGCTAGACAGTTTGTTCTAAAGGAGGTAACGTGATAAAGGTGGAAAGGCTAGACAGTTTGTTCTAAAGGAGATAACATAATAAAGGAGGAAAGGCTAGACAGTTTGTTCTAAAGGAGGTAACGTGATAAAGGTGGAAAGGCTAGACAGTTTGTTCTAAAGGAGGTAACGTTATAAAGGTGGAAAGGCTAGACAGTTTGTTCTAAAGGAGAGAACGTGATAAAGGAGGAAAGGCTAGACAGTTTGTTCTAAAGGAGGTAACGTGATAAAGGTGAAAAGGCTAGACAGTTTGTTCTAAAGGAGGTAACGTGATAAAGGTGGAAAGGCTAGACAGTTTGTTCTAAAGGAGGCAACGTTATAAAGGAGGAAAGGCTAGACAGTTTGTTCTAAAGGAGATAACGTGATAAAGGAGGAAAGGGTAGACAGTTTGTTCTAAAGGAGGTAACGTGATAAAGGTGGAAAGGCTAGACAGTTTGTTCTAAAGGAGAGAACGTGATAAAGGAGGAAAGGCTAGACAGTTTGTTCTAAAGGAGGTAACGTGATAAAGGTGGAAAGGCTAGACAGTTTGTTCTAAAGGAGAGAACGTGATAAAGGTGGAAAGGCTAGACAGTTTGTTCTAAAGGAGAGAACGTGATAAAGGTGGAAAGGCTAGACAGTTTGTTCTAAAGGAGGGAACGTGATAAAGGTGGAAAGGCTAGACAGTTTGTTCTAAAGGAGATAACGTGATAAAGGACGAAAGGCTAGACAGTTTGTTCTAAACGATATAACGTGATAAAGGTGGAAAGGCTAGACAGTTTGTTCTAAAGAAGGTAACGTGATAAAGGTGGAAAGGCTAGACAGTTTGTTCTAAAGGAAAAAACGTGATAACGGAGGAAATGCTAGACAGTTTGTTCTAAAGGAGATAACGTGATAAAGGAGGAAAGGCTAGACAGTTTGTTCTAAAGGAGGTAACGTGATAAAGGTGGAAAGGCTAGACAGTTTGTTCTAAAGGAGGTAACGTGATAAAGGTGGAAAAGCAGGACAGTTTGTTCTAAAGGAGATAACGTGATAAAGGAGTAAAGGCTAGACAGTTTGTTCTAAAGGAGATAACGTGATAAAGGTGGAAAGGCTAGACAGTTTGTTCTAAAAGAGGGAACGTGATAAAGGTGGAAAGGCTAGACAGTTTGTTCTAAAGGAGGGAACGTGATAAAGGTGGAAAAGCAGGACAGTTTGTTCTAAAGGAGATAACGTGATAAAGGAGTAAAGGCTAGACAGTTTGTTCTAAAGGAGATAACGTGATAAAGGTGGAAAGGCTAGACAATTTGTTCTAAAGGAGATAACGTGATAAAGGTGGAAAGGCTAGACAGTTTGTTCTAAAGGATAGAACGTGATAAAGGTGGAAAGGCTAGACAGTTTGTTCTAAAGGAGGTAACGTGATAAAGGTGGAAAGGCTAGACAGTTTGTTCTAAAGGAGGTAACGTGATAAAGTTGGAAAGGCTAGACAGTTTGTTCTAAAGGAGAGAACGTGATAAAGGTGGAAAGGCTAGACAGTTTGTTCTAAAGGAGGCAACGTTATAAAGGAGGAAAGGCTAGACAGTTTGTTCTAAAAGAGATAACGTGATAAAGGAGGAAAGGCTAGACAGTTTGTTCTAAAAAAGGTAACGTGATAAAGGTGGAAAGGCTAGACAGTTTGTTCTAAAGGAGAGAACGTGATAAAGGAGGAAAGGCTAGACAGTTTGTTCTAAAGGAGGTAACGTGATAAAGGTGGAAAGGCTAGACAGTTTGTTCTAAAGGAGAGAACGTGATAAAGGTGGAAAGGCTAGACAGTTTGTTCTAAAGGAGAGAACGTTATAAAGGTGGAAAGGCTAGACAGTTTGTTCTAAAGGAGGGAACGTGATAAAGGTGGAAAGGCTAGACAGTTTGTTCTAAAGGAGATAACGTGATAAATGACGAAAGGCTAGACAGTTTGTTCTAAAGGATATAACGTGATAAAGGTGGAAAGGCTAGACAGTTTGTTCTAAAGAAGGTAACGTGATAAAGGTGGAAAGGCTAGACAGTTTGTTCTAAAGGAGAAAACGTGATAACGGAGGAAATGCTAGACAGTTTGTTCTAAAGGAGATAACGTGATAAAGGAGGAAAGGCTAGACAGTTTGTTCTAAAGGAGGTAACGTGATAAAGGTGGAAAGGCTAGACAGTTTGTTCTAAAGGAGGTAACGTGATAAAGGTGGAAAAGCAGGACAGTTTGTTCTAAAGGAGATAACGTGATAAAGGAGTAAAGGCTAGACAGTTTGTTCTAAATGAGATAACGTGATAAAGGTGGAAAGGCTAGACAGTTTGTTCTAAAAGAGGGAACGTGATAAAGGTGGAAAGGCTAGACAGTTTGTTCTAAAGGAGGGAACGTGATAAAGGTGGAAAAGCAGGACAGTTTGTTCTAAAGGAGATAACGTGATAAAGGAGTAAAGGCTAGACAGTTTGTTCTAAAGGAGATAACTTGATAAAGGTGGAAAGGCTAGACAGTTTGTTCTAAAGGAGATAACGTGATAAAGGTGGAAAGGCTAGACAGTTTGTTCTAAAGGATAGAACGTGATAAAGGTGGAAAGGCTAGACAGTTTGTTCTAAAGGAGGTAACGTGATAAAGGTGGAAAGGCTAGACAGTTTGTTCTAAAGGAGGTAACGTGATAAAGTTGGAAAGGCTAGACAGTTTGTTCTAAAGGAGAGAACGTGATAAAGGTGGAAAGGCTAGACAGTTTGTTCTAAAGGAGATAACGTGATAAAGGTGGAAAGGCTAGACAGTTTGTTCTAAAGGAGGTAACGTGATATAGGAGGAAAGGCTAGACAGTTTGTTCTAAAGGAGGTAACTTGATAAAGGAGGAAAGGCTAGACAGTTTGTTCTAAAGGAGGTAACGTGATAAAGGAGGAAAGGCTAGACAATTTGTTCTAAATGAGGTAAGGTTATAAAGGTTGAAAGGCTAGACAGTTTGTTCTAAAGGAGAGAACGTGATAAAGGTGGAAAGGCTAGACAGTTTGTTCTAAAGGAGGTAACGTGATAAAGGTGGAAAGGCTAGACAGTTTGTTCTAAAGGAGATAACAAGATAAAGGAGGAAAGGCTAGACAGTTTGTTCTAAAGGATGTAACGTGATAAAGGACGAAAGGCTAGACAGTTTGTTCTAAAGGAGGTAACGTTATAAAGGTGGAAAGGCTAGACAGTTTGTTCTAAAGGAGAGAACGTGATAAAGGAGGAAAGGCTAGACAGTTTGTTCTAAAGGAGGTAACGTTATAAAGCTGAAAAGGCTAGACAGTTTGTTCTAAAGGAGGTAACGTGATAAAGGTGGAAAGGCTAGACAGTTTGTTCTAAAGGAGGCAACGTTATAAAGGAGGAAAGGCTAGACAGTTTGTTCTAAAGGAGATAACGTGATAAAGGAGGTAAGGCTAGACAGTTTGTTCTAAAGGAGGTAACGTGATAAAGGTGGAAAGGCTAGACAGTTTGTTCTAAAGGAGAGAACGTGATAAAGGAGGAAAGGCTAGACAGTTTGTTCTAAAGGAGGTAACGTGATAAAGGTGGAAAGGCTAGACAGTTTGTTCTAAAGGAGAGAACGTGATAAAGGTGGAAAGGCTAGACAGTTTGTTCTAAAGGAGAGAACGTGATAAAGGTGGAAAGGCTAGACAGTTTGTTCTAAAGGAGGGAACGTGATAAAGGTGGAAAGGCTAGACAGTTTGTTCTAAAGGAGATAACGTGATAAAGGACGAAAGGCTAGACAGTTTGTTCTAAAGGATATAACGTGATAAAGGTGGAAAGGCTAGACAGTTTGTTCTAAAGAAGGTAACGTGATAAAGGTGGAAAGGCTAGACAGTTTGTTCTAAAGGAGAAAACGTGATAACGGAGGAAATGCTAGACAGTTTGTTCTAAAGGAGATAACGTGATAAAGGAGGAAAGGCTAGACAGTTTGTTCTAAAGGAGGTAACGTGATAAAGGTGGAAAGGCTAGACAGTTTGTTCTAAAGGAGGTAACGTGATAAAGGTGGAAAAGCAGGACAGTTTGTTCTAAAGGAGATAACGTGATAAAGGAGTAAAGGCTAGACAGTTTGTTCTAAAGGAGATAACGTGATAAAGGTGGAAAGGCTAGACAGTTTGTTCTAAAAGAGGGAACGTGATAAAGGTGGAAAGGCTAGACAGTTTGTTCTAAAGGAGGGAACGTGATAAAGGTGGAAAAGCAGGAAAGTTTGTTCTAAAGGAGATAACGTGATAAAGGAGTAAAGGCTAGACAGTTTGTTCTAAAGGAGATAACGTGATAAAGGTGGAAAGGCTAGACAGTTTGTTCTAAAGGAGATAACGTGATAAAGGTGGAAAGGCTAGACAGTTTGTTCTAAAGGATAGAACGTGATAAAGGTGGAAAGGCTAGACAGTTTGTTCTAAAGGAGGTAACGTGATAAAGGTGGAAAGGCTAGACAGTTTGTTCTAAAGGAGGTAACGTGATAAAGTTGGAAAGGCTAGACAGTTTGTTCTAAAGGAGAGAACGTGATAAAGGTGGAAAGGCTAGACAGTTTGTTCTAAAGGAGGCAACGTTATAAAGGAGGAAAGGCTAGACAGTTTGTTCTAAAGGAGATAACGTGATAAAGGAGGAAAGGCTAGACAGTTTGTTCTAAAGGAGGTAACGTGATAAAGGTGGAAAGGCTAGACAGTTTGTTCTAAAGGAGAGAACGTGATAAAGGAGGAAAGGCTAGACAGTTTGTTCTAAAGGAGGTAACGTGATAAAGGTGGAAAGGCTAGACAGTTTGTTCTAAAGGAGAGAACGTGATAAAGGTGGAAAGGCTAGACAGTTTGTTCTAAAGGAGAGAACGTGATAAAAGTGGAAAGGCTAGACAGTTTGTTCTAAAGGAGGGAACGTGATAAAGGTGGAAAGGCTAGACAGTTTGTTCTAAAGGAGATAACGTGATAAAGGACGAAAGGCTAGACAGTTTGTTCTAAAGGATATAACGTGATAAAGGTGGAAAGGCTAGACAGTTTGTTCTAAAGAAGGTAACGTGATAAAGGTGGAAAGGCTAGACAGTTTGTTCTAAAGGAGAAAACGTGATAACGGAGGAAATGCTAGACAGTTTGTTCTAAAGGAGATAACGTGATAAAGGAGGAAAGGCTAGACAGTTTGTTCTAAAGGAGGTAACGTGATAAAGGTGGAAAGGCTAGACAGTTTGTTCTAAAGGAGGTAACGTGATAAAGGTGGAAAAGCAGGACAGTTTGTTCTAAAGGAGATAACGTGATAAAGGAGTAAAGGCTAGACAGTTTGTTCTAAAGGAGATAACGTGATAAAGGTGGAAAGGCTAGACAGTTTGTTCTAAAAGAGGGAACGTGATAAAGGTGGAAAGGCTAGACAGTTTGTTCTAAAGGAGGGAACGTGATAAAGGTGGAAAAGCAGGACAGTTTGTTCTAAAGGAGATAACGTGATAAAGGAGTAAAGGCTAGACAGTTTGTTCTAAAGGAGATAACTTGATAAAGGTGGAAAGGCTAGACAGTTTGTTCTAAAGGAGATAACGTGATAAAGGTGGAAAGGCTAGACAGTTTGTTGTAAAGGATAGAACGTGATAAAGGTGTAAAGGCTAGACAGTTTGTTCTAAAGGAGGTAACGTGATAAAGGTGGAAAGGCTAGACAGTTTGTTCTAAAGGAGGTAACGTGATAAAGTTGGAAAGGCTAGACAGTTTGTTCTAAAGGAGAGAACGTGATAAAGGTGGAAAGGCTAGACAGTTTGTTCTAAAGGAGATAACGTGATAAAGGTGGAAAGGCTAGACAGTTTGTTCTAAAGGAGGTAACGTGATATAGGAGGAAAGGCTAGACAGTTTGTTCTAAAGGAGGTAACGTGATAAAGGAGGAAAGGCTAGACAGTTTGTTCTAAAGGAGGTAACGTGATAAAGGAGGAAAGGCTAGACAATTTGTTCTAAATGAGGTAAGGTTATAAAGGTTGAAAGGCTAGACAGTTTGTTCTAAAGGAGAGAACGTGATAAAGGTGGAAAGGCTAGACAGTTTGTTCTAAAGGAGGTAACGTGATAAAGGTGGAAAGGCTAGACAGTTTGTTCTAAAGGAGATAACAAGATAAAGGAGGAAAGGCTAGACAGTTTGTTCTAAAGGATGTAACGTGATAAAGGTGGAAAGGCTAGACAGTTTGTTCTAAAGGAGGTAACGTTATAAAGGTGGAAAGGCTAGACAGTTTGTTCTAAAGGAGAGAACGTGATAAAGGAGGAAAGGCTAGACAGTTTGTTCTAAAGGAGGTAACGTGATAAAGCTGAAAAGGCTAGACAGTTTGTTCTAAAAGAGGTAACGTGATAAAGGTGGAAAGGCTAGACAGTTTGTTCTAAAGGAGGCAACGTTATAAAGGAGGAAAGGCTAGACAGTTTGTTCTAAAGGAGATAACGTGATAAAGGAGGTAAGGCTAGACAGTTTGTTCTAAAGGAGGTAACGTGATAAAGGTGGAAAGGCTAGACAGTTTGTTCTAAAGGAGAGAACGTGATAAAGGAGGAAAGGCTAGACAGTTTGTTCTAAAGGAGGTAACGTGATAAAGGTGGAAAGGCTAGACAGTTTGTTCTAAAGGAGAGAACGTGATAAAGGTGGAAAGGCTAGACAGTTTGTTCTAAAGGAGAGAACGTGATAAAGGTGGAAAGGCTAGACAGTTTGTTCTAAAGGAGGGAACGTGATAAAGGTGGAAAGGCTAGACAGTTTGTTCTAAAGGAGATAACGTGATAAAGGACGAAAGGCTAGACAGTTTGTTCTAAAGGATATAACGTGATAAAGGTGGAAAGGCTAGACAGTTTGTTCTAAAGAAGGTAACGTGATAAAGGTGGAAAGGCTAGACAGTTTGTTCTAAAGGAGAAAACGTGATAACGGAGGAAATGCTAGACAGTTTGTTCTAAAGGAGATAACGTGATAAAGGAGGAAAGGCTAGACAGTTTGTTCTAAAGGAGGTAACGTGATAAAGGTGGAAAGGCTAGACAGTTTGTTCTAAAGGAGGTAACGTGATAAAGGTGGAAAAGCAGGACAGTTTGATCTAAAGGAGATAACGTGATAAAGGAGTAAATGCTAGACAGTTTGTTCTAAAGGAGATAACGTGATAAAGGTGGAAAGGCTAGACAGTTTGTTCTAAAAGAGGGAACGTGATAAAGGTGGAAAGGCTAGACAGTTTGTTCTAAAGGAGGGAACGTGATAAAGGTGGAAAAGCAGGAAAGTTTGTTCTAAAGGAGATAACGTGATAAAGGAGTAAAGGCTAGACAGTTTGTTCTAAAAGAGGGAACGTGATAAAGGTGGAAAGGCTAGACAGTTTGTTCTAAAGGAGATAACGTGATAAAGGACGAAAGGCTAGACAGTTTGTTCTAAAGGATATAACGTGATAAAGGTGGAAAGGCTAGACAGTTTGTTCTAAAGAAGGTAACGTGATAAAGGTGGAAAGGCTAGACAGTTTGTTCTAAAGGAGAAAACGTGATAACGGAGGAAATGCTAGACAGTTTGTTCTAAAGGAGATAACGTGATAAAGAAGGAAAGGCTAGACAGTTTGTTCTAAAGGAGGTAACGTGATAATGGTGGAAAGGCTAGACAGTTTGTTCTAAAGGAGGTAACGTGATAAAGGTGGAAAAGCAGGACAGTTTGTTCTAAAGGAGATAACGTGATAAAGGAGTAAAGGCTAGACAGTTTGTTCTAAAGGAGATAACGTGATAAAGGTGGAAAGGCTAGACAGTTTGTTCTAAAAGAGGGAACGTGATAAAGGTGGAAAGGCTAGACAGTTTGTTCTAAAGGAGGGAACGTGATAAAGGTGGAAAAGCAGGACAGTTTGTTCTAAAGGAGATAACGTGATAAAGGAGTAAAGGCTAGACAGTTTGTTCTAAAGGAGATAACTTGATAAAGGTGGAAAGGCTAGACAGTTTGTTCTAAAGGAGATAACGTGATAAAGGTGGAAAGGCTAGACAGTTTGTTGTAAAGGATAGAACGTGATAAAGGTGAAAAGGCTAGACAGTTTGTTCTAAAGGAGGTAACGTGATAAAGGTGGAAAGGCTAGACAGTTTGTTCTAAAGGAGGTAACGTGATAAAGTTGGAAAGGCTAGACAGTTTGTTCTAAAGGAGAGAACGTGATAAAGGTGGAAAGGCTAGACAGTTTGTTCTAAAGGAGATAACGTGATAAAGGTGGAAAGGCTAGACAGTTTGTTCTAAAGGAGGTAACGTGATATAGGAGGAAAGGCTAGACAGTTTGTTCTAAAGGAGGTAACGTGATAAAGGAGGAAAGGCTAGACAGTTTGTTCTAAAGGAGGTAACGTGATAAAGGAGGAAAGGCTAGACAATTTGTTCTAAATGAGGTAAGGTTATAAAGGTTGAAAGGCTAGACAGTTTGTTCTAAAGGAGAGAACGTGATAAAGGTGGAAAGGCTAGACAGTTTGTTCTAAAGGAGGTAACGTGATAAAGGTGGAAAGGCTAGACAGTTTGTTCTAAAGGAGATAACAAGATAAAGGAGGAAAGGCTAGACAGTTTGTTCTAAAGGATGTAACGTGATAAAGGTGGAAAGGCTAGACAGTTTGTTCTAAAGGAGGTAACGTTATAAAGGTGGAAAGGCTAGACAGTTTGTTCTAAAGGAGAGAACGTGATAAAGGAGGAAAGGCTAGACAGTTTGTTCTAAAGGAGGTAACGTGATAAAGCTGAAAAGGCTAGACAGTTTGTTCTAAAAGAGGTAACGTGATAAAGGTGGAAAGGCTAGACAGTTTGTTCTAAAGGAGGCAACGTTATAAAGGAGGAAAGGCTAGACAGTTTGTTCTAAAGGAGATAACGTGATAAAGGAGGTAAGGCTAGACAGTTTGTTCTAAAGGAGGTAACGTGATAAAGGTGGAAAGGCTAGACAGTTTGTTCTAAAGGAGAGAACGTGATAAAGGAGGAAAGGCTAGACAGTTTGTTCTAAAGGAGGTAACGTGATAAAGGTGGAAAGGCTAGACAGTTTGTTCTAAAGGAGAGAACGTGATAAAGGTGGAAAGGCTAGACAGTTTGTTCTAAAGGAGAGAACGTGATAAAGGTGGAAAGGCTAGACAGTTTGTTCTAAAGGAGGGAACGTGATAAAGGTGGAAAGGCTAGACAGTTTGTTCTAAAGGAGATAACGTGATAAAGGACGAAAGGCTAGACAGTTTGTTCTAAAGGATATAACGTGATAAAGGTGGAAAGGCTAGACAGTTTGTTCTAAAGAAGGTAACGTGATAAAGGTGGAAAGGCTAGACAGTTTGTTCTAAAGGAGAAAACGTGATAACGGAGGAAATGCTAGACAGTTTGTTCTAAAGGAGATAACGTGATAAAGGAGGAAAGGCTAGACAGTTTGTTCTAAAGGAGGTAACGTGATAAAGGTGGAAAGGCTAGACAGTTTGTTCTAAAGGAGGTAACGTGATAAAGGTGGAAAAGCAGGACAGTTTGATCTAAAGGAGATAACGTGATAAAGGAGTAAATGCTAGACAGTTTGTTCTAAAGGAGATAACGTGATAAAGGTGGAAAGGCTAGACAGTTTGTTCTAAAAGAGGGAACGTGATAAAGGTGGAAAGGCTAGACAGTTTGTTCTAAAGGAGGGAACGTGATAAAGGTGGAAAAGCAGGAAAGTTTGTTCTAAAGGAGATAACGTGATAAAGGAGTAAAGGCTAGACAGTTTGTTCTAAAGGAGGGAACGTGATAAAGGTGGAAAGGCTAGACAGTTTGTTCTAAAGGAGATAACGTGATAAAGGACGAAAGGCTAGACAGTTTGTTCTAAAGGATATAACGTGATAAAGGTGGAAAGGCTAGACAGTTTGTTCTAAAGAAGGTAACGTGATAAAGGTGGAAAGGCTAGACAGTTTGTTCTAAAGGAGAAAACATGATAACGGAGGAAATGCTAGACAGTTTGTTCTAAAGGAGATAACGTGATAAAGGAGGAAAGGCTAGACAGTTTGTTCTAAAGGAGGTAACGTGATAAAGGTGGAAAGGCTAGACAGTTTGTTCTAAAGGAGGTAACGTGATAAAGGTGGAAAAGCAGGACAGTTTGTTCTAAAGGAGATAACGTGATAAAGGAGTAAAGGCTAGACAGTTTGTTCTAAAGGAGATAACGTGATAAAGGTGGAAAGGCTAGACAGTTTGTTCTAAAAGAGGGAACGTGATAAAGGTGGAAAGGCTAGACAGTTTGTTCTAAAGGAGGGAACGTGATAAAGGTGGAAAAGCAGGACAGTTTGTTCTAAAGGAGATAACGTGATAAAGGAGTAAAGGCTAGACAGTTTGTTCTAAAGGAGATAACTTGATAAAGGTGGAAAGGCTAGACAGTTTGTTCTAAAGGAGATAACGTGAAAAAGGTGGAAAGGCTAGACAGTTTGTTGTAAAGGATAGAACGTGATAAAGGTGGAAAGGCTAGACAGTTTGTTCTAAAGGAGGTAACGTGATAAAGGTGGAAAGGCTAGACAGTTTGTTCTAAAGGAGGTAACGTGATAAAGTTGGAAAGGCTAGACAGTTTGTTCTAAAGGAGAGAACGTGATAAAGGTGGAAAGGCTAGACAGTTTGTTCTAAAGGAGATAACGTGATAAAGGTGGAAAGGCTAGACAGTTTGTTCTAAAGGAGGTAACGTGATATAGGAGGAAAGGCTAGACAGTTTGTTCTAAAGGAGGTAACGTGATAAAGGAGGAAAGGCTAGACAGTTTGTTCTAAAGGAGGTAACGTGATAAAGGAGGAAAGGCTAGACAATTTGTTCTAAATGAGGTAAGGTTATAAAGGTTGAAAGGCTAGACAGTTTGTTCTAAAGGAGAGAACGTGATAAAGGTGGAAAGGCTAGACAGTTTGTTCTAAAGGAGGTAACGTGATAAAGGTGGAAAGGATAGACAGTTTGTTCTAAAGGAGGCAACGTTATAAAGGAGGAAAGGCTAGACAGTTTGTTCTAAAGGAGATAACGTGATAAAGGAGGTAAGGCTAGACAGTTTGTTCTAATGGAGGTAACGTGATAAAGGTGGAAAGGCTAGACAGTTTGTTCTAAAGGAGAGAACGTGATAAAGGAGGAAAGGCTAGACAGTTTGTTCTAAAGGAGGTAACGTGATAAAGGTGGAAAGGCTAGACAGTTTGTTCTAAAGGAGAGAACGTGATAAAGGTGGAAAGGCTAGACAGTTTGTTCTAAAGGAGAGAACGTGATAAAGGTGGAAAGGCTAGACAGTTTGTTCTAAAGGAGGGAACGTGATAAAGGTGGAAAGGCTAGACAGTTTGTTCTAAAGGAGATAACGTGATAAAGGACGAAAGGCTAGACAGTTTGTTCTAAAGGATATAACGTGATAAAGGTGGAAAGGCTAGACAGTTTGTTCTAAAGAAGGTAACGTGATAAAGGTGGAAAGGCTAGACAGTTTGTTCTAAAGGAGAAAACGTGATAACGGAGGAAATGCTAGACAGTTTGTTCTAAAGGAGATAACGTGATAAAGGAGGAAAGGCTAGACAGTTTGTTCTAAAGGAGGTAACGTGATAAAGGTGGAAAGGCTAGACAGTTTGTTCTAAAGGAGGTAACGTGATAAAGGTGGAAAAGCAGGACAGTTTGATCTAAAGGAGATAACGTGATAAAGGAGTAAAGGCTAGACAGTTTGTTCTAAAGGAGATAACGTGATAAATGTGGAAAGGCTAGACAGTTTGTTCTAAAAGAGGGAACGTGATAAAGGTGGAAAGGCTAGACAGTTTGTTCTAAAGGAGGGAACGTGATAAAGGTGGAAAAGCAGGAAAGTTTGTTCTAAAGGAGATAACGTGATAAAGGAGTAAAGGCTAGACAGTTTGTTCTAAAGGAGATAACGTGATAAAGGTGGAAAGGCTAGACAGTTTGTTCTAAAGGAGATAACGTGATAAAGGTGGAAAGGCTAGACAGTTTGTTCTAAAGGAGGTAACGTGATAAAGGTGGAAAGGCTAGACAGTTTGTTCTAAAGGATGTAACGTGATAAAGGAGGAAAGGCTAGACAGTTTGTTCTAAAGGAGGTAACGTGATAAAGTTGGAAAGGCTAGACAGTTTGTTCTAAAGGAGAGAACGTGATAAAGGTGGAAAGGCTAGACAGTTTGTTCTAAAGGAGATAACGTGATAAAGGTGGAAAGGCTAGACAGTTTGTTCTAAAGGAGGTAACGTGATATAGGAGGAAAGGCTAGACAGTTTGTTCTAAAGGAGGTAACGTGATAAAGGAGGAAAGGCTAGACAGTTTGTTCTAAAGGAGGTAACGTGATAAAGGAGGAAAGGCTAGACAATTTGTTCTAAATGAGGTAACGTTATAAAGGTTGAAAGGCTAGACAGTTTGTTCTAGAGGAGAGAACGTGATAAAGGTGGAAAGGCTAGACAGTTTGTTCTAAAGGAGGTAACGTGATAAAGGTGGAAAGGCTAGACAGTTTGTTCTAAAGGAGATAACAAGATAAAGGTGGAAAGGCTAGACAGTTTGTTCTAAAGGAGGTAACGTGATAAAGGTGGAAAGGCTAGACAGTTTGTTCTAAAGGAGGTAACGTTATAAAGGTGGAAAGGCTAGACAGTTTGTTCTAAAGGAGAGAACGTGATAAAGGAGGAAAGGCTAGACAGTTTGTTCTAAAGGAGGTAACGTGATAAGGGTGAAAAGGCTAGACAGTTTGTTCTAAAGGAGGTAACGTGATAAAGGTGGAAAGGCTAGACAGTTTGTTCTAAAGGAGGCAACGTTATAAAGGAGGAAAGGCTAGACAGTTTGTTCTAAAGGAGATAACGTGATAAAGGAGGAAAGGCTAGACAGTTTGTTCTAAAGGAGGTAACGTGATAAAGGTGGAAAGGCTAGACAGTTTGTTCTAAAGGAGAGAACGTGATAAAGGAGGAAAGGCTAGACAGTTTGTTCTAAAGGAGGTAACGTGATAAAGGTGGAAAGGCTAGACAGTTTGTTCTAAAGGAGAGAACGTGATAAAGGTGGAAAGGCTAGACAGTTTGTTCTAAAGGAGAGAACGTGATAAAGGTGGAAAGGCTAGACAGTTTGTTCTAAAGGAGGGAACGTGATAAAGGTGGAAAGGCTAGACAGTTTGTTCTAAAGGAGATAACGTGATAAAGGAGGAAAGGCTAGACAGTTTGTTCTAAAGGATATAACGTGATAAAGGTGGAAAGGCTAGACAGTTTGTTCTAAAGAAGGTAACGTGATAAAGGTGGAAAGGCTAGACAGTTTGTTCTAAAGGAGAGAACGTGATAACGGAGGAAATGCTAGACAGTTTGTTCTAAAGGAGATAACGTGATAAAGGAGGAAAGGCTAGACAGTTTGTTCTAAAGGAGGTAACGTGATAAAGGTGGAAAGGCTAGACATTTTGTTCTAAAGGAGAGAACGTGATAAAGCAGGAAAGGCTAAACAGTTTGTTCTAAAGGAGGTAACGTGGTAAAGGTGGAAAGGTTAGACACTGTGTTCTAAAGGAGAGAACGTGATAAACGTGGAAAGGCTAGACAGTTTGTTCTAAAGGAGATAACGTGATAAAGGAGGAAAGGCTAGACAGTTTGTTCTAAAGGAGATAACGTGATAAAGGTGGAAAGGCTAGACAGTTTGTTCTAAAGGAGAGAACGTGATAAAGGTGGAAACGCTAGACAGTTTGTTCTAAAGGAGATAACGTGATAATGGTGGAAAGGCTAGACAGTTTGTTCTAAAGGAGGTAACGTGATAAAGGTGGAAAGGCTAGACAATTTGTCCTAAAGAAGATAATATAATAAAGGAGGAAAGGCAAGACAGTTTGTTCTAAAGGAGATAACGTGATAAAGGATAAAAGGCTAGACAGTTTGTCCTAAAGGAGATAATATAATAAAGGAGGAAAGGCTAGACAGTTTGTTCTAAAGGAGATAAAGTGATAAAGGTGGAAAGGCTAGACAATTTGTCCTAAAGGAGATAATATAATAAAGGAGGAAAGGCTAGACAGTTTGTTCTAAAGGGGATAACGTGATAAAGGTGGAAAGGCTAGACAGTTTGTTCTAAAGGAGGTAACGTGATAAAGGTGGAAAGGCTAGACAGTTTGTTCTAAAGGAGAGAAAGTGATAACGGAGGAAAGGCTAGACAGTTTGTTCTAAAGGAGATAACGTGATAAAGGAGGAAAGTCTAGACAGTTTGTTCTAAAGGAGGTAACGTGATAAAGGTGGAAAGGCTAGACAGTTTGTTCTAAAGGAGAGAACGTGATAAAGGCGGAAAGGCTACACAGTTTGTTCTAAAGGAGATAACGTGATAAAGGAGGAAAGGCTAGACAGTTTGTTCTAAAGGAGATAAGGTGATAAAGGTGGAAAGGCTAGACAGTTTGTTCTAAAGGAGAGAACGTGATAAAGGTGGAAAGGCTAGACAGTTTGTTCTAAAAGAGATAACGTGATAATGGTGGAAAGGCTAGACTGTTTGTTCTAAAAGAGAGAACGTGATAAAGGAGGAAAGGCTAGACAGTTTGTTCTAAAGAAGATAACGTGATAAAGGAGGAAAGGCTAGACAGTTTGTTCTAAAGGAGAAAACGTGATAAAGGTGGAAAGGCTAGACAGTTTGTTCTAAAGGAGAGAACGTGATAAAGGAGGAAAGGCTAGACAGTTTGTTCTAAAGGAGGTAACGTGATAAAGGAGGAAAGGCTAGACAGTTTGTTCTAAAGGAGAGAACGTGATAAAGGAGGAAAGGCTAGACAGTTTGTTCTATAGGAGGTAACGTGATAAACGTGGAAAGGCTAGACATTTTGTTCTAAAGGAGTGAACGTGATAAAGGTGGAAATGCTAGACAGTTTGTTCTAAAGGAGGTAACGTGATAAAGGATGAAAGGCTAGACAGTTTGTTCTACAGGAGAGAACGTGATAAAGGAGGAAAGGCTAGACAGTTTGTTCTAAAGGAGGGAACGTGATAAATGTGGAAAGGGTAGACAGTTTGTTCTGAAGGAGAGAACGTGAGAAAGGTGGAAAGGCTAGACAGTTTGTTCTAAAGGAGAGAACGTGATAAAGGTGGAAAGGCTACACAGTTTGTTCTACAGGAGAGAACGTGATAAAGGAGGAAAGGCTAGACAGTTTGTTCTAAAGGAGGGAACGAGATAAATGTGGAAAGGGTAGACAGTTTGTTCTTAAGGAGAGAACGTGATAAAGGTGGAAAGGCTAGACAGTTTGTTCTAAAGGAGAGAACGTGATAAAGGTGGAAAGGCTAGACAGTTTGTTCTAAAGGATGTAACGTGATAAAGGAGGAAAGGCTAGACAGTTTGTTCTAAAGGAGATAACGTGATAAAGGAGGAAAGGCTAGACAGTTTGTTCTAAAGGAGGTAACGTGATAAAGGTGGAAAGGCTAGACAGTTTGTTCTAAAGGAGAGAACGTGATAAAGGAGGAAAGGCTAGACAGTTTGTTCTATAGGAGGTAACGTGATAAACGTGGAAAGGCTAGACAGTTTGTTCTAAAGGAGAGAACGTGATAAAGGTGGAAATGCTAGACAGTTTGTTCTAAAGGAGGTAACGTGATAAAGGATGAAAGGCTAGACAGTTTGTTCTACAGGAGAGAACGTGATAAAGGAGGAAAGGCTAGACAGTTTGTTCTAAAGGAGGGAACGTGATAAATGTGGAAAGGGTAGACAGTTTGTTCTCAAGGAGAGAACGTGATAAAGGTGGAAAGGCTAGACAGTTTGTTCTAAAGGAGAGAACGTGATAAAGGTGGAAAGGCTAGACAGTTTGTTCTAAAGGATGTAACGTGATAAAGGTGGAAATGCTAGGCAGGTTGTTCTAAAGGAGATAACGTGATAAAGGAGGAAAAGCTAGACAGTTTGTTCTAAAGGAAATAACGTGATAAAGGTGGAAAGGCTAGACAGTTTGTTCTAAAGAAGATAATATGATAAAGGAGGAAAGGCTAGACAGTTTGTTCTAAAGGAGATAATATGATAAAGGAAGAAAGGCTAGACAGTTTGTTCTAAAGGAGGTAATGTGATAAAGGTGGAAAGGCTAGACAGTTTGTTCTAAAAAAGAGAACGTGATAAAGGTGGAAAGGCTAGACATTTTGTTCTAAAGGAGGTAACGTGATAAAGGTTGAAAGGCTAGACAGTTTGTTCTAAAGGAGAGAACGTGATAAAGGAGGAAAGGCTAGACACTTTGTTGTGAAGTAAATAACGTGATAAAGGAGGAAAAGCTAGACAGTTTGTTCTAAAGGAAATAACGTGATAAAGGTGGAAAAGCTAGACAGTTTGTTCTAAAGGAGGTAACGTGATAAAGGTGGAAAAGCAAGACAGTTTGTTCTAAACGAGGTAACGTGATAAAGGTGGAAAGGCTAGACAGTTTGTTCTAAAGGAAGTAACGTGATAAAGGTGGAAAGGCTAGACAGTTTGTTCTAAAGAAGATAACGTGATAAAGGTGGAAAGGTAGACAGTCTGTTCTAAAGGAGGTAACGTGATAAAGGTGGAAAGGCTAGACAGTTTGTTCTAAAGGAGAGAACGTGATAAAGGAGGAAAGGCTAGACAATAGACGCTAACTTTACTCATGTTAATCATCGCCATAGGAAAGTCCCGTTTGCCTTAAAATGGTAATAGTAACATTAGCTATATTCTTATTAGGCATTTTGTCGTCGGTTGAAATTTATAAAATCTTTCTATAAAAATCTTTTTCAGTAAAATACGTTTCTCAAGTTCAGTAACTGTTATCGCTCTGTCCAGTATTGAAGGGAGTTTCTTTCTTAACATTTTATTCAATATGAAAATCTACAACGTATGCCATTAGTTTCTCTTTGAGTTATATATATAGCATAAATATTAATTGTTGCCCTTGTTGAAAGTGCTCAAGTATGTAGCTTCTCTTATTTGTAACAGTTCTATGTGATTCTGTAGCACCAGCCAAGGAGGTTAAAAGTAGGGTGATCCTCGCTAAAACCTACAGCTTTCATTTACTCGTAGCCATCCAATCCATTTGCGAAAGTTGTTATATACAATCCACAGTTTAGATATTTTTTAAAAAACTGGCGTCATGCGTGATATCGAAAAGTCTTGATTTGACGAGATGTTTAATTTGCTGAAAAAAAGAGTTTATAGCTTCAGGATTTGGCTTTTTAGAAATTTGTAGTGTTGCTCAAAACTATCCCTTGCGCATTTTATTCTATGTTCAATTTCCTTATCTCTTTTCCTAAATTTGTTATAAATGATCCCTACAACGAAGTATTTGAAGTGTTTAATATTTACTAATTTCAAAATGAATTCAGAGATGTCACCGCTGCTTTTGTTCCAATTCCAGATCATAACTTTTTTTAAAGGTTTATTTTGAGTCTTATTTCTTGGGACACTTGGTGGAAATCTGTTTTCTAATCTTCTGATTTTCAATGAAATATTTGAATAATCAAAAAAACTTGAAATCTGCAATTGCTAAAGCTGGTGTTTACGGTGTATCCGGTTGAAAGATCATGTTTTTCCTTCGCTTTGTTTTTCAGAGTTATGTGACCTTGAATTGTCATGCTGTAAATTAACATCTTTTCTGCTTATCAAAGGAGATTTTCGATATAAGGCTTCGTTCGTCCGATCAAGTGTTGGCAATTTGAAATTCTAGCAAGCGCAAAGCAAGACTTCTATTGATGTAATCCTGGTTTTGCTGGTGGCACTGGTTTCATATCTTGTGATAACCATTTTCTTTTACGTTTTCTGTTGATATGCAAATACCATTTTTCATCATCTGTAATAATTTGCTGCCAAAATGAAGGTTGATATCCCAGGTAAAAAGACTTCTCCAGAGGGTGTAATGTTGCGTTTGGTTTCAAGTAAAAGCTCATGAGGAGGTTTCTTCCTTCAGAGTAGGTCATTTTCCATAAGGAGGCTTCTCGCACATCCAACATGTACAAGCCTTCAACTGCATCTGTATACACTGAAAAATGTTTTAAATGCTTCTGCAGTAATGTTACACAATGGATCTCCAGTCGGTTGATTGGGACACAACCACGTAGTCAAGTAGACTGTACATTATGGGGTAAATGAAATTAAATAGATAATTAAAAGCTGGTTGGATCAAGTGACAAACGGCCAGGAGGTAGAGGACTCTGTTCATGGGGTTATATAGTAAGGCTGAATTCTAGATAAGCGGCAAAGTCAAAATCACAGTTTGAGTAAGAAGAGATGTAAAGTCGGGTTGGGGAGACAGGAATATTTGGTCCGTTTGTCGTAGCGGAGATATGCCAACTATTACTAATCGACCCCAGTACAAGGTGAACAGATCCATGAATAAATAACCTTGTCCCTCGAAAAACCAACATATTTATAGTCTTTCTTACCAACGTCATATCTCCAGATACCCAGTCGCATATTTACAACGGCACTATCCTTTCGGAATGCATTCAGCAAGCAAGGGTGGATAGGTTATTTCGTTGTAATACCCTGTGGGGTTGAACTTTAAATTGCAGGGTCACAGCGACATCACGTAGAAACACTGCTTCCCGTAGGATCACCAAAATTAAGCAACATCGAGCCTTGTGAGTACTTAGATGGTTGATCGTTTGGGAATACCAGTTGCTCTAAGCTTACCTGTACTGGTGGTTTAATAGATACTGGTTTGAATTGGGAATCGGAAAACCGTGTTTCGATTCCTGTTGGGTTCGTTATATTCACTTACGCGCAAATACCCTTGGGAAAGGCATGAATCAATTTCTTCTTCCCCCCAGGTTAATAATAAGATATGTATCATTAAATCATTATTGTCTAAAAATAAATATTTCTTACAATCTAAAATTATTTTCTGGTTTTAAATAACCTGAAAGGGGTTGACAAGCCGTAAAAACGGACAAATCAATCTGGAATGCAGTATGAAAACATCCTGTCGTATAGACGAGATAAGTAAATTTTAGTCGCATTTCATAGAAGAGAAATTTGTAATCATTTTGTGAACACGGTGATATTTTCTCCTTTAAGACATAATAAATTTGTTGTTTTTTTGTTTTTTAGATGAGGAATTGTCACTGTTTTTAAATGATATCTCCCTTCACAGCGTAAACCACAATGACACTCAACAGTTTCTTTATTGTCGGTGACTTACTCTGACTTCTTGAAGAAAAGGAATGGAGTGGTTTTCCCTTTCTCCGCGATTTGGATTTCAGAGTTTTTCTTCTCTTAGATTGCTTACCACTCAAGGTATGAGAGCATAGTTTACCTCAAGTAATAGAGCATAGTATACCTCAAGGAAGAAGAGATTGGTTGATGCTTTTCCCTAAGAACTTTGTGCAAAAGAGAATTGAACTAAATTCGCTGATCTTACATCCCGCAGAGATCACATTTGTCGTCACCTCACATCACGTATTGACAAAATAATTGTTCACATTGTAAATGGCTGTATCTATATTAATAACCTTATATTACACTCAAAGATGAGAACACTAATTCGAATTATCAATATAACTTGACTTATTTCAACTATTTTTTAAACTTTGATTCTCCTAGGTCAAACAATCCAACCATTTATGTTTGACAATCTTCAGATTTCCACTATATCTGATTGATAAGGAATATTCAGTATTAGCCGTTTATTATGCTGTTTATATCCTTTTTACGCTGTTTTTATTCGTCTATGATGAACCATGATATATAAATTTTACGATCTTATTCAGGGTTTGAACTCACGATCATAGTTTACATCAGATTTTTTTGCTAATGTCTCCATTCCCTACACCAACATCCATATTTTTATCTTATAAAATACAAACAGTAGGGACATACCATGATGAACTATTATCAAAACCATTTAGATTTCAAAACTCAAAAAAGGCAGCGCGTATATATTTTCTCCCTTTCTTTTATATTAAATTTTCTTTTTTCTATCTTTCATTTATTCGCCCCCCTTTTTTCTTTCGTTTTCTTTCTTCTTAATTTTCTTTCTTCTAATTTAATTTCAAACTTTACCTTTTTCAATTTCTATTAGATTTATTTCTTTTCTTTTTTGCCTTTTACTTTTTTTTCACTTTTTCTTTCTTTTTTATCCTTCTTTTTCTTTCTTTCTTTTTGCCTTTCTTTATATCCTTCTGTTTATTTTATTCCTTCTTCCTTCTTTTCTTATCTAACTTTCCTTCTTTCGCTGTCTTTTACTTTCATTTCTTCATGTTTTGATACACTTTCTCCCTTTCTTTTGTTCCTTCTTTCTGACTTTCGATCTTTCTTTGCTGTTTTTCTTATCTTGTCTTATTCTTTACTTCCTTCTTTTTCCTTTTTCTAATTCTTTATTCTCGCTCTTTTTTTCTTCTCTTTATTTCTTTATTTACCGTTCGTCATTTCTTTTTTCTTTCTATTTTCCACTTTCTTCTAATATTTCTTTCCTTTCTGATTTCTACACGCCTTTCCTTGTTTCTTTATTTGTCTTGCTTTCTTTTTGTCTCTTCTTTCTTCCTTCCTTTCTTTCTTTCTTTCTTTCTTTCTTTTTCACTGCCTTTTTAACTTCTTTTCTTACATTCCTTTTTTCTGTTCTCTTCATTTTCTTCTCTGCTTTCTTTCTTTTCACATTTTATTCTTATTAGTATTTTCTTCTTCAAGCAAGCCTTTTAAACGCCTTGTCAATTATATCATTGCTGTCTGTTGAACGTTTCGTTTGCCTGTCTGCACTTTTGAAAGAAGCCTACAAAATCGCACGAAATCTTATTAGCACTACATCGAAAAAAATCGCAAAACATTCACTCTTTTCTTCTTACTTTCGATTTTATGTTCCTATTTTCCATAGACAGATTTATGCAATAATTAAAATTCTGTATCACATGGCAAAAATTTTATTTTTCACGCTAAAAACAAAAAAAAAATCATTCGATATTACAAGCAATAAACTTTTCCATGGCGTGGTTTGATGATAACTGTCAATATCCTTATATTTGTTACAAATGATATAATCTTAGCAGAGAATGAATAACTTTCTGATTGATATTAAATTTTGTATAGTATGACAAAGTGCCAAAATAAAAGACTAAGCATTATATTTACCAAAGACATCAAAATAAAAGACTAACCATTACATATACCAAAGACGTCAAAATAAAAGACTAAGCATTATATTTACCAAAGACATCAAAATAAAAAACTAACCATTACATATACCAAAGACGTCAAAATAAAAGACTAACGATTATATTTACCAAAGACATCAAAATAAAAAACTAACCATTACATATACCAAAGACGTCAAAATAAAAGACTAACGATTATATTTACCAAAGACATCAAAATAAAAGACTAACCATTATATTTACCAAAGACGTCAAAATAAAAAAAAATATCCATTATATACCAAGTACTTCAAAATAAAGGCTAACAATAATATATACCAAAGACGTTAAAATAAAAGACAAACCAAATATGTCAAGATAGAAGACTAACCATTGTTTGTACAAAACTTCACTACATCAGTAAATAGTGAAAAGAATTTTTTTTACTCTTAGTCTACAAGATATATTTACTCTCACAACAAGATTGTTGTACTACGAAGTTTAACTTGTCAGTAAGTATTTGTGGTATTTACAAAGCTTAGTTTAAACTGGCCCATGTTGACAAGGAATCTAGTAAGACTAACCATCATTACATTAATAAAAATTGGTTAGTTTGCTTTTTACTGTATTTACATTAGTCGGACTATTGTCCTCATCTTTGTCGCCATATTTGTCACAACGTTTCGGTCGTTGTACACTCCGGCCTTTTTCAGGTGGTTGGAATTTCGAACTGAACCCTTAATTTCGATCACTGGGGTAGACTGTTCTAGTTCCATGTGCCATGTTTGATGGATGTCAGTTATCAGTTATCTCCTGCTAATTTTCCCTCTGAAAGTTCTCCACTGCCTTAACCGGGTATTGAACTCACACTCTTTGGGTCTGTCACTGGATCTAACCAAGCCTTTATCCACTGTGCCATGTGTCCTTGAGGACACCTGAATTCCAACCACCTGAAGAAGGCCGGAGCGTACAACGGCCGAAACGTTGTAACAAATGTGGCGACAAAGATGAGGACAATAGTCCGACTAATGTAAATACTGTACATAATACCTCATCTCAGAAATATAGACAGTCTTGCTTTTTACTGTTTATCAACCCTTTGTTGGTTGTTTAAAGACATGTTTTTTTAAGTTTGTAAGAATGTCTTTTGAGAAAATAATAGTAGTTTTTACTGATACAAATTCTACTAATTAAGCCGTAGGTAGGGGTGGGAAAAAATAGGTGGATTGATATCTTTTTCAAAGTTATTTGCACTTAAATGAATATAACGAACCCGCGCAGAATAGGAAGTCGACTCTCCGATTTCCAAGTACGAGCCGTTACCCATTACATCATCCTCATATGCAAACTTACTGACCTCGCTCGAAGTTGCTTAACTTCGGTGATTGTAGGAGAATCCGTGTTACGGCGTGATATAGCCGTAAATCCAGCGTTACAGGTGGAGGTGCAGTTCGACTTTGACAATTAATATTGAACGGCCTAGGTTACATTAACTGAAGTATTTTAAACAGCACCTCACCTGCCTAGACAGTACATAGATAGGTGACCGTTTGGGAATAAAAGATGCTGTAAACTTGGATGTGCGGGTGGTGTTAGGAATAACGGCTCGAGATTGGAATTCGGAGAGCCGAGTTCCAAATTCAGTCGGTCTTGTTATATTCACTTACGCGTAAATACCCTTTTTATCCCATCTATGGTTTAACTCGTAGGACTTATATTAATAAATCATTCTTATCTCCAAAATATTCTTGCAATCGAAAACTATTTTATGCTTCAAATAAACTGCCAAAGTTTGATAAACCGTGAAAATATAATCAATCGATGGAACCTGGAACAATATTAGATGCTTTTATCAAAGACAGTCACCATATCTACTATAATGTATGTGTCTGCTATATACTTATTTGACTGGTTGTCATGATGCGTATATTGGTTTTCAGATATTCATACAGCAGCTTCACATTACTGTATACTGTTCAATTACACAGTATTATTATTATTATTATTATTATTATTATTATTATCAACAACATTAATAATAATAATAATTTAACAACAGTAATAATAATAATAATAATAATAATAATAATAATAATAATAATAATAATGAACAAGAAAATCAACGGTTCTTCTTTCATTCCTAATATAATAACATTTTCTTTAAGAAATTGCGATGGACTTGGCAGAGGAATTAAATTTTTTCTGAGTAATTGCAAAAATAACAACTATACACAATAGATAAGTCTAGCATATATATATATATGTGTGTGTGTGCGTGTGTATGTATGTGTGTGTGTGTGAAAAGTGTGTGTATATATATATATATATATATATATATATATATATATATATATATATATATATGCATGTTTCATTAAAAACGACAGACAAGGTACTACGGTTAAGCTTTTTATTTAATTTTTCTTGTGTTCTGACAAGAGCTTTCTTGCATTTGGTTCTTGTAATAAATGTGTATTACATTACATCATTATACAAAAAAAACCACCAGCAAAAACTCGTGCCACCTTAACTTCAAAAGCGAATGTCCACTTAGGTACAAAATAGCAGTAAAAAAAAAACTTTCTAAATAGAGCACACCAGAACTCATCTTCTCGACTACTCTTTCTCAAAGAACTTAGTAACGTTAAACAAACACTAATCAACAACAGCTTCCCTAACTTACCTTATAGACCACCAAATTAGACTATTCCTCCCCAAAGCAAGTAATAACGATAGCGAACACACAGCCAAAAATCACATACACATTTATTACAAAAATCAAATGCATATTAATTACAAACAAGACGAATCTTCTCTAAGGCATAGTATAAAGAAATATACTACTCCAACTGATCCGAATAAAAAAATCAAATTTATTATCTATTACAAAAATTTAAGACAGCCAACCTTATCCTCAAAAATCACAACACACCTACTAAGTCAAAGTTGCAAAGAACAAACATTATCTATGAGTTCAAATGCCGCTTAAGGAACTTTGTTCCTGATCAAACCGGACTCATAAATAATTACATCGGCTACACAACCACATGCTTATCCAGACGTCTTACGTTACACCTATCTGATCACAGCTCCATTAGAACCCATTTAAACACACACACAAATTTACCCGATTCCATTAGGAACATACTAGTAGAAAACACAAATATATTAACTGCATCCACCTGCAAAAAAAGACTAAAAATAATGGAAGCTTTAATAATAAAAAAAGAAAAAGCCAACTCTTAACAATATTAACTTCGAACAAAGCCACAATGTGCTAACCGTATTCGGAAATTAAAAACATCCCTACCACACACTAACACATACACAGAGCGCACTCACTCAATTAAGCTGAAAATCGAATCATCCTTGATAATGGTTAAAGGTATAGCCGAAAGCGCTTGGAAATATAAAACATTTGGTCAGTTCTTACACACCCTTTGTCCAGAAAAGAAAGCTCTTGTCAGAACACCTGAAAAATTAAATAAAAAGCTTAACCGTATTACCTTGTCTGTCGTTTTTAATGAAAGATGCATAAAGGAAGGATTGCTGCCTAAATATACAACTATATATATATATGTGTGTGTGTTGTGTAATATATTATATATATAATTATTTATATATTATATGCGCTGTACTTATTAGAAAGCGCTCAATATCAGAGATAGAGCTAACATATTTGGTTGGATTGATGTGAGTTTGGGACCCTGGGTTTGACACTTTTGCGATCGTCAGACAAACTCTCGCAAAAGCGTGAAACCCAAGGTCCCAACCTTGCATCAATCCAACCAAATATATATATATATATATGTGTGTGTGTGTGTGTGTGCGTGCGCGAGCACGCAATTTAAAAAGATAGGGAATGGATTATATATTTATTAATCCGACAGATTATTATTACTTAAACGCTATTTTAGTGGACACTCGTATTTGAGTAGACGCTCTGTTTATTTATTAAACCGTATATTTATTTAGTTATTTTTTTGTCTATCAGCCTGAATACACGGCTCGACGTTGCTTAACTTCGGTGATCGTACGGGAACCGGTGTTTCGCCGTAATGTAGCCGGAAACTCTATGTGTATGTCTGTGTTTGTGTGATTATATAATGCATAGAAACCTAGCGAATACATAGATAGATAGATAGATAGATAGATAGATAGATTTTCGCAATCGAATAAGCAAAAATTTAATTTCTCTTGCAAGCCAATATCAGTTGGCTCTTATCTCTGTATCAATAATGTAGATTAATCCACCTGATCGATAGATATAACTGAAATAGACTGATACTTGAATATTTTGTCGTCATTTATCAGGTTCATCTGATTAATCTAATATCGATCTGGCAAGATAGATTGCTATAAGCACTCAGATGACATTTTTAAGACAAAAAAGTTCCAGTTGGACTTATTCGCGACTGCATTTGTTCTAGCGTAACAGACACTCAAATTAAAGTAGTATGCTTTTGTTATTGAGAGAGGAAACTCTTGTTCGATACAGTAAGTCTGGTTAAACAATCACAGAGTCAAGCCGAAGAAGTCACGGGTCATTAATTTAATCATTTCGTTTGAGAGAGAAAAGATCCATTGGCCCTTTTTAGCATAGGACAGTTAATATTCATACATAGTTTTTATTTCAGACGTAGTCGATCGTGGCTGTCCACAACTTTCTTAATCTCTGTGAATTGTAATCGTTTCTTTGTAAAGATAATAAAATGGTTTCCCGTCGCTTTTTCTGTGGCTTGGAATTCAGATTATTTCTTCTCGTAGACTGACAGCCGCTCACGGTTAACGAACAAATCTAACTTACTATTAGCTAACCCATAGCTAAAAGAAAAGTTGGATTCATGCCTTTCCTACATCAATAACATGTTATCGACTTTAAAACAAATATGCTAAATATATATCATAAAAAAGAAGAATGTGAGGGTGATGCAATAGATGACGACTCGAAATAAGATTTCGGACAGCCAAGTTCGAATTCCAGTCGGGTTCATTAATTTCACATACTCGCAAATACCTTGATGAAAGGTATCAATTCATCTCTTCCCCAGATATGATTTAAATAATAGGAAAACTGTTTGTGGAAAAAATCTTTTTATTGTTAATGCAATATTCACTAACATAAAAAAAAAGAATTCTTCTTACAAAAATATGTTTCGGTTTTAAATAAGGCACAGTGGGTTGATTAGCAATAAAACAAAAAACAAATCAATCGATCAAAATCAATAATAAAAATCAACTGAAAAACACGAACTGACGCGTCATTACACGATTGATGAAGACGCAATATTTGAAACGCTATAAAATAGGCATAAAGCATAAAAACAAAAATTCTTTGACAATGGCTTGCAAAAGTCGAAAGATCCCCTATATTGGACTCATTATATTAAACCTTTCACCGGAAACCAGGAAAATAGCCGGACCAAGATTTATTAAAAATGATTGATTATAAAAAAAAAAATTCTTGATTTTGATTGAGAGAATAACCGAAGTGGGCCATTTGGACCAATTTTTACGAAAAAGAAAATTTGTGCGAATGCAAGGAAAATTGAATAAAAAGTTTAATCTCAATACCTTGCCAGTCGTCTGTATGTGTATAAAAGAGGAATTTCTGCTCAAATGCACACACTTCTGCCTAAGCCTTTTTTTGTTCTGGTTAATGTAAATTACCTTTATAGTAAGGGATTTTTAAACTTAGCTAATCATTGAGTTATTGGATTGTTTTTTTTTTTCTTTCTTTCTTTCATTTATTTTCTTTTTTCTATACTCATTTATATGTTTCTTCCTTTTTCTCTTCTGTTTTCCTTCTTTCGTTGTCGTCTACTTTCATATCGCTTTGTCATCTTTCTTTATTTTCTTTATTTTTTCTTCTCTTATTTTCGTTTTTTCTTTCGTTTTCTTTTTTTATGGCTTTTATCATTCATTTTGCTTTTTATTTCTCTCATTTTTTGCTTTCTCTACTTCCTTCAACCCCCACTTACATTCTCTTCTTTCTTGCCTTTTTTTCATATTAACTCCAATTTTTGTCTCGTTCTATTCTTTTTCACTCTTTCTTTTATACCAGGTGCATTCACTTTCTTTCCTTTCTTCGTTTCTTCTTTCATTCTAACAACATTTTTTTTTTATCTTTTTTCTTCCCTCTTTTGCTTTAATTATTATTGTAGTTATTTCCTTTATTTTTTTCTTTCTTTACATTCTTCCCTTAGTTTAATTCTTAATTGTTCAGGCGTGTTAGGTTTGTGAGTGATATGAAAAATAGAAACAAAAGACCATGGAGATGAATTTCTTCTTCTACTTCTTCTTTTTCTTATTATTATTATTATTATTATTATTATTATTATTATTATTATTATTATTCCTCTTCTTCTTCTTCTTCTTCTTCTTCTTCTCGTTTCCCTCTTTTTTCTTTTCTTCTTCTTTTCCTTCCAATTCTTATTATTATTCTTATTTTTCCTTTTCTTCTTCATATTATTCTTCATCTTATTCTTCGTCGTCATCTCCTTCATCATCATCATCATCTTTTTCTTCTATTTACTCTTCTTCTTCTTTTTCTTTTTCTTTCCCTTCCTCCTCCTCTTCTTCTTCTTCCTCCTCTTCTTCTTCGTCGTCTTCTCCTTCATCATCATCATCTTTTTCTTCTATTTACTCTTTTTCTTCTTCTTCTTCTACTACTACTACTACTACTACCACTACTTCCCCTTCCTCTTCCTCCTCTTTTTCTTCTTCCTCCTCTTCTTCCTCTTCGTCTTTTTCCCCTTCCTCATCATCACCATCTTCTTCTTTTTCTTCTTCTTCTTTCATAGCCTATGTCTCTTCAGGATCCCTGTGATCATTGTCTCTGTGATCATTGCCTCAACTTCCTATGCTTCGTGGCTCTAAGTAATGTTTGTCTTATTTTCCTTACTTCCCATTACCTTTTCTGTCATCCTTTTACACAAACACTTTAGGTAGGTTACTCGATCTTACTATCTGATAATCTTGCCATAAAGGGGCTACTAAGAAAGAGAAAGACACCGATAAAACATTATTGAGGAGATAGGAAAGCAAAAGAACAAAAGATTCAAGAAGACAGAAGGTGAAGATAGGCATTACATTTAAACTTTTGACAGGAAAACAAGAAACTTGTAATTTCAACTTTGAAATGATCAGACCTAACTGCAAATCCGATACTGCAATTAAAAGCTCATGAAGTCGGCATACAAAAGAGGAAAGCTTATCAGAGTACCTTGAAAATATTTATAGAAACGGCAGAGGGGATTCCCTAAAGCTCTCTTTCCTTAATGTTTCCTAGTCGCGTTCTGATTATAAGTATAAGCGTCTTTTTTGTTTCCCTTTTTTCCTTAAAACTTCCTCGTTGCTCGCATGCTCCGTCTATGGTATTCTCAGCATCCTTCTGTAGAACCTCATCTATATTGTCTTCTCTTCATCTTTGGATTGTCCAACGTTCACTGCCTGATACTTTCGTATTTTAATAAATCTTTGGAATAAGACATTAATTTATTGTAATCTTCACTTAATTTATTTGCATTTTATTCGTAAAGAAATGCTTATTTCCATGGCAATGGAATAAAATAAGATTAAACAATAGAAGTTTATATAGAGCTGTACAACCTGAAGAACTGTACATGTCATTAATCTGCTTATTACCAGGCAGGGCTTTAGAATCAAGTCCCTTATAGCTTCCTTTCCCGTACCTTTTCTTATGTATTCTCATGGTAATTTTTCTGATGAGTTATCCTCTTACGTACATCGACTTTTCTAATTTACTCGCAGTATTAAATTGGTGGCTAATCTGAAGATGTAACCGTAAATTTTATGTTAACAGTTTCTTCTCTCGTACCTTTCACTTTTAAATACTCTTCAAAACTTTGATCTTCAATTTTCAAACAGTTCCGCTGCTAGGAAAGCAGTCTGTGTTTACCATTCATCTATGCTGTGAATATTGCTGCTACATCTGGGCTAATGTTTCTTCTACGTGTTTAGGGATTTTTGATAAAATACAGAAAAATCTGCAATATGATAGGTCCTGTCCTGGTTTTAATAACTTTCCCACATCCGTAATGTAACATCCCTGTGCCTTTTCTATAAGTATTTTCATGATAATTGTTCTGATGAAGTTTCCTCTGTGGTAATTAGACTCTATGAATTTAAGTGCTGTACTATGTTGGCGGCAAGGTTTCATCATTTTACAGCTGAAATGGCTTTATGTAACCGTACGTTTTATGCTTAGTTTCTTCTCTCGCACATCTCGTTTGTGGGATTCTCTTCGGGAATCTTGCTTTCCAGTCAATTTTGATCTTTAAAAATTTAAATGCAATTTCAATCGATATCTTCTGTCTTCTTAATTCTTGTTCTCTTATTGTTCTCTCTTCTTAATAATGTTTTCATTTAATTTCATATTCTTTCACACTCACTAATCCTTTGCGCCCTATTGGCTTTACCACTTGCTTAGGGTGTTAATTTTATATAGCTGGTTATCTAATATAGTTACTTGATTTTATATTATACTAGCTTAAATCCGCACTTAGTGCGGACTTTAAAGCTAACTTATGTGAAGAGCTAATTGGGCGTCCAGCCAAAAACTAAGGGAACCTGTTGCCCAGCTTCGAAAACAGCAATGATAACTTTGATGAAACTATGTTGAATTCCTCAATTCACATTATGGAACTTCAAAAGACCGATTTGGGCGGAAACCCCGATTTGGGCCGAAATACAAATTCATGCCCAAAATTGAGTTTCCGGGATCACAAACTCCGTAGAAATTTAGTTAGTTGAGTTCTTCAAATTAAAAACATCTGCGGAACACCAAAATGGTTTGGTTTGGTTTGGCTTACGGTATATCAACCTCAATGGGTTATTTAATGCCGACAAGATTTTTATTGCTTGTTGTATTTTTTCTTCAAAAATGTATTGCTGGTAATATATATATATATATATATATATATATATATATATATATATATATATATATATATATTTCTGGTTATAATGCATTGCTGGTAATAATTTTCTCCGCCAAGTTTTTTGGGTTCACCATTGCTTCAACCTGGTATTAAACTCACAACCCTTTAGGTCTAGTGATCTAACCAACGCCTTTATACACTGGGCCATGTGTGAGTTGAGTTAAAGGGAAAATAACCGAGACATCTGGAAGAGGCATAGCAAGTGGAACTAGAACAATCTACCCCGGTGGACGAAATAAAGGACTCGGTTGGAAATTCCAATCACCTGAAGAAGGCCGGAGCGTAAAACGGCCTAAACGTTGTGAATATGGCAATGAAGATGAGGATAACAGTCCAAATAAAGTAAATAATGTAAATAGAAAGGAAATCATATTAACTTTTTATGTAACAATATTTAACATGGCATACGACCAAAGACAGCAGGCCGTGCCCCGGCTACGCCGCCATATTTATAAGTTTTTCTCTATGAATTTAATTCACAGATATCGACATTTTGAATCAATATCCTAAAAGTCAGAAAGTGAATAGGTGATTTTTTTCTTGGCTTAAAATGTTTTGGGAGTTTCACAGTATGATATTAATATAGAAGATTGAAAATTCAGAATGAATACTTCGTATATCATTGATGTTTAAGATTAGCACAAATCAGGAATAATGAGTACCTAGAAAGGTTTGTATTCACTAGAAAAGGTTCTCAAGTCTAACCAATTGCTATACGGCGAAGATCAGCAATATTTGCTAATTTGAGATTAGACATCAAATTCAAATCGAGTGCCGAAAGGAAGTGATGATGAAAGAGAACATCTCACGGTGCCAGAGAGAAGGAACGCTGATTCAAAACTGAATGAACTAAAAAAGGATCAAAAATAACATTAGACAGAAAAACAGAGAAACTAGAATGTAAGAGATCAAAAATTAACTTTATTTTTATTTTTTTAAGCGTTTCACCCCTAAGCAAGGCGGGGTTACAGAGAGTTGAAGCTAGAGCAAATAGTAATGATACAGGAGAGGATGAAGAGAAGGATAGCGGACAGATCAGGGCATCTGGAGATGTCGATTGACATTACATTTGAATAGTTGGAGATTATAGCTATCAGGGAAACAAGAAGAGGGGAGTGATTCCACAGGCGAGAGGTGCGAGACATGAAGCTATTGGGGTAGAAGATACGGCTACATTTAACAGTTTCGACAGTGAAAGGGTGTAAGCGAGATGCCAGCTTAAATTCATGAAGTCTGGGAACCAGCGAAAGCAGCTCATCGGAGCAGTTACCGTGAAAGTATTTGTAAAAAAGACAGAGGGAGGCGACGGCACATCTGTGAGAGTGCGACTTCAGACGGGATGCCAGATCAGGGCCAATTACGTTGCATATCCGTCTCTGGATATTATCAAGAACCCTGAGACAAACATAAGGGGCACCCGACGATATGTGGCAGCAATACTCCATGCAAGGGAGAATGGTTGATTTGTAGATTTGAAGGATCGACTCCGGCGAGAAAAATAAACACAAATATCGATATTAATTATATTTGCTTTGTATCATACGACGCATACAGTCTTATAAATATCCCATGCTTTTCTGCTGAGTGAACCAAGTTTATTTAGTATTATTTATTTAGTATTGTTTACTTAGTATTGTTTATTTAGCATTGTTGATTAAATTGTTTTAAAATTAGTGGAAGTATTTTGTATGTTAACTAATAGAACTTTTAATTTTTCCAAAAAACTTAATGAAAATTTATTGTACTCAACTACGGACCCAAGTAAAACCAACTGTAATTTGTAACCCCTTACCTGTTTGTACTTCTTTCCAAAATTTAGTTTCGATTAGTCAACGTATGGCTATTTTAGAGAGTATGACGAATACACTAGCATAAGTCACAGAATTGTATAGATTTCTTCAACTCTATACAAAGAAAAATGTTGATACGGATTTAAGAGTGAGAATTATAAATTCACTTAACGGTGTCCTTTCATAATGTGAGATTTTTCATATATATCTTATTTTGTTCCCATTCATAGAATAAAAATCTCGTCTTGATAAAAAATAATCTTAGTCTCGTCACGTTGTCCGAGCCTCAGGTGCAATACTTAATCATACAAACAAATGATGTGAAGTTATCGGCCGATTTTGTTGTACAAAATTAAATGAAATTTAACAGACATTTCTTTTTTTTTACCTCAAGCAAAGCAATAAAGCACTGAGAAGCAGGGGTTGACTGAATGGGAAAAAGAAAAACATTAAGGCGCGAGAACAATAATAGAATAGGAATTAACTAAACAAAAGATAATGATTGACATTACATTTAAATTTTACTGTCTAAAACCTGTATGAAAAGCAAGAAACGGGAACAGAGTTCAACAAACGAAAAGGGCAAGAGAGGAAACTGTTGCTATAGAACTTACGGTTACATCTAACAATTTCAACTGTAAAATGATAAGACCTTGTCACCAATCTAGTACTGCGCTTAAATTCATAAAATCAAAGTACGATAAAGGAAATTTCAACAAAACAATTGCCATGGATATATTTATAGAAAAAGCAGAGGGAGGCAACCTTAAGGCGGTAGGAAAATATCTGAAGTCGAGACGCCAGATCGAGGCCGCTTACATTGCTGATTCTTCTTTGGATTTTATCAAGGAGCTCAAGGTAAATAGCAGTGATACCGGACCATATGTGGTAGCAATATTCTAAGCATGAACGAATGATAGGCTTATAGATATGTAAGATAGACGCAGAAGAGAAAAACCGTCTAGCACAATACAGTGAATCAACTTTCCTAGCAGAAGACATAGCAGTTGATTCAATATAATCGTCCCACTTACGGAGTTAAAAGAAGGGGACAAGCAAAAACTGAAATTTAATGCAGGAAAAAATATTCGAAAAAAATATTTATACATTGTTATGCAAAAGCAAGTGAATATTAATGGTAATATTTTTAAAAATTGTCTCATTTTTTTCAGATGATCAACAAATCTTAATTAAATTATATATTCATTAAGAAAAACCTTTATTAAATCAATGACAACCACTTTCAAAAGACTTTATCAAGCTGGAATAAAAATAATAATTCAAAATTTTAAATTAACTTGTGGAAATTATTATTCGGGTACTGCTTCTTTTGAGGCTACCATGTTAACCAGTCTTTTCTATAATTTTTAAGAAGTTTCTGGCAGAAGTTAATGCCACATTTTTACCATTCTTATTGTCAAAACTCCCATAATTGCCTAATAATACCTGGGTTTCTTGCATGCAATACCTTCTTTCACTTGAATCACAGATTTTCAATTGGGTTTAGATCAGGACTTTAACTAGGTCGTTCCAAGACTTGAAATTTTTTCTTACGAATCCATTTTTTGTGTATTTACTTTAATGCTTCAAATTATTGTCATGTTAGAAATTCAAGCCCAACCTAAACCCAGCTTTTGACCTGAAGACAAGACAACAAGGTCGTTCAAAATTGCTTGGTATCTTGCAGAGTCAATTGTGCCATCAATGCAGATTATTTTTCTTGTTCTAGCTGCAGCAAAGCACCCCCAAATCGTAATGCTTTCACCGCCGTGTTTAATGGTTAATATCAAATTCTTCTCTTCAAAAGCTGTATTAGCTGTACGCCAGATATTGTTCCTTGCAGAAAGGTTTAATTTTGGTTTCATCTAACTATAAAACCCTTTGCTAGAATGGTTCTAGCTTATTAATATAAACTTTAATAGGGCTTAGGCGAGCATGCTTGTGCTATTTCGTAAGCAGTGGCTTTTTCTAGGCATTCTGTCATGAAGATTGGCATTGTTCAGATTTTGCCGAACTGCAGATTTATGCACATTGATTCCGACATTGGTCAGTGAGCATTGGAAAACTGCAAAGTTATAACAGGATTTGCCTGGGTTTACCGAACTAGATGTCTTTTATTTACATTATTCGGACTATTGTCCTCATCTTTGTCGTCATGTTTATCACAACGTTTCTGCCGTTGTACGCTCCGGCCTTTTTCAGGTGGTTGGAATTTCGAACTGAACCCTTTATTTCGCTCAATGGGGTAGACTATTCTAGTTCCATGTGCCATGTTTAATGGATGTCAGTTATCAGTTATCTCCTGCTAATTTTCCCTCTGAAAGTTCTCTACTGCATTAACCAGGTATTGAATTCACACTCTGTGGGTCCTGTCACTGGATCTAACCAACGCCTTTATCCACTGGGCCATGTGTCCTCAAGAACCCAAAGAGTGTGAGTTCAATACCCGGTTAAGGCAGTGGAGAACTTTCAGAGAGAAAATAGTTAACACCCAAACTTGTATAAAAATAGCTTTTAATACCAGAAATACTTTGTAATAAAAAAAAAATTATTACCAGTAATAATTTTTGAAGGAAAAATTATTATCAGCAATACTTTAAAAAAAAATACCAGCAATACAAACAGTTATACATTCTTTGAAAAAAATATGACCAGCTATAGATTTCATTAAAATATTCCCAGAAATAGATTTTTGAAGAAAAACATATTACCAGCAATAAAAATTTTGTCGGCATTAAATAACCCATTGAGGTTGATATGCTGTAAAACAAAATAAACCAAACCAAGAAAAACAAACAAACAATACATATTCTATTCATACGAACTAATCCTAAAAATATTGTCGGCATTAAATAACCCATTGAGATTGATATGCCGTAAAACAAAATTAACCAAACCAACCAAAATAACCATTTTATTTTTTTTATTTTTTTTTTCAGGATTGCCTCGCTGTATAGGTTGAATAAGTCCGGTGAGAAGATACATCCTTGCCTTACACCCGTTTCCATTTTTTTTTTTTTTTGTATATCTGCATAACTCTTTTTTTATCCGTATGCAGGCGGTTTGGTGCGAGTAGAGATTTTTGATTATTCTACTAGCTTTCCCGAATATGTCAATGTTGCTGAGCAGATCTTTGTAACGTACTTTGTCGAACGACTTTGCGTAGACTTCAAAACACAGTTACACATTATTAGGCATTTGTATTGCTCTTTCATTCTGAGCATAAAACGAAAAATGCATTCCAAAAGTTGGACAAAGTATTAAGAAAAAGGAAAGTTTTGTTAAAAACAAAGAAAAAAGTACTGAACTGTTATGTGATATCAGTCCTCAGTGTATGGCAGTGAATGCTGGACAATGGTCCTACAGAATGATAGTGAGGGCACCATGGATTGAATATGAGAGTAACGTGGAAGTTTTAGGGAAACTGGGGACAAAAGGGACGCTTAAAATTACAATCAGAAAGAGACAGTTGACATTTCTAGGGCGAATAATAGGGATAGATATTTTGGAGAATTTGACCCTTACAGGATTTATCGAAGGGAAAAGAGCACAGAGGGAAATTGCGAAATATTTATCAAATGATATGAATTTATTTAAATGATTTGAAGAACATGGATTAAGAGAGATCGCAAAAAGACAAATCTTTCTAAGAGCTACAAAGGACAGGATGTTGTGAAGAGCCATGATCGCCCACGTTCTGTGGGTACGCGTTACATAAAAGAAATCTTGTGTAACAGACAACAGTGAGAGTAACAATAATCCGAAGTATGAAGAGATAGGAGAATGTTTATGGAAACAAATAATAGTGTGTTGCAATACAACATAACATCTAATCACTTCTAAGAGATTAGACTTGAAGAAACAGAAATGGATTTCTACAGAGGATGTTGAAGGTACCATGAACTGAAAATGTGAGCAATGAGAAAGAGTTTTAGGGAAAATGGGAACAAAACAGAAGCTTAACATTAGAAAGAAACAGTTTAATTTTCTTGAGGGCATAACGAGGAAAAAGGGTGTTGAACATTTGACATCCACAGAACATTTGAAGCAAAGAATGGCAAAGGAAAAACAACGCTTAGCCTCCCTGATGATCTTGTGTAAATGATTCACAGAACAGAGATTAGAAGAGAGAGTAAAAAGATAACATTTATTAAGAGCTACAAAGAGCTGGAAATTGTGGAGATCCATGATCACCAACATCCTAAAGAGACACGGTACATAATAGAAGAAGGACTTCTTTTCTTTTTATGTGCCATGTCCTTTCAGGACGTAGGCAATCATGGCTCTCCACCTCCCTCTATTCCTTGCAGCTCTCAACAAGTTCCTTTCTTTTGCTTCCTCCCCCAGACCACGTTCTGTCATCCAATTGCTTAAGTCCGCCAGATATGTCACGCGTTGTTTTCTCTTGTCTCTCTTTCCCTCTATTCGACCCGTGAGTATCAGATTCTCCAAGCCTTCCTTCCTCATTATGTATCCCAGAAACTTCAGCTGCCTCTTCCTATTATGAAGTATAAGCCTTCTCCTTGTTTGCAACCTCTCTAAGACCTCATCGTTGCTCACACGCTCAGTCCATGTTATCCTTAGCATCCTTTTGTAGAACCACATCTCGAGTCTCTTCTTCATCATTGAGAAAATCGTCCAACATTCGCTGCCGTAAAGAAGGATAGATGTCTCATGTAGAGATTCATGATCGCCAACGTCCGGAAGCGACATGACACATGAAAAATACCGGGGATTAGCAAATGAACGTTTTAAACATATTTGGGGGGGGACATTTGTATAGGTATTCAATTAAATTGCCCTTACCCGAAACAAAGGTTCAAATGCGGAAGAAACACTTTGGATTTACTTAATAATTCTATAGTAATTAGCTGAGTCTCGTAGAGTAGTTCGCTATACCAAAAACCCCTAGGACGCACCATCTGAGTATGCGATTAGTGTATGCTAATAGAATGTCTAAATAAGTATGGACATTTTCTAAGAGTCTCCTTTGTATTTTTTCGGGTAAAAACTAAGAGGCGCACTGGACTCGTTTGTCGACGCAATGTCTTCAATAGAGTTCATGGCCTATCGTTTATAACTAATGAGAAAGAATGAAAAGAAAACCCATGTCTGAATAGCACACAGGTTAATTGACTATTCTGACTCGTCTTGCTGCCCGTCATACTGTTTATATATGATAATTTTTTCTGCAATTAATAATTTGCTTGTTATTTATTTTCTTGAAAATTTTTACGACCCTGGTTTTCAGGGCACAAAACAAACTCGATACAATCATTGAGTTATGTCACTTCTGATTCAGACCAGCGCATTTTCCAAATTGATGCTGATCTCCAAGTACAGCACCTCATTATTCTTTAATATTTTCACAAATGGTGACCAGCAGTCACCCGGTACGGATTTTATATTTTGTCTATCTTCCCACTGGCCAATCTCAATATCACAATATCAATATGTCCCAGTTTCAAAATTATCTCAAACTCTCTCACTCTCTTTCTCACGCTGGTCCTTTCTTTCGTTTTCGTTCAATTTGTTATATTTTTAGTTTGACTCACACCCTAATTCCTTTTATCTTTTTGTTCGTTCTTTATTTTTCATGTCTTCCTCTTTCCCTTTCCTTTGTCTTTTCCTCTTTCTTTCCCTCTATCCACTTTTCTTTTTTTGTTCCCTTTTATTTTAGCTATCTCTTTTCGATTGAATTATCTCAGTCTCCTCATTCCTTTTCATGGTTTTATTAAGTCTTTCACCCCTTCATTAGTTCATTCTTTCATTCCTTCATTTTTCCTTCCTATTTAACATCCTTGATCCAAAGCTAACCTAGTAACTAACACCATAGCTGGATTCTTAACAATTATATTATTCTGTCAGAATATGATATGCTGACTAAAAAAATGATTATTTTGTTGCCAGGAAACATTTCTTAATGACTGCTAGGCGACACTGTATAAAGGAATATAAAAGAAAAGAACATAAACACGCCTCCCCCCTCTCTCTCTCCCCCCATCTTCCTCTCATTCTCTCTCGCACTCTCTCCCTTTTTCTCTCCCCCTTTCTTTTACTCAAACACAGAATTTCGTAATGACAAACCGTGCCTAAATATATATATATACATTATATATATATATATATATATATATATATATATATATATATATATATATATATATATATATATATATATATATTTAAAGCAGAGCAGCTACTAATCAGCAAAAAAATGGGGATGACGAATCGAGATCATATTCTGGCTATTACATTGTACGATAGATAGATAGATAGATAGATAGATAGATAGATAGATAGATAGATAGATAGATAGATAGATAGATTCAGATGATTATTGTATATAAAATTCTATAGATCAAGGTCCTGTTACTCAAATAACAAATTGGAAAATCCTAATACCGTTCGTCCTATGGTGTCCTATATATATATATATATATATATATATATAATAAAAAATAAATTGCTCAGTTGGAATGTAATTTCTATTTCACAGATTTATCGATCAATTTTTTTAATACCGTTCTCTATCCTGACGATAGAATCATATATCATTTGATGTTACTTATTTATCATATTAAATGTTTTACGGTAAATTCGAGTATTTAGTATATACCGTTTGTTCTTTTGTAGAAACCATGGTTCGTCTTAAAATGAATTCCGTGGATGTCACTCTACTATTGCAAATATTAACACAGAATATGCAAAAGATCAACTTCTACTTGATAACATGTGAAAAATAAACACAAATTTTGGCATCATGCCATCGTCCACTGCGGCAGAATTGTTTAAACAAGAACGTTGCAATAATGAAACGAATACATGTCAACCAGGAAAAATTCTCCTCAGCCTAAATAAATTAATTACACAGTAACGTGAATACAGAAATATATTTATCCATCTATTTATCTATATTAGTAGGATGTATAAGAGTATCGGAAACAAAGGTGAAGATGGGAAAAAGTGGAAAATCTAGAAACGACACTCTCTGGCTTCTTCAAGTTTGAATGAAAGGACAAAACTGTACGTCAGGAAAAATTCATTGGGAACTCTGGGGAAATAATCAATGCACCTTCTCTTATCCATGCCTAGACTCAAGAGAATTTCGGTTTATTTGCTTTACAAACACACACACACAAACACGCACAAACACACACACATGTGGTGGACTCTATCGTGAACGATAAATGAGAGTCAGCATTGAATGGTGCCTTTTGTTTTACACTTATGCAAGCTAGCAAGGGCTGTTATGGAGAGAATCGGGTAAGGGAAAGACATATTTCATTTATGCTTTCTTAAGTGTGATACTAACCCAGACACTCTCTCTCTCTCTCTCTCTCTCTCTCTCTCTCTATATATATATATATATATATATATATATATATATATATATATATATATGTATATATATATATATATATATATATATATATATATATATATATATATATATATATATATATAAAAGTAAACATTGAAGTCAACACTTAGAGGCGACAGGTTGTTTGAGGCTAGAAGCAGGCCTGACGATTGCGTCTAGCATGAAACGGCCTGTCGCCTCTGTGTTGACTGCTATGTTCACTTTTATATTTACACACGTTGTGTCTAATATTGAGCACTTTATCCCATAAATATAGCACACCTTAAGAGTATATGTCTTCATATATATATATATATATATATATATATGTGTGTGTGTGTGTGTGTGTGTGTGTGTGTGTGTGTATGTGTGTGTGCTTAAGTGTGAATACTAGCCAAGATCGTATATATATATATATATATATATATATATATATATATATATATATATATATATATATATTACAGGTAATAAATCCGTTGGCATATAATTCAAGTGGATACTAGTAATATCAAATATTATAACTGACCCGCAAAAAGAGCTCAATATATTTATTATAATAGAGAATATAGGATACACCAAAAAATCCAAAATTACCTCATATTGGGTGGGGACGTATAGCTCTATATCAACCAACTCGAAGTACATTAGTCTTATTCAATCCCGGTGTACAGACTTTTCGTGTCGGAATTAGAAATTTAAAATTTAAATTTGATTTTGTACATATCATGTCCGACGTCATAGAACCGCATTACGAATTTACAACCTGCGTCTGCAATTCCGCGACCGTTATAGTCGCATGGTAAACTTCTATGTAAACATAACGTGATGTCATCTTTGATGGTGAACATCTCTGTTGTAATGTCAATATAAGCACTCTGATAATGGCTCATATGAGCCGAAAGCTTCGATCAAGGAATTGCATAATAATAATCTATCCAAATGTTGGACAGTTTTTGTCTTTATTTTCTCCCAAATTTAAAGTCACTAAATGATGCTCATGATGAAACATGATAGACATTCGTTGTCTGTTATATTTAACAACACATGTTTGAATATATGTGTGTGTGTGTGTGTGTGTGTGTGTGTGTGTGTGTGTGTGTGTGTGTGTGTGTGTGTGTGAATATAAGATATCGCATATTGAGTACTGGTGTTAATGAAATAGTGTACAATGTAATATAACTGAGATATTAATTATATATTAATATACATTTTTCCTCACCGGTAGCACGACATATTTTATATTTTATGGGCATATATATGTTACTTTTAAAAAAAAAAATAAGATCCAGAAAAACGTAATATGTACACAGTATGCGGCGCTGCCACTCTCACTCTCTCTCCCTCTCTCTCTCTCTCTCTCTCTCTCTCTCTCTCCATATATATATATATATATATATATACACACACACACACATATATATACATATATATATATATATACATACATACATACACATATATATATATGTATGTATATTTGAAAATCTGACTTCCAGTTGCATGAAAAATCGCAGAGATTGACACATCTACACAAAAACAATTTATGTCCGGTGGCAAAAGTTGCTGATGGCGCCAAGGGTGACAGTACCACCTAAACTATGTTACCTCCCTTTGTTGACATCTGAAAAGAGCAGGGTATTGCATGTGCTTTCCCACCTTGTATGCAGAAAATTGAATAACAAGACTGACTGGAAAGTAAGATATCTCTTCGGAAAGACAAAATGACTCCTAACCCCGGAAAATTAGAGTGGCATCCTGGAAAAAAACAGGAATACTGAAGCAAATATGACTAGCACAACAAACTAAAAATACCCTATGGGTGTTTGTAGCAGGGAGGGAGAATACATCACCCATCTGACTGACTCAAATGATAATGTGTTGGACTTGAAACCGGATACAACTTGTGATTGCGGCAGGAAATTCGACAGCCTGAGAGGTTTACGTATCCATAAGGCCCGCTGGTGCAGGTAACGCAGTTCGTCTATTAGAGAATGTAGGTCAAATGATGGGATTATGGATCTGGATTACACCCACAGTGTTCAAGATCCCATTGCTGATCGTCAGCACTCGGGAGAAATTCCAAGCAAGCCAAGAATCTAGTGGCCCAAAGGCAATGAAAGAGCTATTTTGTCGAATCTCGATCGGGAACTCTAATTAATACTTACCAACCATCTAAAACCAGCAGATCAGATCTTTCTGCAGATTTGTGCAAGATGTTTGTCTTGAGTGGTTTGGTGTGATAGCTGCAAGAGGAGATGAGAAAGAAGGCAAGCGATCAAATAGGCGACAGATTCAGAAGGGTAAACTAAGAGTTGTGCAGCGCCGACTGAAAAAAGCTTCTATTCATAACAGGACAGGCCTTAAGGGCGTGCTTAGTGATATTAAAAAAAAGGACCTTAGTGATCTCTAGAGCTGAGAACCAAAGAAAACCTCGGAAGAAAAAACAACAGTCTTGGAGATTATTTTACATTAATCTTTACGCTTTTGCTAAAAAGCTGTTCATTGCGACTATGATCGGCAAATTAGATGTAATACAGGTGGGAATTGAGAACCACCTGAGGATGACGTATTCTCATGCTTGGAAAGATGTTCTAATCTCTCCTATAAATGACCTTCCTAGGCCCCAAGATCCAGCGATCATGTTTAATGACAGAGAACTCAAACTGTGGAAAATACGAGAATTCGTCTGCAAATCCCGTGTCAGTAGGGCACCAGGAATAAATGGAATATTCTACAAGTTATTTAGTATTTGTCTAAACGCCCTCAAGCAACTCACCATCCTCCTCCAGCAGGTATTTATTTTGCAAGGAAAAGAATGCAAAAGGCATTTTAAATTCCTGTCCCATCCCCTCTTGAATGTAGAGAGGAAATTTTTTTTTTGGGGGGGGGGTCCTTGCCCGTCTTATGACGGACTTCCTGCTAGGTAACCATTATATAAACAGAGCTGTCCAGAAGGCTGGAATGCCTGGCTTCTCTGGCTGTCTGGAGCATTCACACATGATTTGGAACTCAACAAAATAAAATTGTATATATATGTAATTTGGCTCGATCTCGCGAATATGTATGGATCAGTTCTTCATGAACTAATTCGAATGTCTCTCAAAGTTTTTCTTTCCCTACTAAGGTTGAGGAAATCATAATGAAATATTTCAGAGCAGCGTTTATGCAATTCACCGTTGGTAACTACACCACCAAGTGGCAAGCGAGGTCGGCATCATGATGGGGTACATGATTTCACTACTTCTTTTCATTGTATTCATGGAACTCATATCATGGGATGCAGAGGACACAGCAAAGGGAGTGAAGACTAAGGAACAAATGTCCTTCTTCCTTCCAGGGCGTTCATGAATGACATCATCATTCTGGAACCGTCTAAGGTCGATACTGACGAACTGTTGCAGCGCTAGCATAAGCTCTTCAACTGGGCGAGAATGAAAAAAGAAAAAGAGCTTATCATTACACAGAGGCTCTGTCAAGGAGATTCACTTCTGCACTGGATGTGACATGATCCTGAAAGTCAAAGAGAAGACAGTGAAGAACCTCGGACAGCTGTATGGCTGATCGGCACGGAGGTAAATAAGTGCAGAAAGTGGCATCGACAGAACCCATCTCCTCGGCAAACTAAAGACTTGATTCTACCGACATTACTGCCCCGGTTCTGTGACCGTTGCAGATGTATTATATTACTCTGTCTCGCATTCAGTAGACGCAACAGTGTATGAACAAATATCTGCACCACTGACTTGGAGTTCCCCCTTGCTTATCCACAGTGGGACTTTACATCAATGCCGGAGACCTGCAACTTACAATCTCATTGGTGGAAGAGTTCAAGGTCGGGAAGGTAAGCCTTCACATGATGATGAGTTCGTCCGCAGGTTACTTACAGATATCAAAACTGGCACCAAATGTTCGGCAGTACAATGATTGCAATTGAGCCATTAGCAATATCATTCTTCCTGCGATCTACCTATGACCTCCTACGAAATGCGACAAACATCAGTCAGTGGGATGACACTGGCACTAATGTATGCGCATTATGATCGAGGCTCTCTACATGTCCACATTCAGTGCAGACGTACACGTGGCTTCATAAGGATGTACTGGAAGAAGTCATGAACTTAGTAACAAGTGTGAAGCAGCCAACAAACAGCCGGTAATAGCCAGAGAACCTAAGATCCGTTTTCACAAGGAATGTGAACGCCCTGCGCGAAAGACCCAAATGACTCCCAACATGACACTGCTGAGTAGAGCTCGTGATTGGAGGGTGTTATTTGATCAGAGAACACTTCAGCAATTTCCAGTAAACATCACTCAGATAGACGTATGCCCTGACATTGCAACGTGGTCTAATTCAAGGTATATCCTCCTAGTAGAATGAGAGGTTCCATGTAAGAACAGGGAAAAGGCGCATGCGCAAAAGAAAATACCACAGTCATAGTGATTTCTTTGTTTGTGATGGAGAGTAAATAAGACGCCCCCGGTAACACAAATGAACTAGATACCTTAAATCAAGAACTCAATGTGAGTCAGTAGAAGACTGTCACAGCCTGTCCCAGGCTCACGAAAAGACAAGACAAGAACTCCGTCTTCGGGCTAAGGATGACCTACAGTTGGGCTGAAAAAAAACAGACCTCTTCTCTACCCGAGCCTGCTTTTGCGGAGGCTGGGTAAATGTTGACTAGTGGCCCGGGTGGAAACGCTTGGGTTCCCACATTAAACTTGACCTAGTGTCGCATCTATTCCACAGTGGAGCGACTAGTAAATACCAGACCGTCGCAGTCTGTCCCAGGCACGCGACAAAACAAAACAATACCTCTTTCTTCGGGCAGAGGGTGACAAAACCACCGTCTTCGAGCGGATCATGACTAAATTGAGTTTCTGTCTTTGGATAGAGATTCAGCTGAGAAAAACTGACAAGTTGGAGTCAGACAGACCTCTGTCTTCGGCAAGAGGATGACTCCGTTGGGCTCTGTCTTCGGACAGAGATTCGGCAGAGAAAAACACACAAGTACTGTACCCGAACCCGCTTTTGCGAGGGCTGGATAAATTTTGACAAGTGGCCCGTGTGGAAACGCCGCATCTAGTCCGCGGTAGCCAGTCTACTGACGGAGACACGTCTGAGAAGAATGGCGATTAACCGATTGCGGTGGGGGGCAGGGTAAATTTTGACCAGTGGCCCGATTGTACACGATCGCGTTCCCCACAATAAACTCGACCTTATGTCACATTTCGTCTCAGTGGGGGAGACTGGTAAATACCAGCCCGTTTGGAGTCAGTCGGAGAAAATAATTGCGACATCATGCCTAGTGCTTAAGCAAGATATAATATTATGGTTATAATATTACGGCTTTCGTAAGCACCCGACGTGACGTCACAAGAATTAGGAGTTAGTTATAACAGTTTGGCGGCACAATGTAGCAATTTCAAAAATGATGAGGATCCGTCATTTTAGTTTGAATAATGCAGAATTAGTCTCACCTTTCACGTTCTCCACCCAAAAGTTTGACATTACTATCTAATCAATTAAAGTACAATTTCCCATTGTTGTTATCGACATTTCATTTCTAAATTGACGTGTATTATCTACAAATCGAACGTCTGTGCTGCCATTGACTGCCAATCTACGGGTTATGACCCATTTATAAAAAATAATTTCTTAATTTTTGCTTCTTCGCTTAGTTTAAATTTAACGTAGGTCATATTCGATTGGTTGATCTGAGTAAAACCCACAAACTTTATAACCTCCCTTTTTCTTCTTTTTTATCGTAAAAAGAGGTATTTCACTTTTAAATCTAAATAAATCTTTCGCGAGTAATTTACAATCACCTGATGAGGTGCGCATCGAAACACGACTTTGACATGTTTTCGATGTAAAATGGTAAAATGATATATGTTATATTATATATTACGATTATAATGGGCATACAAGAAATCTGTAAAGAAAACTTTCATCATCTGTGTCATCGATGAGGAAATACATACTGTTCACAGATGATGGCAGACAATCCTCCTGGACGAAACATTGTGGTAAGACCGACATTTGCAGGAAGAAAGAGTTCATAGATTTCTTGGAATGATAATGATATTTTTCTCAAATTTATAAAAGAAATCGTGTAAACTGAAAGAAATTTTATCCCAACATCAAACGCAAAAGAAAAGAGATCAAATGTTTGAACCAATCTTGGAAAATAATCTAACTTTTTTTTTTAATATAAGTTTACAATAATATTAGAATTATGTACTTAAATATTTAAATGCTACCAATTTTTCCTCAAGGACACATAGCACAGTGGATAAAGGCGTTAGTTAGATCCAGTGACAGGACCCAAAACATGTGAGTTCAATACCTGCTAAGGCGGTGGCCAGTAGATAACTGACATCCCTTAACATTAACAGGAGATAACTGACGACTGATATCCATTAGACATAGCACGTAGAACTAGAACAGTCTACACCTGCGAGCGAAATAAAGTGTTTAGTTCGACATTCCAACCACCTGAAGAAGGCCGGGGCGTTAAACGGTCAAATGATAAATATGGCAACAAAGATGAGGATGATAGTCCGAACAATGTAAATAGTGTACAATTTTTCTAACTCTCACCAAGAAAAGTAAGAAAGGTGAATATCAACACAACCCTAGGAGAACTTTAAGGAACCTGGTGTCTTAGTCCATACATATGCCTTCTGCTTCAAATAAATACTGGTAAATTAAACTGCGTGACATTGAAACAAAATTGCTTAAGTTGTGAAGACGATAATAATATGAAATGGCATTCAGTTAAGTGTTGTTAAGCAAGTACACGAAATAGAAAGAAGCGTAAGACAAGTATGCACGTTCTCACCGGATATTTTTAAACCCCTACAGTGAGTCAATCCTAGGTGAACTAAAATTCCTACAAGTATTTATTATTGATAGATACAATTTTAACAGTATAAAAAGGTAGCTGATGGCGTTTTGATGTCAGATATAGACATAAACTACGGGTACGTCTACACAAATTAGTAAAGGAAAGCAAGATGAAAGGACTATTTACTAAGATTATAAAACGAAAGAATATATGGTTGTTAGATAGAGGGTCGCTTTGCGTTGTAGTGTAAATTACATCAGCTCGGAAAGAGAAATCTGAGAGTTGAGTTACTAAAGGGAGATAACTGAAACTGAGATATCTAGAAACGTCGTGACATGTGGAGCTAGAACAACTTACTCCACTGGAGGGAATAACGGATTCGGTTTGAAATTCTTCACCTGAAGAAGGCCGGAGTGTACAACTTCGTGAATATGACAATAAAGATGAGGACAACAGTTCGACCAATGTAAATAGTGTAATTAGTTACATCTCATCTCATCTCAGAAATATAGAAAGATGTTGAAAAACAATTTTGTTGAAATAATGCAGACATGCTAGCTTTGTGTTGATGCATGGAAGCAAGTAACTTATTGCGTCAACAGAAGGTTGACAAGTAAATTGGTTTGGGAGATAACTGTGAACGGATTAGTTATGAAGGCTACTAATTCTACACGTTTGATTGACTTTTCAATCAAAGCGCACAGCGTTAGTCGACAATCAACTCAAGATGTATATCGTATTACGGCGCTCCAGTTTGTGACAAATCTGACTTGGAAATGTGAATACTTATCCCTAACATTTTAATATTGTAGATTAGATTGTACATTCAGTCGATGTCTGGGATCAGATGTGGGAAGAGATGCCAGTTGGCTGTACCGCTTATTTGGAAGAACATACAATTATAATAAATAAAAAACGGTCTCATATTCCAAATCATAGCTTCTATGAAATCGTTTATTTTATTTGGTTAAATATACAACTGAAATTATTAGGAACTATAATGAAGAAAAAGGCTTGGAGGCTATAACACTCACATGGCATACTGAAAGCAGGAGAAGTAGGGGAAAACAGCAAGTAAAAAATTGAGTGAATGGATGTTAGAATAAGGAAGATATACTGCAGTCAGTCAGTTAAGTGCCACACGTGACGCACGCTTCGGCAATCATGTGTCTTTCGATTCATGACTGACAATCCAAAATGTTACTTCATTACTCTGCCGTTTCTTTCTTCTTGAATAGCAGAAAGAAACGGGAGACTATCCATAGCTGAAAGGAGGATAGATAGATTCTTACATTTCCCAAGTGAATATAACGGAACCGACTGGGTTTCGAACTCGACTCTTCGATTATACCGAGCTGTTATCGATACCGCACATCCATATATAAAAAAAGGAAATAGCCATGGTCGCTCATATGATGAAAAGTCGTAGAAGAAGAAAGAAAGAAAGAAAGAAAGAAAGAAAGAAAGAAAGAAAAGATTTGAATACGTAAGCTATGAGGGATATTATTTACATTATTTACATGCGAACTATGGTCCTCATTCTTTTCTTCCTATCACAACGTTTCGGCTCTTATACCGTCCGGTCTTCATCAGACGTATATCCTACGAGATAAGAGCAAGGTGGATTAAAGCGTGTGTTAGTAAATTGACACAAAAAGGCAACTTACATATAGACATATAGACAGTTGAAATTTCGTGGGTACATAATGAAGAAAAAAGGCTTGGAAAATTAGATATTCACAAGATATTTTGAAGGTAAGTGAGATAGAGGAAAACTGTAACCTACCTGAACAGCTTATGTAAATGGCTGAGAGAACAGGAATTACGAGACATAGTATGAAATAAAATTTACTCAGAGCTATAAGAGACAGAAAACTTTAGATTTCACGTCTCGAAGGGACATTGCAAATAGAGGTAATTATGAGTTCAATCCCTACATGGACACAGTGTAAATAGAACGAGCAATAACTGAGTTGTAAAAAAATAAGACTTAAACGAGACATTCCTAGAATGGACAGTGGAATGAGAACAATATGCTTTTGTAGATTGAATAAAGTGTCCTGTTCGAAATTTATTTGGATCTATATAAATCTGGCGAAGGCACAATGGTTGAAATGTTGTAACAACAACAAAGGTGAGTAAAATAGTCCGTATGTAAATAATTACAATTCCCCATCCAGGAATTTAGACAGAATTAACAAGTTTTGCAATATTTCTTGATTTACTCAAGAATAGTCGAATGGATTAAATTGGTAATTATTTGCCTATAAAGCAACCACTCCAATTTTAAAAAATACAAATTATTCAGATGAGTTCACCTCTAAAGGTTACAGCCAGCGTAGATATACTTAATTTATGTCTGTCTACCTTTGAATGATTTAGAGACATTAAAGAGAGCAAAACCAAGACATAATTGGTTATTGTTGTTTCGATCTACACATGCGTCAAAATGTCGACGCCAATCAATGATAAGGGCCAAGAACAACCATTACTCATACAATAATGGAAATTTAGGGAACCTCGAGGCGGTGTAATGGTCAGCAAGCTTGTCTCGTTGGAACAATTACGACTGAGCAGTGAGTTCGACCCTCACTGGGTACCCCCTACTTTCGGCCTTGTGCCACATCGAAGCTACGCTTGGAAAAATCATTACAATAATGGAAATTGTTACAATAATTATATATTTTTTAAAATCAGTATGACGGAATTCCGAACAAAAGAGTTTGATTGATTTATTTATTTAGGGTTTATCAATGCATTATGTGTTATTTAAAGCTGGCAGAAAACCAGAGAAATAGAACTGCTACAAATAAACAGGGTGTCTTGACACGAAAAAAATTATATAATGAGTGAAAATATCCAACATTAAGAAATGTTCCGGGAAAATAATTAACAGAGCTAATTATTTCAATATTATAATTTTCTGTGGGCTGAATAGAATTTTTTTGCTGGCCAGATGTGACCAACGAGCTGCAAATTGGAGACTCTTCGTTAAAGGCGAAAGTAACGAAATCTTTAAAATAGAGAGCTAATTATAGATTGAATGAGTGTGTGAGTGAAAGAAAGAATGTTATTTACAATGAGAGAAAGTTTGAGTTAATTGGAAGATGGAGAGAGAGAGAGAGAGAGAGAGAAAGTAAGAGAATGAGAGACAGAGAACTTGAATGAGAATCATAGGCAGAATGAATGTAAGAGTGACTGAGTGAAAGAAAGTATAAGTGAAAGACAGTTTGATTAATTCATTCATTTTCTACGGTTTATAATATTTTTTTAAAAAAATTAAGAAAAATATCGTAAAAAAGATTTCAGCAGCTTCTGAAAAAATTAAAATTCCGGCAAAATTCCTGAAAGAATGCAGAACTGAATGTAACCAAAGTGTAATCAATGAACGGAATGCAAGAATAAGGGAATACATAATATGGTAAGATTCCCTACGGACTCGGTTATATCAAAAACATCTGACAGAGCAAAGGGAATAATGCTTTCCCTTGTGTAATTAATTAGAAACTTGTAGTCCCAAATTTGTTGGGAACATGTTCAGGGTATACTTCCTTCCTTCCTTCCTTCCTTCCTTCCTTCCTTTCTTTCTTTCTTCCTTCCTTCCTTCTGTGCCATGTGCGTTGCGCGCTTCGGTGATTATGTCTTTTTTCGATTCATGATGGAATTGGCAAAAGTATTCCGGCAGCAGGCTGTCGTTATTTTCTGCGGTAGACTGGTTGCCGACCAAGGCTATGGAACCCTTTCTGTTCTGCTATTTAGCCCATAGCTGAAGGGAGAAGAAGGTATTTTTACGTAATTGAATACGACGAATTCAAGCGGTATTCGAACTCAGCTCTCCGATTTCTTCACTTTAAGGGGTTATCCACCCCTACACACAAACTTGCAGCACCTGTTAATACCAAGCTGTTCCTCATGTAGGTACTGACAAGGCTAAACGTTATTAGCTTCGTTGAACGATGAGGAGCAGTAGTGTCAGTAATATATCGTAAGAGTTGAAGATTAAAATACTTATAACTACTTTTGACTTTGTTTCATTATACAGACTGCAAAGTATAAGTTCTTTATTAAGACTCTTTTTTGTTTATACAAGTTTCGTTAAAGAACTAAAGATATTTATTAATGATTCTTTTGCTTGTTTTTTTCTGTTTCGAACAATTTGATTGTAGAAAATAAAATAATTTGGAATCAACTCTTGCTGTCTGATCGCAACTTATTTAAATTACATAAAACTACAGCGAAAAGTTTTATTAATAACATGAACCTAAGGCTTTTTCTTGTTAAATAAGATATCACATTTGCCACATGCAGTAAACCTATTCTTTTAAAATTTGGATGGCGATGGAAACGTTCCAGAAAGAGTGACAAATGAGCAGGATAATGTCTGCGTTCAGTTTTCATGTACGCGTGCGACGCCCAATTTATGCTCGGCCTTTAGCAATGTTTCATTCGAGTGAGCACATCGTTAAATACCAGTCTCATTTGCCAACGATAAAACCCCACATCTAAATGCAGATATTTCAGTAAATTAAAGATCCTCTGAATAATACTCAGTACATAAAATGCAAAACAATTTTTTGTTCTAGCTGCAAATCAAATTCGGATGATTTGTTGGATTTGGGCGGGTGGGTTGGAGAACTTTTCAACGCGACTTCACTGACAGAAAATGAATTTATCAAGAATAATCATACAGGTAGTTATGGTTAGATTCTAGCGAGTGGTGGCATATTCAGATCAATACGCGTACAGGTTTCAAAATAATCTGTTCTCTGATCAAATATTAATATACTGTGTACCACTGGATTTAAATCAAACTTGTAATAGTCAAGTATAAAATAAAGAATGCATATTGAATAGCAAGATGGACACCCCAAATGGCGAGGTGCATATTTGAGACGTAAAACTAAAGCCAGTGGAGAAGTTTAACTGCGATACAGCAATCTGAAAGCGCACTTGTATAGTGAAAGATGATTTCAAAAGCTAAACAGAGTATTAAGAGAACGGAAAATTTCTTCAGAAAAGGAGAGAGCTGGATTACTATGTAATATAAATCCTCTTATATGGCAGTGTATATGAATAATTTCGTTAACAATTAAGAGGTGATTTGACAAAACAGAGATGTGTTTGTAGAGAACAGATGTTGAAAATACCATAAATGGAGCATATGAGTAACAATGAAACTGAAAGGAAAATGAAAAATTCACTTGTACTTAGAGTCGGGAAGACAGTTGTAATTTTTAGGAGTCGTAACGAAAAAAAGAGGGCTTAAAGAATTTGATAGACACGGGGCGTAGTGAAAACCAAAAGAGCAGAGGAGAATCTCGAATAACCTACTTACCGTGTTTGTATAGATACAATACAGAGCCATGATTGCCCAAGTATTGAAGGTAAGTGCCAAACACAAAAAAAAAGATATCTCCCTTTGGCTTCAATACAAGAATTTACTCTCACATGCATACGATCGTACAGTGAATATTATGTAATATATGTCTCTTGCACCTGCTGCCGCAATACAGCAAGAGTTGTAGGTGGGCTACCTGTAGAAGTCAAGCGTTGAGCCGTCATGCCCGTATATGTTTAGTAGTGGAAGCGTGCCGGACAGGAAAATTGTCGAACAGTTCGCAGAGAATGTTAGATAACGAGTTGGAAAATGTTCTGGTGCGTAAATGGCACAGTACAAATTTCCTTCGGCAAACATCAAACAAAAAAGAAAACAGGGGAGAATTCTAACTTAAGGCACCCCAAACAATAATACTCTCTAAAAAAATGTCACTTCTCGGGTCTACGTCGAGTCCGCAAACGAACATCCTTTGCATGAAAGTAGAACCTGCTCTTATCACTTAACAATACAGAGCACTATGGAACCCAGTTGATATTCTTGTACCGCCATTGAAGACGTGCAGACGGTGTTGTGATCTAGGCAGATATTTGATTAAACTGACTCGTTCACATAATCCTGTTACAAACTCCTGTTCTTCGTTGTCATATCTACTCTGATGTATGCTCTAGACACAGTGAGATCTGGCACTACCACATTTACAATGTACATCGTTTGCCGCCTATTGAGTAATAAACCAAAATAAAGACATTCGCCCTATTTTCAGCTTTTCATCTCATGAGACACCAATGTCCTACTGCTGCTTCTAAATCTCATGCTACGAAACCGTTGTCATCTTATCCCTCCACCTCTCATGATCTTGGTAGATCGTCGTAACATCCTTCAGCCACAGATCTTGGTTGACGCGGTCTTTGAGGCAGCTATGTGATCTGCCGCTAGGTTGTCGCTAGTTTGCATACAGCCAGTCGAACTGTTTGCTGACGCTGGTAGAGCGGTTATCAGGTCGTCACAGGACGTGACCGAGCCAACGAACCCCATGCTGAGCTATTGTGCAGGGTGTTTCTGGTCGGTTCTTCTGTGGAGCTCTTCATAAGATAAGAGCGGTGAACCCCTAGAGCTATGAAATCTTGCATGCATTAACTTCAACACTTCTTATTAACAACTGAATCGTTTTTTTCCAGGTAAACTGACATCTGATGTTTTAAAGAAGACTTCAAGTGTAACTAGTAGCGACTTCTCTTGAAAATGGACAGAGAAAAACGGATGAAATCGGCGACTCGTGACGATTTGCTTCAACTAATCCATTTAGCTTGCGCAGAAATTTCCCTGTCGACGATTTCAGTGTTTGTCACTTATATATGTTGCAACTAGAGAAGATTACTGAATAGAATAATCATACGCAGGTTGGTAATGAATGATAATACTTAGAACAAGAACAACACATATAAGATTTCCCAGCGGCGCGTAGAAGAAATCAACTGTTAGAAGTGAGTCAAGTTAATTCTACAGTGAATCTCCAACTGCAGGATATCCATCAATCGCTCCACGCGGTCAGATGTGACACAAGGCCGAATTTAATGTGGGGTATCCGAGCCCGTAGGCTCGGCCAAAAATTCCCCGTAGACCTAGGGTCGGGTAGCTGTTTCCCTTCGACATAACCTCGTCTGGAGATCCGCTCTGCCCGGAGGCAGAGAGTTTGACCAGCACAACTCGAGACGAATGCTACAACAATATGCCTAACGAAATGAAGGCGCTCACTGTCGCTTAGGAGGCGTTGATTGAGTATTAATGCATGCATTCATTAAATAAACAATATTTACCAAACAATCGGTCGGTAGGTTTACTTTTGATATGTTTATATATTCTGATCTCCAAGTGAACGAATATTCATTTGAGCGTTTCATTTTGTCCCAAATTTTGATAATTCAAATGCAGTAGATCATATCAGTAGAATCAGTTGTGTTAATGGAACACTAATTTTTTTAAATATATATGAATATTGAAAATTATTCATTTCTAAACCTCGAAGGAAATCAAAACAAAAAGAATATTGTAATGAAATTTGTAACGTGAGACCAATTTTAGTATACTCTGCAATTATGCAACGTGACGGACAAAACAGCCGTAAAGTCGCGGAAATAAAAACGCAGCCAACATTAGGTTATATAATTAGCTCGGCGAATTTCCATAAAATCAATTAGAACATATTTCTTGTTAACCTCGTAAAAAAGTTACTCAAAACATTCACTTGAACAAGAGTGGGTCTAGCTATCTACATATTTATTTCAGTCGCCATTTTTTTCTCTCGTGCCCCGGCCACGGCGATAGTCTAGAAAAGAGTTTTAAATAAAAGAAAACCAGTTTCATTGAATTTTTGAAATAAGGGATTATCATGATTCACATTATTTACACTTGAACAGTTGTCCTCATTTTGTTATTATTCTCACAACGTTTCGGCCTTTATACCCTCCGGCTTTCATCAAGTGCATGATCCGGCTATTTTCAGTGAATCTTTAACCAAATCCTTAATTTAATCCACCCATTTTTTTCTTTATTTTGCTTCAATCAAGGCAATAACGCCACTAAGACGTAGGAGTTTACAGGAAATGAAAGAGAATAATAAGAATATATATATCAGGTCATCCCATAAGTTCTGTCCGAATTTTAACTTTTTGTTAAAATGAACGAAATTTAAACAGTATTTTATAATGTCTAATGGAACTGAACATTATTTTTACGTTTAGATGCATTTAAACTGATCAAATTTTATTTCAGAGAACATTGAAATTAAATTTTGTTTGATTAAAACCCTGCTAACATGGAAGTACCCAAGAATCATTTGAGGCACATAAGGCTTTATGAGTTCAAGAAAGGAAACTCAGCAGCCGAATCGGCTAGAAACATTCACTCAGTTTATGGAGAGGAATGTGTGAATGAAAGAACTTGCAGAAGATGGTTTGCAAAATCAGAAGTGGAGATTTCACCCTTGAAGATGAAGATCGAACCGGACGTCCAGTTGAGTTTGATAAAAAGCTTCTTGAAGCAGCCCTTGAAGAAAATCCTGCTTTATCAGTTGAGGAATTGGCAGTGGTTCTCAGTTCAAACCATACAACTGATCATCGTCATCTTCAACAATTTGGACAAGTTCCTAAACTTGGAAAATGGGTGCCTCATGAATTGTCTGAAAAAAAACCTCAAACCCAGAGTTGACATCTGCTCTTCTCTCCATTCTCGCCAACTTGTTTCACCTTTTTTGGATAGACTTGTGACTGGCGACGAAAAATGGATCTTGTATCGAAATGTTAAGCGTCGTAGACAGTTGCTTGGTAAAGGGGAAGGACCCTAGCCACAGCCGAGAAGGGAACTTCATGCGCAAAAGGTTCTTCTTTCAATCTGGTGGGATCGCCAAGGAATAATCCACTTTGAATTCTTACCACATAATGCAAAAATTAATGCTCAAATATACTGTCAGCAATTAGACCGTTTGAACCAAGCTTTGAGGAAAAAAGACCTGCTCTAGTGAATCGAAAAGGGGTGATGTTTCATCAGGACAATGCGCGAAACCACACAGCAAGAATCACGTCAAGTTGGGAGAAAATTCCTCATCCACCTTATTCTCCCGATATTGCTCCTTCAGACTACCATTTGTTTCGTAGCTTACAGAATCATTTGGAAGAAACAGCTTTTGTAACAGGAAGAGATTAAAACTGACATTGTGAGTTCTTCGAATCAAAGCCAAAAGAATTTTACAGTAAATGAATTAGTAAACTTGTTAATAGATGGAAGGAAGTCATAGATAATCAAGGAAAATACATTGTTGATTGAATCTGTAATTCAATGTAACATTTGGTCACTTGTTTTCTTTATTCAAAATTCGGACAGAACTTATGGGATGACCTGATATTTCTAAGGAATAAATTAATTTTTAATCCTATATTATGTCTTATTACTCTAAACATTATTTTGTGGATACCTGTGTTTCAGTTGACTGTTTTTGACTTCCGGATCCGATAAATTTTAATAAAGAAAATGTGCGGTCTGTGAGTGTTCCAACATGCGTCTCCTCTTGTAGTGAAAACCACCATCTAATCCGGCAAAATATGTGTGGTCAAGTAAACTATATCGGATTAGTCGGTGGGTTGTTTTAACTACAAAGAGGCACGTAGATAGTTCCCTGGAGCCTACGATCCCAACTTTTTCAATAAAAGGTTAATCGTCATCTATCCTGTTTCTTATTTCACTTCTTAAGATCGTTTCTGTCATTCATATCACGTATCTCATAGATTTTCCTTGAATGGTTCTTCAGCCTTGTATCGGGAAAAATTTAGTATATAAAAAACTTAAAATATCAACAGTTGAATGAATAAATTTATCTCTTGCATACTGTGTGTGCAAGAGATAAATTCAATCTTTAATATGAGAATATGGTTCAATCTTTAATATGAGAAATATTTTCTTGTTCATCTATAGTGTGGTCCGAAAGTCTTGTCGCCTCTACATAATATAATTTTCTATTACAAATGGCTGACACCAGCTCCTAGTTTGGAAGAGACGCTGCTTGAAAGTGTATGGACACATGATTGTGTACATTCTGGCAAGAGCAAGGACAGAGTTTCATTATGAAATAGCAGAATACCCATGAAGAACGCCGTTCGGAGAGCCTTTACAACAATCAACAACGAACAGTTTCGTAAAAAATATCACACGACATGGCGCCGCATATTTTTGTGCCATGAAAATGATGGTGTTCACACAGACCTTATCGATGTGTGACAGCGTCGATGAAAGTGAATAAACTAAATCCAGTACATATACTTTGTATTACTGTATTGTTTTTCGTTACAAGACATTCGGGCCACCCTATATGTGGCATGTCCCTAGAGGACGCAGACGATCATATCTCTCCAAATTCCATGTCCTTTGTAACACTTAATAATTTTTATCTTTTCATTATTTCTCCTAAATCTTCTTGCCTTATCTATCTAACCAAGCTCATTCCCATTTCAGATGACTGCCATTGGCTCCTACAGACCTTCTAGGTGTGTGACAGCGTCAATGGAAGTGAATAAACTGAATCCAGTACATGTTCTCTAGATTACTACTGTAATAGCTGTTCTTATATTGTTCACATTAACTTTTTAGTAGGTGGTGACAAGACTTTCGAACCACCCTGTATGTGACCTGTCCCTGCAAGATGCAGACGATTATGCCTATCCAAATTTCCTGTTCTTTGTAGCTCTTAATAAATTTTGTCTTTTTCTTCTAAACCTTCTTTCCTCATCTATTTACTTAAGGTCATTAAATACATTTTGCGTTGTTTCATGCCATAGATGCGGAAAACAATGGGTCCAAAGGTGCTTTCTTAACGACCAAGTATTAGCCAATAACTGGTTTCAAGAACAGCCAAGAAGCTTATCAACATAGAATGACCCAAGAAGAGATACAAAGAACACTATAGATTACATCTTTCTTCTTTATGTGCTGTGTCCCCTCAGGATGTGGGCGATCATGGCTCGCTTCAATTTCCTCTTCTTTGTAGCTTTTAAAAAGATGTCTTCTTTGTTATCTCTCCTAAAACTTGATCCGAAATCCATTTACTCAAGCTCACTAAGTAAGTTAAGCGTTGCTTTTCTCTGTCCCTCTTGTCGTCAATCTGCCCTGTGAGTATCAGATTTTCCAATCCCTCTTTCCTAATTAAGTGCTCTAGAAATTTCAACTGTCTGTACCCGATGTTAAGTATAAGTATACTTTTTGTTTTACATTTTCTCTAAAATGTCGTCGTTGCTCACACGTTCGGTCAATGATATCCTCAGCATCCTTCTGTAGAACCACATTTCGGCAGCCTCAGGTCTCCTTTTGATTTGAGGAGATTGTCCAGCATTCAAAGCCATACAAGAGGACTGATATGAAGAAATGTTTTAGAGTTTTTATTTATGATGATTTGTGACGATATCGTTCTATGGGAAACTAAATCTGTGGGAAACTTAGTTTTGCTTATAGTACTTCTTGGTTACCGATGAACAATCCTTATTGAAGACCTTCTGTCTTTGAGAGTCTCTTCACTTGTTGTAAACACGCAACTGCTATAGTTGTACTTATACGTTTTGTAAAAACTTACGTTTCTTGCTGTTGACATATATATACGTTTTCAAGCCACTGTGAAATAAGAGTCCCTAGCGCTTGTTATAAACTAAATAGCTTTTAGTGCTTATTTCAAAACTATTGTAGACATATAGTAACTTACATTACCCTCTATTTCGTGATGTATTTTTATTTTGTGCGTTGGGGTGTCTTTTAGTTTAGTCTCTACTGAGCAGTGCCCTATGCCTCCAAGACGAAACTGCTCTCATTTACCCACCACAGAGAACCCTTGGTGCCTCCTATCAGCATGGCTGATGCGCAACTTCACGGGAGCGTCTCTCTGCGCCTTCTTGGACTCACGCTTTCCCCTGACCTGAGGTGGAACAACTACATTGAATCAATAGCTTCTTCTACTGCAAAGAAAGTTAGTTCCCTGTGTCGTACCAGAAGGTTTTTCTCGCCTTAGTCTATCCTTCAAATCTACAAATCTACCATTCGCTCTTGTATTGAATACTGTTGCTATATATGGTCTGGTGCGCCGCTGTTCATCTCGAGGTCCTAGACAAAATCCAGAGATGGATATGCAATGTGATAGGTGCTGATCTGGCATTTCGTCTACAGTCATTTTCTCACAGATGTGCTGTGGCTTCTCTCTGTCTTTTCTACAAATATTTTCATGGCAACTGCTCTGACGAGCTACTTTCACTGTTACTACAAATGCATGAATTTAAGCGTGCTACTAGATTGGCATCACGGTCCCACTCTGTCACTGTCGAAACAGTAAAATGTTACTGCCTCTTCAATTCCAACAGCTTCTTCTCTCGCACTTCCCGCCAGAGAACTCCTTTTTCTCTTTCTTGTTTCCCTGATAGCTATAATCTTCAATTATTCAAATGCAATGTCAATCAACATCTCCAGATGTCTTGATCTGATTCCTCATCCTTCTCTTCATCCTTTCCTCTATCACACCTCTTTACTTTTTACTCTTGCTCCCACTCTCTGTAACCCCTTGCTTGCTAGTGACACTCCCGCCTTGCTTGGGGTGAAATGCTTAAAAAAATCCAAATCAAAATGACACTGACTTTGAAAAAATCAGATTTAGCATTTTTATAGTCATTTATTTCCATTATATGAATCCACACTAGGTGGTACAGCCAGAAAACTGCTATTACAATCTCAGCAATGAAAGTGTTAAAATACTGTTTAACATGGGACATGATTTAATGTAGGTGTTTTATGAATATGACCAAAATCTACTTAATAAACGAAATGAGTAAATGCAAGGATGTAATCACAGGAAAAAAATTCCTCTTAAAATATTTTAATTCCAGATAAATATATTATCCAAATTTCGCTTTCACTTACAATATTTTAGGTTATATATTGATTACCCCCCTTTAACCATTTTAAAGTCTTTTTATTACTTAACGAGTTACCCGGCGTTCTTCTTTTAAACTTTAAGCTTCCTTTTTATTTTTTTTATTTTTTTTACAGTAGCCCCATACCTATTTTCTGTATCTTCATCCCAATATTATATTTAATTTAATTTAAATATCAGCTGTGAATCTGCGTGTAATTTAACGTTCCTCCCATGAGACACAGTATATTATTTTTTTTTAAATCATTAGTATAATTCGTGCCTGATGAGTTGGTAGAACAACGGAACTTAAGTTGCACTTCGAAAGTAGGTATATGTATATTTATCAATATATAGTTCTTAGCTCTGTTTAACCACATTGAGCAGTGTTTTGGGGGTCGTTTTCTGAATGTATGCAGAATGGGGAGTATAAGGAAAGGTAGTTGTGGAGAACCATGATCACCATTCACATAGAATTAAACATTAGTTTAAATCCTCATTGCTCAAGTCAACCTCCGTGAGTCCGACTGGGTGTAGAGAGAAAAGAAAGCGAAAACTTTGAGCACGTCATAAATTAAATTGTAACGAGTGGAACGATATAAAATGCGGTTGTAATTGTCAGGCAGTGATATAATTTACTTAATCAAAGACATAACTGTCCTATCAGACTTTGAAAATTAGCATTTGAACAATTTGGTTTTAATGGCGTTCGAAGCCTACCCATTGATGTCAGTGGGAAATAAGAATGTGCCTGACAGACTTGATGACTGCCAAAATAATTACTTGCTTTGTTTGTCTGGAATCAAAGTGGATTCAGCAGTTTTGTTTGTTTTCAATAAAGTCAGAAACCCAGCAATAACTTTGAAACAATAAAAAAAAAAAATGAAACGTTTCGAAATTCATTTGTAGAAAGAAAAATTGAAAAGTTAACATTTTTCCTTTTCGTCTTTTCTTTCTGTTGAACGTATTTCAATGGAAAAAAAGAAAAGTCATATGCAATATATCGACGCTTAGTGGCTTTCTCTGTCAAACAACTCCAGCGACGGAAATTGCGTACGTATTGGGTTACATGTGAAATCGAAATTGAAAGTCGGGAAACGAAAACGATTAGGTGACTAAATTTGATTTTGAAAATGTCTGAGGGACATTATGGATTCTTCCCGACTACACCGTGATCCACCACACATAAAATAAACATGATTCTAAAAGTATTTGATACTCGGTTGTAATGTAATTAACATAATTTCCATTATTAGACACGCAACAAACACAACTCTTGTTTTTGTGCGTGTGTGTGTATATATATATATATATATATATATATATATATATATATATATATATATATATATATATATATATATATATTAACCTGCTGTACACGTTCCGTTCTGAACGGTGTATTGAGCACTTTTCAATATCCGTGTTTGGTCTGAAATTGTTTCTATCTACTACAGATTTAGTGTATATATATATATATATATATATATATATATATATATATATATATATATATATATATATATATATATATGTTCCCAAGAGGATAGAATCCAGGTAGAACTCAATGATATATATACCCGGTGTAACAGCGAAATTGTCCGACTTTGAACCATTGTATCTTAGAAATGATTAAAGATATTTTTGTGGTGTCAACACACACTCGTTGCCACTTTGTCAATGTCAATGAATACACGTTGTCACTTTCGTAATGGTCGTTATAGTAGAGACTTAGTAATCGCAGATACAACTATGGCAACGCCGTTGAATAATACTGGTGTCAGTCGCCTTCGAATAACACTCGCACTAATAACACTTGCTTGATAATACTTGCTCGAAAAGTAACCACCGAATACTAATCCGCATAGTAATCAATATAAAGAAATAGTATATTGAATAGAGAATAAGCGATCCGTATAGCAATAGACGATAGAATAGAAATAGTGATCCGTATAGTAATAAAGGATAGTATAGAAGAGTGATCGTTTAGACCCACCCTAATTCCGATATATACATTTCCTTTGCCATCACGTGATCTTATTAGAAACGGAATCACCTGTGTTTGCTCACTAATGCTCTGTATTCAAACTCCAGTGTCGGCAGCGACACTTTATTCCTATATAACAGATATCTTACTATTGGACTCTACTTTAAGCAATAAGAATGTATAATTACTCTCCAAGCTTAACAGAAGAATCGTGATAGAATTGATCATAAACGAAAATGACATGTTCATCATTAATTAACCATAGCTAAGAATCGGAAGCTCATGAAGGAATAAAATAAACGATAACGGTTGCGGAATAGTTGACGCAGGTCGTAAATCCATGATGCGGTTCTATGACGTCACACCACGTGAGAGACCGAAATATTAACAACAGAACCATATGTTTAGATGAAATTTAATGTGCTGCAACTAGCTTGAAATGGAATTTTGTTGAGTGTGGGTTGATTTGTTTTGATGTATATGGCCTCCAATATCTGAAGGTTCTTTTTACTGCGTGTATGTGTGAGTATTGTTGTGTTATCAACTAATATCAGTCTAAT